>CAJQUW010002977.1:0-509001 GCA_907163375.1 Prostheceraeus crozeri | reverse complement strand
CAACCAATCTTTATTTTACCACTTTTATTCTATTACATTTTTTTTTATATATAATCAAACCTTTACTATAATTTTATTTTTAATTTTATTTTTGCTGATTTAATATTATTATACCCTCCCCCCCACCACAACCACCTAGTACAACTTAGCATCTTAAAATTTTTTTTAGAATATGGTTATGATTTTTTTAAAAAGAGTTTCCCAGGACATATTAAATTTAGACAGAAAGCCTTCCTCAATATACCTTATATTGATAGCAACAAGCCAGGAAAGAAAAAGAAACGTGCACTAGCCCAAAATAATTTTTGAAATAGATTTTTATAAGTTATAAGAATAAATAGGGTCTATTTTTGGTAAGACGATGGAGGGATGTTAGAAAAACGTGTAACTATAAAACTAGTCCAAATGTTGTTACAAAAAATTTAAAGAAATGGTTCTCATCTCCTCTATTCATCGATAGAGGATCATTATTCGATGAGGAACCTTGTAGGGTATAATGTTTAAATCTGAAGTTTGAGTAGTTGTGAAGGGCCATTCTATATTGGGCCAATCTGTACTAGACTAATCTAAGCTTGAAATGTACCAAAAAACTCTTTTTGTAATATACTTAAACCATGTCTCTCGTTAAAAAGTGGTTTCGTTTGTGGGTGGTGATACAGGATAGTGTTCTTCTTAGTATCACACTCAAAAAGATTTTAATTTCAATGATGTTGGAAAATCTTTAGAAAGATATTTTGATTAACATGAAATTATCCTACTGATTCATCCCACCTACTCCATCAAAAAATAGCAAAACTTGGGATGCTTTATGGAATGAGACAGCAGGGAAAGGAAAATAGATGAAAATGGATTCTCCTCCGGTTCCAAAAAAAAGGTACAGTATGAAAATTAAAAGGATAGCGGGACGAATAGTATTAAGCGCGCTAAAGGCATATCAAAAGGATCATTGGTGTCTAACATGAAACATAAAAATGTCTCAGGAAAGCCTTTAGATATAAAAATATAACGTTTGTCAATATGCCAATCTTTAAAATCTAAGTCGCATGAGATCGAAACTCTATATTTTAGGACAACGGGCGCTTTCAGCAATGGGAGGATAAAGAGGTGCTTGGTTAAGAACAATAACATATCTTCTTTACACATGGGACATCCTGGACACAAAACATACCACCACCCAAAAAAGAATTAAAATAAACTCACACTAACCACATTCAGGAGACTACGTCTTAGATAATCCTTCCTATCACTTTAGTATTTTTCATCTTTTAGTTATTTTATCTGTAGATAAAAACGTTTGCTGTTTTATGTATCGCATTAGTATCGTTTCTTCCTTGTGAATATATATGCTTACAGTCTAGCCCCATTACCCATATATCTGTGAAAAAGACTTTTTCATACACCATTTTTTTTTTTTTTAAAATTTTTCAATAAAACTATATCACATATGAGCTTACACTTTGTTTTCAGAAAACACTAAAGTTACGGAGGGATTTAGTATCTTTCACATGGATGCACTCTTGTTAAAAAATCCATGGTAATTTTTGATTAAGCCAAATTAGAGGTTATTATTTTGTTTGACGACGGGGATGTGATTGTATGTGGGAGGTACGTTAGTATGTAGGGATGATTGCGAGGAAAGGATGATGAGTAGGAGTTGCTTAGATGTATTTTCATTATGGATCATGATGACTTTTTGATACATGGGTCTTCCATGTTATTGATGATCGTTATGATGTGAATGTTTAGGATGGTTTAGGATGATGAATGAGGAACGTGCGCCCTATGGGGTATTCGAGGAATTTGTATTGATGATGATGATGAGTAATGATGTTGATGTGATTTGATGATTTGAACATGTTGAATGACGATTGGGCTATGATAGACAAATTCCTGTTGTGATGGGGATTTGGGTCAAAGGATCAGAATAAAAATTATGAATCATGGTATGATGTAATAGGATTCGACCAGCTTGAATATTCATGATGGAGGAAATACGATGTTTGATAGCTTTATGTTTAGGTTGACTGGGTATAATGTGTGATTGTTCTGATATGCATTTGGTGAGTGCTTATCGAAATCATATGATTAGAAAATTTATGGCTGAGATGCTGATGATCGTATGAGATTGTTCCCGTAAGTATGAAGTGATGAATGCCATTCGATATTGTTGGGCAGGATATTTGGCATGTGATTTGATTGCCCTCCGTTTCAGTTTTACATGATAGAATTATAGATTCAAACATCTTCTCGGGGACTATTCCATATGAAAAGCTTCTTTATCATGAATGAAATCACGTAAAATGTTATTCTTTTTTTTTCTCCAGCCAACAAGAAAATAGGTAAGAAATCAATCAACTTTGAATGTACGTAGTAGTAGTAGTAGTAGTAGTATGTGTTTATTCATTTTGAAATGGAAATCATGCATTGCAGATACACAGATGAAAATTACAGGGCTTGTACAGTATACAGAAGAGTCATGCACATTATTGCTGTAGGAAATACATTAGTTAGCATATTTCTGCTAGGTTATGCAAAATAGAGCATCTGGGAATAAATGACCAAATTGGCGGTTGTTCGGGTTCTTTGGAAAAGGGTGAGATAGAGGGACAGCGAGGGAATGTCGGGATCTTTGAAAGTTTGGGGGGCATGATTTTTTATGCAAATAAATGTTTTGGTTCATAAATTTTTCTGAAAACTGTCTTAGGGCAGATCTTTCCCTTTCTTAGGGATAGGGGCGGTGAAGCTATTCCACAAACTGCACTTTGGTCCGACAAATAATTTTGTTGTAGAGAACGTTCGCCGAACCTTTTCCAAATTTTTCAAACTTAAGCTGGTTCAGTCCAACGAGGAGGGCAGCATTGTATTCCAGCGTTGAATGGACAGTAAGCAATATAAATCTGAATGGAGTTGGGGGGACACAGAAAAGGCATTGTTTTTTAAAATCGCTTGTATGACCATAAAGACGCTGGTTGGCACGTTTGCATAAATTGTCTACAAAAAGTTACTTCCAAGATAGATTTGAGTCATATATATGACTCCAAGAAATCTTATATACTATTTACAATATGAATAATCACGAGGCACTAAAGAATTCTGACTTTTAGCGATAAAATGCATTGGGTTTTTTCACAATTTCTAGTACTAGTCCATTGTGAGTTACACCAGTCTTTTAATGATTGATCTTTCGTCTCGAATTTGGAGTTCGATATCAAATTGAACGGAAGGCAGGTAGAACAATCACAATGTCGTCAGCATATTTTAGAAGTCAAGGGCATGTGTGGGTTGTACGAGCTTCTGAATGATTTCTCATATGGGTGCAGAAAAAAAAGCAAATGGGAGAAAGTTTTCCTCCTTGCGGAATACCTGAAGTAACTGGGGTGGTAGAGCTCGTAACAATGTCCTAGCTTCACATATATGATGCCGGTTCACGAGAAGAGTCACTGCCACCCATAAAATAAAATCCTTGGGAAGATTCAGCCTCGATTAAGGAGCTGATAATGACTCCCATGATTTAAGGACGGTTCAAATGCTTTGGACATGTCGAATGAAAGTAAACGCGACACCAGTACAATACAACTCGTCCAATGATAATGTTTGTGAAGTCGTGAATTTTGCGGATGTTTGCGTGAAGCGTTTGAGTAGGGGTCGGTCTATAAAACCAAATTGGTCGGGTTTACCGTATGCGTCAATGAGAGATGGCTTGATCGAATCAATTAACATATTGTTCGAGGACTTTTGGAGAATGCAGGTAAGAACCGATAATAGGACGGAAGTCATTATGTTTTCTTTTTGGGATTGGATTTACTCTAGACAATTTTCAGGCATCGGGGCACTGACTTGGATTCGAAGGATTAGGGCGATAAGATGGGTGAGCGGGAGCCCCAGCTTAAGAAATCACAGGCAAGCTTTTTACTAGGACTGGCGGGATGTTCATCACCTACCGGAGGATGACTGGTTTGCTTTCATTTTTGGAGTAAGGCATAGGTTCTTTCATACAAGAGATATCAAGTTTTCCATTCTTTGCTTCAGCCTTTTCGCTTCAACTCCTCGCAAAATATCAGGCCAGTCTAGGAGGGAGAGGGAGAAGTTCGATGCAAAACTAGCATTGATAGTCTCTGCTGCATCATCTTGAAATTGAAAAGACTATTTGATTTCGATATTATTCGTTGCACTGAGTTTTATACTTTCCATAATCCATTGGTTTACCATTTAGGCTTTCAATCCATTTCCTTTTTGCGCACTTCATTTGCTTGTTACTTTTTCTCTTTATAGTGATAATACAAATCAAAATTGCCTTTCTGTAGGCATCATAGCAGAGGGTTTATCATCATTTTCAATCTAGGTGTGATCCAATGGTTTCTCTCGACCGGACCATTCTTACAGTTTGTTGAGGGATGTTTTTTGTTTATTTTTCTTTTGTTTTCCATAGCATTGCTGCAAAAATGCTGTAAAAAACTATTACATTTTTCTTTGAAGGGAACATCCATTCCCATAGAAATCTTTGCCAAGGGAAAGGCATCTAATTGAATGACAAAACAATTGTTTTGGCAACATGACTATCACGAAAATCATAGACTTTAGCAAAATTTAAATACTTTTCCTTAGCTTTTCTGCATGACATTTACTGCCAAGGTCTCAAAAACGTAACAGTTAGCCGTGATCAGAAAAACCTCCAAATTGGGGGTCCTACTTTGATAGGGGAGGAGTTGAGACATACAGGACATGCTTTACAATAGTAGGATGAACAGGACCATGAGTTCAGACAGAAGGATTTTATTACCTAGAATATTACCCCTTTCCGTGTAGGACAGTTTTGGACTACTTGCTTAAGATTCAAAAACTTCCCTCAATACAGTTTGTAGGGAATTATTTAGGTTCTCCAACATATGAGTTCAAAAGATGACAATGAATCGCAAACATAGATGATAATAAAAATCAATTCACTTGCTGAATAATTGGAGCTATTACAAATTTCGGAGGAATGTTGATTCGTCTACTGACCAGTAAAGCATCATACTTATTGAATTAAAACTTTATACAAAGACATTCAATAAAATCAGATTATCAACTAAAAGGTTCAACAGGTTATGAGGAATCTGTTGTTTTCGTACGTAAGCCAACAAACGCCACGCTCTATCTGCCATCATGTAAAGGTGCTGTTCAATGCTTATCAAGTGTTCATTGGGTGTTTCTATACCAATTCGTATGCGCAGCAGTAAACACAGTTTGTTAGCATTGAAAAACCAAAGAGTTTTTTCAAATTTTTACTCAATTGACATTGAATGTCATCACCCAGTTTCAGAACAACGCGGTTGATTTTCACTTGAAAAACGGTAATGTTGGTGGTGTCTTTACATCATAATTTACTTTTCATCACATGCTTCAATCTTCTGTTGTCTAGATAAGGATTATACTACTTGAATGAAGCTGTTTCAAACTTATGATATAGTTCGCGGGCATTATAGTTGATAGCCAAATTTAGATTTCTTGGATAAGACTGGTAAATTTTCTTGATCGCGAATCCTCCATAGATGTCCACCCACCATTTCATCATTTTAACTGGAATTCAGCTTTGGCTTTTAGTGTGATATTCATGAGGAAGCATTTACACCACACCCGCTACCAATTCTGAGGTGTATAATGTCTCTACAAAATGGGACGCCACAATGGTTTGGGAGATGGTGTAACCGAAACAGTTGCAATAGCAAAGCTATGTGAATAGGAACAGTGAGAGTTCATAACTTTGTGTCGTATTAGTGGTAGTTGGGGTTTTAAGAAGAAAACCGTCAGAAAGTTTAAACATAGGGTAGAATCGCCTAAAGTGGCTTGACATTAGGGGAAAAAGATGAGACGTTTGAAAGTATGATGTATAAGGAAATTTAGAAAGAGATAGAAAAGTTTGAATATTGTAAACGGATGAATGCGAAGCTGAAGGGGCTTATGTAAGTGAATAGAGTAAAAACGGAAATACGATGTAAGAGGAGAAACGAAAGAAATTGTAAATGTTTAATAGAGAGAGAAAACACGCGCGGCTCAAAATGCATTAGAAAAGTGAGAATGGCGTTTTTGGTGGCTAAAAGAAGAAACTCAGTTCTAAAAGAGCTAAAGAATTTGTAATATGATACGAAAGGCAAGAGAAGTAATAGTTAGGGAGAAGTAAAAGAGAATGAGCGTTCTAAAAACCGTTCGAAGACCGTATGTTAAAGAATGAAATGAGAAAAAAGAAAGTAGGTATGAAAAGTGATAAGTTTAAAACGAGTAAAGAATAGTGTTTCTTGCGAAAGAACGAAATATGTAGAAATGTTTAAACGAGCGTTATCAAAGTAGACAGAGTAAGGCTTAAAATGAGGTAGAAAGTTCGGAAAGTTTTGAAACCGAGTTTTAACCGAAGTTAAAAGAATAACCGTAGAAGCGTTCGTTCTAGTAAGACTAGACAGGAGTAGCCAAAACTAGCGCAGCGAGCACAGAAGAAGTAGACCAAAGTGTGTAAAGAAAGTGAGAAAGTAAATGCAAACCATTGACGAAAAGATTTAAAGTAAAGGAAAAGAGCCGTTTATTGTAAAAGAAAACGTAGAGAAGAGAAACCAGAAAAGTTGAAGCTAGTAAACCGCAAATAAAACTTGTGTGGTGAAATGTCACACGAAGAAATGAATTAAGGAACACGAAGAATCTATCGAGGTAAAAGTTAAAGAAGGTGGATTGAAGGTACTAGGTAGAAGTAGTAAGAGAAAAGAAACTTAAGCCTGTAGGAAGCAAAAGTAAGAGACTTGTAAAAAGTAAAGATCGAAGGAAAGTTGTTGTTAACGAGAAAACGCGAGGTGAAACAGTCTAAAAGTAAGGATGAGTAAAAAGTAAGTAAACGTGTGTAAGGAAGAAATGTAAGAAAACTGAGTTTCAAATGTTGGCAAGGGTAAAGAGTTTTGTAAAGAAGTCATGATCTTTAAATCAATAGTGAGATAAGGTGAAATAGTTGTTATTGAAAGCAAGTAGTAAGGAGATTTGTTCGAAGTAGAATTTGTTGAAAGGACGGCCCCACCCCCCCCGCTTACTCCCCCCCGCCCCAAGAGAGTGGAAAACTGAGAGACTAAAGTCAGGAAAAGAAACAGCCTAAAGAAAGAGGTAAAAAAACGAAAGAAATAAACCGAGCAAAACACGAAGAGGTATTAAGAACAGAAAGAGAAAGTTTTTCTAGAGGTGGTTTTGTTTAAAATGTTCAAAACTCGTAAAATGAAATATGGTTAAAAGTATGATTTTTTGAATCTAGTTTTACCCGAAAGCTTGTAAAAGAGAAAGAAAAGATATAATGAAGAAGAAGTAAATTTGCATAAAGAAAGTAAAGAATGAGACGAAAGCGTTGAAAAGGTTAAGTTAAGGTAGCGCACAAAGAAGTGAAGACATCGAAATAAGTGTTTAGTTATGTAGCTAAAGAGTTTTCGTAAAGTAGTAGAAAGTTAGAAAAGAAAAGAAAGTTAGAAAAATGTTCAAAGATGAAAGTGTAGAAAGTAAAGAAGACCGTGAAATACAGTAAAAAGAGCGTAAACGTTGAGAAAGTTAAGAAAAACGTAAAGACGGAGAAAGTTGAAGTTAAAGAAAGAAGAGTGAAGGTTTTAAAGTCACAATAGAAGATTGCGAAGAGTACTGAAATGAAAGAAAGTCGAGGAAAGAAAGGTTAAAAGCAGTTTGCGTACTAAGACGAAG
The DNA here is from genome assembly GCA_907163375.1 of Prostheceraeus crozeri. NCBI lineage: Eukaryota > Metazoa > Platyhelminthes > Polycladida > Euryleptidae > Prostheceraeus > Prostheceraeus crozeri. The sequence continues at coordinate 501,303 of CAJQUW010002977.1, read as the reverse complement.
TTTAGTAACTCGAAATCAACTGTAAGAACGTAAAGTGAGTTTCAAAGTTTAAATGGAGCTAAGTCGAAATAGAACTCAAGGGTTAAAGTAAATCCTGTAATCGACTGAAATATAGAAAGTAGTAAAGTTTAAAGAAAGAAATATGTTGAAAAGTGGTGTGTTAGCAAAGAACAGAAGAAACGTGGAGAACGACGAAAAGTCAGTTTTAAAAGGAAAGAAAGTAAAGTAAAATAGTGAATGTGTTTTTTAAACCAGGAAGAAAATCCGAGTAAAAGAGTTTTTAGTAAGTAAACAGCAATGTAGAGTTTACGTATGCGCAGAACAGTAGTAAGAACAGGGAAAAGACACGAGTTCGTAGACAGTACAGTGGTAAAGACGAAAAGTTTAGAGATATCAAGAACAATGGTGTGAGAAAGTCTAAATGTAGAAAGGAGACGTAAATCAGAACGGAAAAAGTCTAAGAAAAAGAAAATGTAGTTCTTAAAAAAGGAACAAATGGAGTTATTAAATAGAAGAATATGAAGGTAAATACGTTTGCTTAGTAATCAAGCAAAAGAACTGTAGTGATAAACCCTGTTAAAGAAGAAGCTTTAAGTCGCTTTGGTTGAATAAGAGTCGTCTAAGGTTAACAAGTACATAGCCGTCTGTAGAGTAAGGACAAGAAAGTGTAATAAACTGTAAGTTTGTCATTATATTTCTTGAATGACCAACTTATTTTTGTCCGCCATAATTTTCTCTCCATACTTCTTACCCACAGTCTCATTCCATCGTTTTACTAACTCAATAAGTGATAAAGGTTGAACACCACGCTTTTTCAAAATGATGCGTTCTTCGCCATTCTACAACATCTTCATCAAATATTTTTAAATTTATAATGAAATTTGTTGATTTCGATTTGAATAAACTTTTTTTAACATTTGCAGTAGCAATTGACGTTAGATGTAGTCCATGGCCAAAACCGAGATGTGGATAGAATTCATTATCCAACCTCAGTGTAAGACCTTTAGTAAAAGAATGAAAGCGAAGGAACTGTCTCCCACTCCAATGATAGATAGTAAACTCATAAGCTTTTGATTTTTATTCTTCATGATGGAAGTATTACCACTGTTGAATGCCTTAATAATTTTCTCATTCCCAAATGGACCATAATTAATCTGATTTTTATCTGAATCCATTCATAGTTCCACTTTCCATCTGACGTTAAATTGTTATGGGAAACTGGAATGCATTATTCATCGTTATTCCATCATGGGTGCGAGGAGTCAATATCATTTTCTTCCAAATCATTCACATTCTGAATATTGCTATCTTAGCAAATACTAGAAACGCCAACCTCCCATTCACCTTCTAAATGTAGTGGGCGATTTAATTCTACTCGATAGTCTGATGGTTTATTTTTGGGAAATTTATTCATAGAAGCATTACTGGGTAAGTAGATTAAAACGAGTCCTTATTTTCACTTTCCATATTATTCACATTGGAAAAATATATTAGCATACTTTTGCATTAACTCTTCATTCGGAAATGGAGTGTGATACTTGTCACAGCATCTTTATGAAAAGGAATCAACGCACCAGCATTGTCATAAATTGCAATATCAATTTGTGGGATGTAGTTTGATTTCAGCTTTGTATAATGCACTTTCTTGAAAGTATGCTCAGATAAAATACTGCAGATTTTTGGCTGGTATGGTATCATTGCTAGTAATGGAGCTTCAACATCTCCCACACGTACATCTTCACCAATATTGGAATATATCTGAAAATAGTTAATACGACGCGATAGCGACATGCCTGCGCTAGCTTTGGTTACAGTACCACTTTTAAAGATATTTTGATCAAAACCCAAAATGTCCATTAGAGTTTTATCCATAATTAGTTCAATACCTTATCTATACCTTATCACTTATCACTTATAGTGAGAGACAAAGTACATTCTTTTTCAGAAAATGAAATATGTTGCTCATTACTTCATCACTTCATTTAAATAATCTACAACCAATTTAACTGAAGTAATAATGCGAGGCATCAACACTCTTGTTTCATGTAAGATACCACCTAAAGGCTCTACACACTTTCTGTAGAAAGATACGGTCCATTCTGTATCAAATTGATTTGACCTTTCACATGGTAAATGTTGCATATCAAATTTTCCATGAACAGCTGCAGAACGATGTCGTAAGAACTGATGAAAATCTTTTGAACAAACTAATACTAGATTTCATCATTTAATTTACTTATTGCAATATGATTAGATGATTTGATATAAGTCAATGTTGCCACTTGTTTACCATCAACTCGAAGGAGATAATTAAATTTCTTCAATAATGTTTCAGGAGTCATGTTTGTCTTTCTTGGCTTAATCACAATCTTCTTCATCAACGTCTTCTCATTTTTTGGAATAAGATCTACATAATAAGCTTCCTCTCGATATATTAACTGTTTATGACCACTTATGTGGTAATTAACATTAAAATTATCATAGCTTGTTAAGGCGCTAGCGAGGTAACCTAAATCATTTCTTAAACTTGGACTTAAACCAACAATCCAATCTTTCTCAACTACATGATGTACATAAATATGATCATCATTGTGCGGAGTAAATTGGACAATATGTTTGCACGCTTTATTCAGGAAATCATATATAAACTTTTTACATGGTAAGAGATCTTTCTTTGGCCACTGTGGAATGTATACTCGGCAGCCCTTTTCACATTGGTAAGCAGCTGTACGTCTCATATTAATAGTCATCACCTCATGATCAAAAGTATAGACACAGTTGCTATAAACAAGTTGAGTGACACCCACTTCCCAATTTCCATTTAGCTGTTGTGTATGATCAATGGGAGTAGAAAAGAGTGCGGCTCGATTACTAGCAAATCTCTTTGTAGCCGCATTGCTAAGAAAAATATGATAAAACGACATTTTTATATTGCTGATCTGCGGCTTTGCATAACATCATGAAGACTTGGATTTTGGACTATCTACAATATATCAGAGTTGATCGTGATGGAAACGTGCATTTCAAAAATTCTCATGGTCATACATCAAGAGGTATTACATTAACATGGCGACAATTTGTCAACCTCAATGATATCATGAGGGATTTGGAATATTTTGAAACATTAAGATTCATCCCTTGGGTGATCAAGTTTTGGCTTCAACATTACAGAAATGAAATTCAAATCTGCCATTCTCATTCCGCAAACTGTTTCTCATTTCGCAAATACAATAGTGATAAATATAGAAGATACATACAACGCTCCATCATGACATTTATTCGTCGTGAGTTCATCGTGTACTATGCAAATCTTAATCAGACATGACTTACCACGCACCATGAGTTGGAAATTAGATTCCGTACAACGTATTGAAACGGATCATGATCGAAACGTCTATTTCAAAGATTCAACTGGAAATGTGAGAAGAGAGTTTGCTTTATCTTATCGTCATTTTCAATCTCTACATCATATCATGAAGGATTTGAAATACTTCTATATGAAAAGACATTCACGTATTGGAAATTGCATCTGGTTGCGCGTCAACAATCGGCGAATTCAAATCTATCATTCCCAACTTCATACTAACTTCACATTTCATCAAGGTAGTTGGGAAAAAGTATAAAAGGAAGGTACATCGCTCAATTTACTCATTCTTTCATCATGAAGCGCCATCGCTTCACCATCGTCAACATTCTCCGTTGCTTCAGACTCTACACCAAAATCGATCTCACAACATTACACCAACACCTTCCAAACAGCAAGTATTACCCGGACCGACCTCAAATGTTAGTGGTGAAGATGAACAATTCACGGAATCTTCAACTCTTCCCAAATGGGACTGTACCAAAGTGTTTAAATATGTTAAGTGTACAATCAACTCATTGCTCTAATGTATTTTTTTGGCGACATGTCCGCCATCTTTTTTCGCCAAGATGATTTTCAGAAATTCACATTTACCAATTTCAAAAAGTCACTGTGGCTAAAATTTTAGGCAACAACTCAATTTTCCAATTGATTCCTACCCAAAATTCATCAGGCTTCTCATATTTCATGCCAATTTTGCTGATGGACGTGTCATTTCTGAATGGTATGGTTTTACAGATGAAACAGTGGAGAAATTGCTTCATTTTGCGCTTAGATATTGTTTATCTACATATTTAAGATTGCATCTAATACAAATATTTCCTGGAAAGAGAAGAAAGGAATCCTTGCTTGCTTTTTTAGTAACTTTTTTGCCTATGATTGATATGCTACGTTTCCCATCACAGTGAAGGTCAACTCTGTGTGGTTGAAGCACGTGACCCTTGTGTGTGACCTAAAACAACACAGCATGCCCATATTTGAGCGATGTCTTAAGTCACTGTGCCCAGAGTAACCAGAGTAACCAGCTGTTGGAAATTCCACCGTCATCATGAGAATTGAACGAGATGTTCCCACGCAAATAACTCGACGTTTACACTTGTGACGTCATACTGAATCGTTGTCCGACTGTTGTTATTACAGAGTATAGCAGACAGCGACAGACAATTACTCAGTGAGACTGTGTGAACGACAGGCTGAATGGCGCATGGTGTTATAAATTTTGCTGTGGAAGAATCATTCTGACCGCGTAAAATGGCGTCTGGTAAGTTGTTGTTAATGATAGTAGGTTCATTCAACTTAAATCGTCAAATTTGCGCAACACCTAGTGAAAGGTCACTGCATATAATACAGTTGATGTCTCATGAACACGGTTCTACATCTCAGTTAGCAAGAGTATAACTTTTTAGTGCCAACTCATTTATGTTCAGCTACATAGTCCACTAAACCTCATTTATGTCAAAGTTCATTGTTGACGTACATCCCATTCATCTAGTGCTCGATCTAGTATAAAAAATTATGACGCATTCAACTGGATCAGTAAGTCGGTCAAATTTTTGGCATATAATGAAACTAAAAGCAATCACCATAAATGCAGACAGTGCGTTAATTTTCACCACGTGAACTATACATGAGTAACTAAATAAATTTCGCAAAAATGATCCGGTTCAATCCAGTTTACCACATGAATGTCATAAGAATAACTTCTTCCAAGTTGCGACGTTGAATAGTGAGCGTTCTTTAAGAACAGTTTCAGTAGGCCTATTTAAGAAAAAGGAATGGCAGCTGACGAAAGGTGGTGCATTATGGGAGTTAGTACTTTCATTTTAAGAAAATAAGCGGTTCTGCAGCCCAATTCAATCAGCTAATATTAAGTTGATTTTGTATTACCAACTCATGACCTGATTTGATGATGACTGATCAGACACTAAATGACGCATTATTCGCACGCAATGTTGCGTGTGAATAACCGGATAACTGAGGCCCAGTTATTCCCCCGTGAAAGTGCGTACCAACAGCCGAAACTATGCAGTGAGGTTATTTAGACGAGACAATTCGTCGTAAATTTTTGTATGACATCATTACTGCCAAATATTCTGCAAAATATTTTTTAGCAATGACCGCTAGAAGCACCTACTTCTTAGAAGTGGATATCTGTTGAACAAGTTACCCATGATTCATTCACAGTAGGGCTATCTTATTCATATAGTACAGCTTGTCCTAATCGAATTCACCGGAAATTTCAGAGTTATTTATCTTGCACATCATGATCTGCTGAATCTGTCTCTTTAGCAATTATACAGCTTTCAATTTTAAATAAAATCGGTATTTTGAGAACATTTTTTTGGCATATCAGAAGATACAAATTGATGAACTTATATAATCTCCGTGAGTAGTCATATTCAAAAATTTCAAGCGGGCATTGATTACCTTGCTTCGTAGTTCGGGTGATGCTTTTTGACACCAGGTAAAATAGAACGAATCAGACACTGATGGTGCGAAATCTATTTATCTGCTCAATGATGGACACTACAACATGATGATTTATGTCAGTGATTATTAATGTAGGTCTATACATATGTATATGCACTTGTATCATAGGCTAGTGGGCATTAACGTAGGCCTACACATAGACAATGTAAAGTTCCACAACACACCAAAAAAATAACAGACTTACATATCTAGTTGACTTCATTATAATTTATTGTACTATATCGATCGTCAAGTTAATCGTCCACCTATCATAGCGAATCTAACACCTACTTGTAATGACGTTGTTCGCTATTGCTTGCTATTTTATTTTTTATCTAAGCTTATAGCCGAAGCTTAATAATCAACTGATTATCAATTTAGAAAAGGTCTTCCTTCAACCAAAAAATATACTATATGAACTACAAGTTTACAAAATAACCACCGTACATCTTATTTTGTGTACAGTATACACTCATAGAATAAAGCATGCGTGTGTGCTAGGATGAAACAAAGATCTCTCATAAAGCAGAAAAATAGCAAGTGAAAAATATGAAGCCTTAAAATACTATTTTAAATTCTTCATTATGAGTGCCTAGAAATCATCAAAATGTTAAGTTAACTCACTAATCTAAATGGATCGTTTCCTACAATCTGATGCAATACATAAGTTTCTTTGGTACTTATGGGTTATCTCTCCCAAATTTATCTAGAATCTGCAAGAATCGTCACCAAACTTCGAATGCACGTACTTAAGCATATTTTCTACCTACATGCAAAATTCTATGCAGATCGGTTTGTACTTCTTGCATTAGCGACGATAACGTAAAGTGCAGCGATGTCAACAGCTTGATCTAACTTCGTCTGTTCGACGCATCATTGGTACTCGTGTATGCATTGTCTCATTCACTGCCATTTGAGGGATGTGGCGCGGTCATCATCGCTTCACGAGTTGTAGAGAAATGACTTTCTTGACCTCAAGAGCCTTCTGCTCAGACGTTGAGGTCACTGACAACTCAGATGAAGCTGCCGGCATCGCTGCACTTCAAGTCATCGCTTCTAATTCAAAAAGAACATATCAGATTTGCCAAAATTTGGTATGTGGCTAGAGATATCCTCACCTACGTGTGTTTAAAGTTTTGTGACGATTGATTTATTTCTACGGCTTTTGGACAAATTTGAAAACGTTGGGGATAACCCATAAGTACCGTTTTTTATTTGTGTTCTGCATTTGTGACATGAGTCTCATTCGCCTGACGATGACTGTCTGTGCCGTTCGAAAGGTCTCGCCTAAATAGACATTTTTACCGAAATATCACGGTTTTCGGCTTCCGTCAAATAGAAAATAATCAATCAAGCCGATTATTTGTCGAAAAATGGAAGTATTTATTTCTAATCCTGGCACTCGTTGAATGAAGAATGCAAGTGTTAATTTCAGGTTAGATGGGAGTGAGACCGCAACTAGTCAACCAACTGAAGTAAAGTGATTGTACATGTAGTTAGCACCATTTAGCAACAACAATATGTTTAGGATAACATTATACACTGTTGAATTTAGGATTGGAAACTTATTACGCCGCCGCACTAGTTAAGTGTTTATTAACAAAGGAGAAACGTTGGTTTATTTTATATAGCTTTATAATATAAATTTCGTTGGAAGATCTTTTGTGTATTGATGCAGCCTATAATATTCTAACCGATAAAATCAGATCTACGTTTGCTTAATTCAGTGTCCGATGTCCCAAATGCTTTAACTTGCTTCTGAATGTTTCGTGTTGCTTTCCATTTTCTGTTGTGAATATAGTTTTATTTTTCAGCGATTTGCCGGAAGCCGAGGAACTATTGTGTTATAATTGCTCAATATATTCAAATGCAATTAATACAAAGTATCTGCAGCTTAAGGCAGGAGCATCATTCATCATCTGAATGTTTCGTGTTGATTTCCATTTTGTTGTTGTGATTAGTTTTATTTTTCAGCGATTTGCCGGAAGCCGAGGAACTATTGTGGTAATTGCTCAATATATTCAAATGCAATTAATACAAAGTATCTGCAGCTTAAGGCAGGATCATCATTCATCATCTGAATGTTTCGTGTTGTTTTCCATTTTGTTGTTGTGATTAGTTTTATTTTTCAGCGATTTGCCGGAAGCCGAGGAACTATTGTGTTAATTGCTCAATATATTCAAATCCAATTAATACAAAGTATCTGCAGCTTAAGGCAGGAGCATCATTCATCATCTGAATGTTTCGTGTTGTTTTCCATTTTGTTGTTGTGATTAGTTTTATTTTTCAGCGATTTGCCGGAAGCCGAGGAACTATTGTGTTAATTGCTCAATATATTCAAATGCAATTAATACAAAGTATCTGCAGCTTAAGGCAGGAGCATCATTCATCATTTTTCCATATTTTCATCAGACCTGTTACTAACTAACAATCAATATTTTAGTGATCATTTTAGTCAATTGAAATCTAAAACAGATCAATGAATGTTTGCACAACTGGTTATCAACAAGAAGATGAAGTATTTATAGATTCCAGACAAAGATTACAATATTTTCAGTGGGCAAAAGCATTAATATAGGAAAACAATCATATAAAACCCACATCAATGTGTAGATAAATGAGTGGTTTACGGTCGTACCTTAACAATCAATTAATTTCTATGCCAAATCAACTCTGACATTCTAACCATAGAAATGGAACTTCAAACGTTTTTGTCTTCCAAACGTCTACGGATAACTATGTGATTTTTCGCTGATTCATAGCTTTGACATAGCTATTCAGTCCCTTCCATTTAATAATTCAATGGTCTTCTGTTATCAATTGAGATATCAAATAAAACTGCTTATAAGAGCTGGCGAAAAAGTAATATCATAGATGTCCCCACAAATCATGCTTTGATTGCATACTTCACTTATATACTTACTTTGGACTATACAGATTCTCGGCGCCCTTTCTCATTCATCGGCGCAGTCAATGCGCTTAGAGCTACAAAGACTACTACGTCGGATATGGAAGAGGGAGAGGTGTGTGATGTCGAATCTGACTGTGGACAATATGGTGATCTCTACTCAATTGAGTGAAAGTGTATCATTTTTGAAGATTCGTACCAGCAGTTACAATTTGTGTTATGAACCCGAACTTTTTCCTGCAGCTCTCATTAGTTGTTGGTTACCTGTGCATGTGGCAATCTTTCATAATAGTAAAGTGATCATTACTGGACTAAAATCTCATGTACAAGCAAATGTGATCCTAGACTATCTCATCGAGTATGTACGTACCCAGCGGATTGTAAAATAAAAAACAATTTTTCCAACATGTTTTTATTTCAAATCATGATAGAACTTACAAATCATTTTTTCATTAGAGGATGGATTGCATGAAAAGTTTTGAATAACAGATACAAATCGAGATACATGTAAACGTTTTAAGATGAAGTACAGTACAAAAGCACCACACGTTGATGAAAGTGGATGTTGTAGTATGCGTTCATTTCGCTGATATTGACGAGTATGTTTTCTCAACCACTGCTGTGTTGGTATATTTGGAGGTTGAGCAAGAGAGTCAAATAGTTCACCACGTCGGTCTTCTCCAATAAAGATCGCTTTCCAATGCTCACCGCCTAAATTCTGCGAATGAGCGTTTAGCACAATAAAGATGGGATAGTGATTTACTGCAGGTGGTAAGGTATCGAGTGAATAGACATTATCGAAAGCTTTCAACGTCGCTTCGTCTGCATTACGCTGTACTTTAGTCTTAATATCGTCAGCAGTCAACCAACTCATTAACGATTATACTGAAGAATCACGTCACGATACTTTGTAATTTCAATATTTGAATCGAAGACTGCATAAATTAATACATTGATCGTCTCAGGTAGTGTTCTTTTGAACGTCAAATCCAAAACGAATATTATGAGGCACGTTCGCTTGACGATAGGGTGCACTAATATCGCTGTCACAGTCAAATCAAATGCATAAATAGTATATCCACTCTTAAACTCTTTCATAGTCAGTCCGTTGGTGTCATCCGTATTGTAAAAGCCAAAGACATCCATAAAATCAACATAACTGCGCATAAATTGATCCGCAGCAAAATCTGATTTGTAGGGTGGACCAGGATGACTCACACCATTTACACGTAAAGCAATTTCACTTAACTGATTGTGTTTAAAATTGAAAGGATTCTTCTTTATATTACCATTAAATGCATCATTTTCAACCATTGCCACCATCAGGAGCTTCGGTGCTTCCGATGGAAAAGGCCATCTTTCATGAAATTCTTTTGATCTTTAGGAATTGTAAAGGTGAGAAGCTTTGTATGCTGAACGGGGTAAATGGCATTTTGGCGGTTAAGACCTTCAGCATGTCCTCTAATGACAATTGGATTCGGTACTACTCGACGAATGTAAAGTGCAATATCTTCCACATGAATTCTAAAATTGTCAACTATAGCAAATGCATTCAGCGCAAATTCAGGCTTATTCAATGTCAGCTTGAGTCGCATGCTGGTATTACAGAGTAAAAACTTTGACTGTCTAAAGAAGTCTAAATTCAGCGGACCATATAGGTGACATACTCTACTATCTTTAATCATAGCAGATCGCTTTACAAAGCCACTGTTTGTTTCAGCATCAAATTTTCCTGCTTCATCTCTATACCATCCCATGGCTTCCATATGACTTTTTTGTGCTGCTGGATGAAACTGTGATACATGATTGAAATATGATTTATAGGGATAATCGCTTTGACCACCTTCCACCTGCTGCTCTCCAATCGTTAGAGAAACATCGCGAAGTAATGTAGTCAATGGTAAATTGTTCAGTCCAACTTTATGTGTATCGTCAATAGCAGTTCCATCTGCTTGCTGAATTCTAAACCTCAAATCAACCATCGCATAACTCAAATCTATGTAGTCATCACTACCACCAGGAATAACAAATTCAATGGGGCCAGCATTCTCAGCTGTTCGAGATGATAATCTACAATACTTGAACTAAGAATATCTGTCTGTATGGCTTGTTGATCAAACAAACAAAAACCGGAAGTTTTACACTCCATGATTAGAAGTTATGGCAGCGTCGTCGTTTAGCGCCTGATGAATGATTAGAGCCTCTGCGACGTTTGCGTGAATGCCTTTTGACTGAAGATCGCACCTTACCAGCTCCGCGATGTTTCCTCCTTCCTTTATTCATTCGTTTAGGTGATTTCTTTCCTTGAGTAACACCAGCAAAGGTCTGCTTCAATGTTTTTAAACCGCGTTCCTTCCCACGATTCAACAAACTGCTCTTAAAACTTCTACCTCTGGAAAGATCACTAGCAACATCACCAGCGAAGCCAACGGCATTACTTAAAACATTTCGTTTTAAAGATCTACCGACATTGGATATGAGAGGCGCTACAACAGATTTCAGTGCACCAAGTATGCTACCTCCACGTTGGCGGCGAGCGCCGATGTAAATTTGTCCTCCACCACTTACATAGGAGGGTCGTGAATAAAATGAGGCAGTTGGATTCATAGCTCAAACCCTAAACATTGTTAGTTACAACTTTGCATGAATCACTGTCGATCACTTAGATGAAAGTTGTCGGCACGACGCATCCAAGAATTCATACTTGAAGGATAACCAGTCCATTTAACAAGACACCATTCTTCACCTTGCCGTTTTTTACATCGAATGATTTTCTCTACCAAATATGTTTCACTTTCAGTGACTACCTCAATCTCATCGCGGTAAAAGCTACCCTCAATTTCTTCATTATCGTAATCTTTCAACTTGTAGGTGGTCGGAGAGTCTTTTCAATTAATCCTTGATACTGTAAATACCTCCTCTGTCCAATTCGGAAGGTACCCTTTAGCAAAAATACTTTTCACTTTTGAGATACGAACTTTATCACCAATTTTCACATCACTTTTCACATGAGTGCGTTTACGTTGGAATGATTCGCGCACTTTATCTACATTGTCAGCATTTACATCTACTGGTCTGAGTCCAATAGAACGATGGATAGAGTGATTGTAGGCATGGAGTGTATCTTGTAGAACCTTTGTCCAATTTTGTGTCAAGTTGGCAGTAAAATGTCGCCACAAGCGATTTTTTAATGTGCGATTAAAACGTTCAACGAGTGCAGCTTTATAAGCACTCTTTACACTAAACAACTCAATGTCATGCCTCTCAAATAATCTTCTCACATGCTGATTTTAAAACTCTTCCTTGATCACTCTGAATTCTTTTTGGAATCCGACCTTCTCGAAAAATTGTTTGGAATGCTTTTGCTACTCCTTTCCCTTCTTTAGTTTTTAAAGGTTGAGCCCACGCATAACGCGAGAAAATATCAATGACGGTTAAAATAAAATTATTGCCCGAGTTATGTTTTGAAATGGAGGCAACATCACACAAATCTGCTTGCCACTGTTCATCGATGTCATGAACAATATAATGGCGGGTGCGGTACTTCTTTTTCGCTTGTTTGTGGAGTGTATAGGTAGCCTGACCCTTTAACCATCGTTTCACTTGTGATTGTGGAAGACCACTCGCTTTTGATAATTTCTTGATAGATGCAAATCCTGCCGGATGTTTTACATCATAATAGATTGACTTCAAACGTTCAGTCGATGACGACTGACTCTTTTTCCTCCTTCTCATCTTTTTGTTTTCTTGCCTTTCTACATTTACAACAACTGCAGCATTTAGCTTTAGCGGTTTTGCGATCATGTTCACATTGCTTAGTGGTTTCATTGTGAGAGCTGGCGCAGCAAGTGCAAGTGACAACGACATTCACCTCTGGCGGCTCATTACATGGCAAGCAACACATCTGCTTCATATTAATAGTCTGAGAACATGTATTTCTTAGGAGGAGCTGTTTTACGTTTTCCTTTTACTAGTTTTAGTGGTGATGTAGATCTACGTCGAGTTCTTCCTCTTGTTTGCTTAGTGAGTGTGGGAGGGGATGTAGCAGGTGACGTCTTAAACCAATTTGTTGGCATTTTCATCGTCTGAAGCATTGGAGCAGTAGCCACTGTTGAATCAAGTTCTTTCAATGTCTCATTATTCAAAGCAAATTTTGGCACATTATGCTTTTTCAATAGTTTAAGAAAGTATGACCAACCAGGTGGAACATAGCCCTGACGGCGCTTTCTACGTGTCGCATACTGAATCAAGTCTTCATAACGTGAAGCATCAATCACTTTATTTTCATCTGTAATGATTTCTCCTCTATCATTTACATTGAGATGGGGTTCAATACTATTTAAAAGAGATATGGTATGTGCGCGAGATGCTAAAGGTGTAGCAGTCGATACAGAGTCACGCATCTTATTCTTCAAGTTTTTCAATTGCTCAACAGTTTCCGATTGTAATAATACAGCACGATGTGGATCTTTGATATGAACATTTTGCTGATAATCTATTTCTTTCCTATACATTTGATTTGCAAGAGGTTGCTTTACTTGCTGCATGGCAGTCAATTGTACATATTCATCCTGAGGAATAACAATCATGCGAGAATAAGAACTCATAGTTTGTAGATAATCATGGGAGTTTTCAAAATATCACTTCGAAATCTAAATTCTTCCGGACACACTTGCGTAAAGTCAATGAATAAGTAACCGTATGGTTTTTCAGTAGCTGCTTGAAAAATTTCAATTAAGGCTTTTGATCCTCTGGGTGCAACTTGTCGCGCTAAAATTTCAAATTGACTTTTATCTCGCGGATTCTTGAAAATAGCATAATAGTGTGTATTCAGGTTTCGTGTACGAGCTTCTTTTCCATCAGGAAACAAATTTTGTGTGATATAGATGATAAAGCACCTTTTATGATGTGCTGCGCGAGTGAACATATCTGTAACATCTTTTGAATTCTTACTTTCTTTTAATAGATCATCCAATACAATAACATCATTAGACTGAAGTATATCCACTGCAATAATTCCTTCATGTCGAATAAAGTTGCGACTTTGCAATTCCTGAAACAGCGACGGTTGATAAATACCATAACACTAAATCACTCGATTGATAGGTTCCTTAAACAACTCCCTTCTTTTATCCAATAAATTCAGCGTGAAAACAGTTTTACCTGCATGAGATGGACCTGATACAGTTAGAACTTTATCACATTGAAGTCTGAAATCCATTTTATTACTTTGAGATTCAACATTTGCATAATTAACGCTTAGAATCAAAGAAATTACCCAATAGGTTACCCACGACAGGAGCTAGCATCGGAAGTATTGCTGAAAGGAAACCGCCCTTTTGTGTTAGAGTTTTCCTCTTTCTTTGAAGGGTGACTTTAGGATTGGAGATGAAACGCAATTTCGTAGCATATCGCTTAAGTAACTTTCGTTGTTTTGGTGCTAATTTCTTCGTCCTCAACTTTCTGACATTAGAAATAATTTCACGGATGAATTTATCGTTAGCATGTCGTATAGCATTGTATCGCTGATTTGCTTTCATTCGTCGGAGAGCTTGAATGGCTGAAGAAAACTTTGAAGACTTTTGACTTTTACGTTTCGCCATTTTCCGTGTTAGTCTTTGCTAAAACCTATCTTTACCACATTTGCATAGGTACTAACTATTGCGACATAAGTGACACTCGAAATGAGCAATATCACAGTGGTTACATTTGCAAAGTTGAATGCAATTACGTATGAAACAGCGTTGACAAAAAGCATGCTTACATCTCTTGAAGATGCGCTTTTCATTTCCATCCTTTCGCTTACATACATCACAACACATAGTTTCACCGTTACTGATGTCTATAGCAAGTCTTTTTGAAGATATGAATTTGCTAGCCTTTTCTAGATAATAGACACATGTACAGAAGGAATATACTTCGAGAGTGAGCAGACATAGCTAGAAAACCAGTTGTGCTACAATCAAGTACCACTGCATTTTCAATTTTTCTTTATGGAAAGTTGAATGTGAATATCTGAAATCGCTTCAATCACTAGACTGCTACCATGATGGTTAAATGCGTTAAGACGTTCAGCAATTTTTATCATATGTCTTTTAAAAAATTCTTCGGGTGATCTACCACTTCCATTGAATAAGAAGCAAAATGGAAAGAGCGACTTTCCACCTCTTCCTTTCCAAAATGACTAAACTTAATTTTCGCAACTAATCGCGCCATGATAATGCTATCAGAGAATGTATTCATTAACTCTAGAAATAGAGTGCCAGCATCATCGACCACTGCTTCGATGTCGGTCTCATCTTTATGAAAATTTATCACATAATTTTGAACAGCTCCTTTTAAACTTTCCCTATGAAAATGTAATGTTCCGCAGTCGTTTGAGAAAGACATGATCGCCCTTTATCTAACCCATCCATTGCATGAAAACAACTGTTCTCATAGCAACATTTATTGAATAACGGTAACAAGCATGCATTATAAATCAATGGTTTGAAAGAGATAAAATAGATACAGCTGGTAACTATCATACAGCAAGCAATGATAACCATACAGGACTTTGGCAGTGTTGAGGTAAGGAGGAAAGAAGCATTGGTTATGAACGCAGCTACTACAACGAACAGACAAAATAGGAACAGACAAATCCTTAAAACGTTTTGTGACTTCATGGTAGTGTTGATTCACTCTACTATCCCAAGGCGGGAGCAAAATATCATCAATGATTAGATTGGGAAATACTTTCCTCTCCTTACCAGGATTATTACAAAAGATGCGTATAACATTGAAAGCAGCTAACCATCGTTTAAAGTCAATAAGAAGAGCAGTCTCACAAGAAAAGCCGCAGTCTTGCAAATATTTCAGATTAAGTCCATGAATGTGTTTTCTCGCCCATTGATCAACATTGGGATCGCAGTTGGCATGTTGACGATAGACACTAACAATCTGATATGTCCAATTGTTCATAGCAATAGCACTGAGCTCCTGTACAGGTTCACCCTCACAATCCATAAAAATGATGATAGAAGCCTAAAACGGAAATTTACACATCCAAGGAAACGTTCTATAACATATTACAAAATGAAGAATTAATTACATCGATGCTTTTCACGACAAAATACACAAATGATATGATGGCAACGAAGAAGTAAAATGTATCTAATAAGACCACGTCTACGACACTCAAAGCACATAAGCGAATTGTCATAGGGTAGAGTTAGGAAAGGACTAGTAATTCTCCTTCTTTGATTTGCGTTTTGATGCAGCATTCTTCTCCGACTTGCGCTTCGTACCACTGCTGTTAAGGATTTGATCAATTATGTCATCCACGTTGGGTGGTTTTGGAATATATAGGATGGATTCCATATGCATGGAGAGAGAGACTATTTTATTATCCTTGTTTCGACCATAATATAGCCCATTCACTTTGAAAAGGATATCCCAAGTACCTTCTCCGAGCTCATCACATCTGATGGGTATTGATTGATCTCCATCCTTTTTATAATAACTACACCAATGTGATACCGGTAGGCAAATGTGATTACCATCCCAAATCTTTCTATAGGGTGTATCCTTGTCATCTCTCGCCTTCCACTCTTGAGCAAGAGGAGTAGGAATGTCCATATTTAATGTCACGTACTCCTCAATAATATCAAGTTGGTGGCGAATGTACGGACTCACGGGGATCAGTATGTAGTCCCCATACTGATTGTGCATTATCTTGACATCCGTGGAAAGGAGCATTCCCGTTTGGAGTACTACGCTATGATCGTCATAACGCAAGACTTGTTTAAATTTACGCTGTAGCGGTGTAGGATTATGTACCTTGGTTGTTTCTTCCACTGGTCTCAGTTGTAGATGATCTGATCGTAGCGAACCTTGTAACGTTTGACCGCCATTTTGTCCTACTAGTGCAGCAGATGGAGTAGATGCATGAAAATGAAAAAGATTGTATTAAGTTTACGTTCAAGGGAGGAGAGGGAGGAAAGTAGCGACTTACCATTTTAGTTGGATAATAGAATAGGGAACTAGAGAGAGAAAATGTGCGTCCGTCACTCGTGTGATTCAACGATGGAATGATTCTCACTGTGGAAGGCTCACTATTTATATAGAAATGCTTGATTCTCATTGGATGATGATCCTCATTGGACAATAACATCAAGCAGATTCCAAATCTGGCCTCCGTTTACCAATCCGAGCCTTCATTCGCCCGCTGGAGCTGTTTCTTGGGAAATTCTAACTCTGTCGTTTTTCGTCAATCTCCCAAAATCTTAAATGGTGTCTCACATCTAAACGAAGACAGATATGAACAAGCCGTTTCTTTCACTGAATTTTCCTCACTCTTAGCTTTCAAACGAGCTATTGCACGACTTTCTACGATCTCTAGAACCAAAGTTGGAAGATCGGTGCCGAGGGGGGGGACGTCAGCGAAACTTTTTCTCTCCGATTGACTTGAAACTCACCATACCGATGCAGAATTTCACGCTGAATCCGAACCTGGCGTCCGTTTTCCCATCCGATGGTTCGTTTTGGCGCTACAGCCCAAAACGACCAAAATTCTAACTCTGTCGTTTTTCGCCAATGTCCCAAAATCTTAAATGGCGTCTCACATCTAAACGAAGACAGATATTAACAAGCCGATTCTTTCAGTGAATTTGTCTCACTCTTAGCTTTCAAACGAGCTATTGCACGACAAAATCCGTCCACTGGAAGCCAAGATCGAAGCTAGCTCTCCCGAGGGGGGGGTCAGTGAAATTTGATGAAACAAACTTTGGTCAGGGTCCAAGGTCGAAATGTCACACTTTGGAAAATTTTCAAAATTTTACCCATACAAAGTCACTCTGACACTTAGGATTTTTCAGGTGAGCTCCGACCTAAAATCTTTTAACAGCTCTAACTTTTGAACGGCTGGTCCGATTGACTCGCGACAAAAATGTCGTCGAGCAGTTTTTTCTCCTCTTTCAAACGAGTAGCTGTAAGACAAAATCCGTCCACTAGAACCAAAGTTAGAAGATCGCTGTCGGGGGGGGGGACGTCAGCGAAACTTTTTCTCTCCGATTGACTTGAAACTCACCATACCGATGCAGAATTTCACGCTGAATCCGAATCTGGCGTCCGTTTTCCCATTCGATGGTCCGTTTTGGCGCTACAGCCCAAAACGTCCAAAATTCTAACTCTGTCGTTTTTTCGAAAAATGTTGAAAAATTTTTCTCTCCGATTGACTTGAAACTCACCATGTTGATAGAGAATTTGACGCTGATTCCAAATCTGAAATCCGTTTTCCCATCCGATGCTTCGTTTTGAAGCTACAGCCCAAAACGTCCAAAATTCTAACTCTGTCGTTTTTCGCCAATCTCCCAAAATCTTAAATGGCATCTCACATCTAAACGAAGACAGATATGAACAAGCCGATTCTTTCAGTGAATTTGTCTCACTCTTAGCTTTCAAACGAGCTATTGCACGACAAAATCCGTCCACTAGAAGCAAAGTTGGAAGGTCGGTGCCGAGGGGGGGGGACGTCAGCGAATCTTTTTCTCTCCGATTGACTTGAAACTCACCATACCGATGCAGAATTTCACGCTGAATCCGAATCTGGCCTCCGTTTTCGCATCCGAGCACTGCTTCCACTCGAAACAGCCCATTTTCAACCCAACAGTCATCAGATTGCACGAAAAACATCACACACTATAGCCTCAAGTCAAAACCTGGCGGTCGCCCAAGTCCACCACGACACTCTGTCGTTTTATCGAGGGGGGGACGTCAGCGAACCTTTCGGACCAACTTGTCGTTCCAGAGGGGGCGGGAGTCAGACTCGAAGCACCACGGCGGCCGACC
Organism: Prostheceraeus crozeri; assembly: GCA_907163375.1. NCBI lineage: Eukaryota > Metazoa > Platyhelminthes > Polycladida > Euryleptidae > Prostheceraeus > Prostheceraeus crozeri. The sequence goes on along the minus strand of CAJQUW010002977.1, from coordinate 482,734 downwards.
ACGACACTCTGTCGTTCCAGAGGGGGGGCGCGCCGGTCGAGTGTTCGCCGTTTTCTTACTACTAGCGCTGAGATTTGCAAAAATCACACCATCTGTTTCACAAAGCCTTCCAGATTAATATTGCGACATATTATTTACCTTACATGGTTCCCAGAAGGCTATTACTAGCAGTTCATGGAAAATAACTGATGAGTTTTATGAGGACTAAATATGCTTGAGAGTAAAACCATCATTTAAAATACCGGTGAGGTGGAATTTTTCGCGTTGAGCAATAACACAAAGAATGGACAATATTACTGTACCATTCAATTGGTCTGGAATCCAAGTTACAACTTTATGGAGCATCTGGAAGACTTCGACTGAAATGTATGTAGGCCATTTTTAGCCTATAGGCTGATAATCCTGAAAATATTTAGTGCTGTAATTTTGATGAGGACAAATGTAGAGCAACCATTTGAGTATAGATTCATTTATTTCATCTTAAGCTATAGACATAGAACTGAAATATGAGATGGAGTGATAACCTATTTAAACAAATCATCGTTTCTCTTAGCTTCTTATCAAAATATCCTTTCTAAGGTACGTTTCTCACTTATTTTAACAAGCTGATATCATCTACACAGCTCTTATATCAAATATTCTTATCATGAAGCCCAATATCCAAATTGAACGAAATAGTTCAAATTTTAGAAAATGACCTACATGTAGGTACTTTTGTTCTTAAGGATTTTTGGACAAATTGATATATAATATAATGCATTGATACTGCTGGACAATCATTCAAAATACAACTATGGATTGGGAAGCCAAAATTTCACTTAAAAGCGCTTATTAAAAAAGCTAGATTCAAAAGATAACAATAAATTTTATGATTCCTTATGCTTATTCATTCATAACTTAAGGCAAAGATTATTTTATCAACTATGTTTAGTTAGGCTAAGGCCTATACAAAAATTAACTGAAAAGACATAGGCTGCTAACAAAACGGTATTATCATTGATTCACAAGTAAGAGCCAGAATATCTCTAACAGACACGATGCTTATTCATGTAGATACTGAAACTACATAAACAAGTCACATTCAATCTAATTTCAATCAAATCTTGATGGAAGCGTCTTTTCAGCGGCATTCCTTTTTGAACGTGTAGGGCCCAGCAATCACGTGTAGTCGGAGCACAGATGGGGTAGTTGGGGCCACAGAGATCGCAGTAATAGCTGAAAATGGACATCCCTATTGCATATTAAAGGCAGTTATTGTTAGTGAGTGCATGTTACCTGGTCTTTATTCTGCTTGGAGTCGCTCGTCCATGCTGGCAATAAAAGCAAAATTTTTGATGGCGCTTTCCCACGGGAGTGAATTTTTGAAGAACGTGGACACATGGGACATCTTGCTGATCGACGGAGACTCGTGGACGTGTTATTGGCCTATTTGCTGTCGATTGAAAATCTTGGTAACTGAGTAATGCGTTTGCCAAGTCCATTTTGAACGAGCAGTGCTTCAGAGTTGGTACACGAAAGTACTGCTTCGCAAGGAAAGCATTAGTGAACAGGAAGCCGATTATACCAGCAAATTAACGATAGTGGGGACTCTTAGTTTTCCATGAATCTTCGAGACCAACTGACCCCGTCCTGACATGGTTATGTATGTCAATACCAGCTGAATAATTCAAGTAATCTTCAGCAACTTTGGGTCTTGAAATGATGTCGCCGCGTTTCGTCGTCCTTGATAGCCCGACAGTGCCTGTTGAGCATGTAGAAAGAAATTGCTTTTCTTTTAAATCTTGGAACTTAACTGCAAGCAGAGCGACGTTTTCTACTGCTGACGTGGCCGACATCCATTCCCCTCTATTTAAGTTTCGATTCAGGAGTTCTCGCGGATATAAACGATGGGCAGTCTTGACTAACATAATTACTGTACAAACCATTGATCAAATATAGCTGCACGGCACTCTTCACAGAGCGAATCACGAATCGCCAACTACGATCTGCCAGTAGCTTTCCAAGGACTAGTCAACCTAAGGGTGCATGCTGTAGTTGATCCAAACTCTTTGACGTACTCTTGTCTCCCATGATATCCTTCCCTTCGCATAACTCGATGTGTAACACGATCTTGGAACGAGCATCACAAGTGGTTTTCAATTCATTACCGATTGGTCGAGGTTTTCTGATGATTTTCATTTTGCCCTTTAGGTCATGGTGAAATGACTTCACAGAGATAATCTCCAGCTATCACTGCTTCCTTGAGACGTTTGTTCACTGCCTCCAAGAAATCAAGTATTTGTTGGTCTCTATTTTCATTTGATGAGAACTGCAAGTACTTCATGATATCTTCGAATCGCTTTCGTCTCATTATCTTACCATAATTTAATCCTTTGAATAGTCCGTTATCATCTTCTCTCCAGTACATTCGTCTTTCTGGCAGCTGATAAGACTCCATTGAGTAGAGAAGTCCGAAGAAATGGAGCAGCTGAGAATGTCAATTCTCGAAAAGTGTTATCTCATTGTCCGGCGTGACGATTCGTGGATGGTATCATCACCTCTCTCATGTAGACTTGAGGAAGAAAGTGAAGAAAGTAGTCTATAGTTCAGCGAAGTCCGAAAGGGAATCCATATTCAGCCCCATAATAAGAAAACTACCTACATGTAGGTACAATACTTAGTAACCTTTGACCCTTTGGAACTCAGGTGAGAAATATAGGTACATGCAAATCCAGCTGTCCTAAATGCAAAGTTGTATCGCAGAATGTTATTTTTTAGATAAAAGTCATCTCAGTGAGCCATCTTCAGAAAAAAATGCGAAGCGAATTTAATTTTCGCATGAAAAGAAGCAGGAAAAATATTCAAAGCTCGATTATAGCGAGGTATGAATTAGCTTTAGGTAAAGAAATGGCTTCATTATTTATTATTGGTATATCATCGATGTTCTTATATTGAAAAGCAAGCTGACTACGGTTAGTAAGAAATATATCTTGACTAGATACCAATTCATAGAAAATTACCTACATGCAGGTACTTTTCTACCGGTCTTCAGATAAATGTCATGGATTCAATATACTATGTATTCGTTAAATATTACAAATTTAGGTCAGGAATACAGTAAATTTCATCAGTACAGTAATAAAGTCACCTTCTTCAATGCTCACTTTTTCACAAATGCACAAAACATCTAATTTTAGAATATTTTTCCTCGGAAAAATTAAAAGTGCTATTTTTGAAATAAGATTGCTCGGCAAATATTTATTCAATAACCAAGAAATTGTAACATACGTTTTTTGGGTGTATTCTCATTTTGGAACTCACTTCATTTGCATAAAAGACGCATAGTTTAAGAATGACAGCCTTTTGAAAAGCAGTTAGAAAAGTACCTACATGTAGGTCACTTCTTAGTCAAATTATCATTAAGACTTCTTTCTTGATTGTAGTATCGAAGGGTTGTCTTACAAGATTGACGTATTAGTAGGATGCTTCTCGGTTGAGATCGTAGGACTTCGTCTTGAGGGCTGCTATGTTTTCTCTCGGCAACTCCAGCTTGAGAGACATAGACTTCCTATCAAGTGCTGCCGTCCTCTCCATCCAGTTTGGTAAGCGTACTGAGCTCCCCACGAACCTTGGGATGACTTAGTACGATAGGCAAGTTAGTAAAAAAACAATTGAGCAGGATACTCGCACTTCCTTGACCATTAAATATGCCAGGAGCATTAATTGCTGTATAATGCTATTTTCCATCCTCTCGCATTCTAATTCTGGAAAGCCATGAGGGTCGAAAGGGTCTTCTATGTCTGCATAGATAGGCTGGTGGTGCACTTTCCATAATTTCCTTACTTCCTGTGGATTTGATATTTTCAGGCCTGTGATTAGCCGATGAGAAAAATTGAGAATTTTCCTTGAAAAATTTGAGGAATGGAAACGGAGCCTAACATGGTTAATTGCAAAAAAGCTCCAAATTTTAGCATGGATTTTGGGCCAAACTTCAAGTCATGAAGGTCGAAGAAGGCAACCTCAGGGTTGACCACCCCACACTTTTTGAAGTTGTGTATATTACAAAAGGATATTGGTCTGGTCATAACCACTTCCCTCGTTGTTACGTATTTAATTTGTTGACCTCAAGCACTATCTGCTTAGAAGGTGTAGAACAGAGGATGTCAGATCAAGCTGCTGATATCGCTGTGCTTCACGCTATCGTCGCCAATCAATTATGCTTGTCAGATTTGTATACTGCAATTTTTTGAATGTAGGAAATATCCTAAATACAGGCATCTATGGGGATATTGTGACGATTAATTTTCACAGATTTTAGACAAATTTTGGGAGGAGAGTAACCCATAACTATAAAAAGATCAAAATCGTTGATGGAATGCATTGCTTGTGGCTTAAAAAATTAAGTATTATGAAGGATACGCCACATTTAACACTAACACGTTAATAGTATTTTTTACTGCATAAGTTTTGGGTGGCTCTTGTTTACCTGTCCGCGCTTTGATCATATCGCTTCAATCTACATTCAAATGAACATGAATTCTCCCAGACGACATAAATCAACTGTTAGGAACAGGCTTGTCAGCTAAGTCGTTGGTCTCATCTAGGCAAAGGGTGAAAGATCACCTCTATTCGCATGAAGTTCCGCTGAGATATTGACATCCACATCTTGCAGTAGACCCAGGTTGAAAATCTACCAACCCAGTAATATGTGGTTTGAATGTCTTCATTAATCTAAGTTCGCATACAACGATAAACGATGTGTGCATTACTTTCACACCAACCTGTGTTCAGATGTCGGTCTGCAAACCCTGAAAAACGTAGCTGCATACTCATGGGATAGCACAGCCTCATAAGTGACCAGGAGGCATATAGACACTACATTTAGAGACCATCCGCTTTACCCCATCGGATGTATTCATGTTCAGCGGAAATATAATGGAAGAGAATGAGCAAAGCAAAAACTTCAGTTGATAAGAGCAATGAAATCCACGTGGGCTAAGCTACCTATACGTTATCACATAATGGATATAGAAGATCGATATCCTAAAGTTCTTTAAGAAGCACAGGCATGCATTTGGCAACCCTATAGTCGCAGAAACATAATGAAGGCTGTGAAACAGGTCAAGATAATTAATGAAAATAATTGAATAAGCATTTTATTGTTGGAATTCTCCGCAACATTATGATATTGGAAGTAAAAATTGATTGCAGTGTTCAAATATGCAATTTCTGTAGGTTGATCGCAGTGCTTCAATCATTAAATACGTGAAAGTGTTGCACTAAGGAGTTCGACAGACAACAACTTCAGACTTCTCTGCATAGCAAAATAAGTCCGGACGAACCCAAACATCTGCAGCCATGTAGCTTCCAGAAATGAAAACGACGTGAAATAAGAACGTTATAAATCATAATTGTTCAAGTTCAGCAGTCAGGATGTAAGATACGTACTACAGGATTCTATCTCAGCTTCTTGATTGGAAGTTTACATATCATCGCCATTCGCCAAAAAACAATACATCATCCTACATTTAGTCTGAAATGTGTCACATTTGAGGAATTTCTCTTTGCTAAGCTACATTTGAGGAATTTTTGAGGATTTGAGGAATAAAAAAAATATTTGAGGAATCTGAGGAATTTGAGGAGCAATCACAGGCCTGTATTTTGTCACTTTCCTCGTTCCTTATGATTAACGATTCCTGTCTGAAGCTACATTTAGATAGTTCCTTCACTGTCTTCAGAAGATCAGCGGAATTTCCTTGTTTGAAGCTTCTCTCACACGTTTCACATTTTTTCCTTATTCATTCCTCTTTTGCTTTATTGCATTCAGATTTAACTTTTTTTGCAGCATTCACGATACTTTACTTTGTCTCCCGTAGTGGGCGCTCGGTTTTCATTTTCCTAGCTTCTCCCCTTTCACCACAAATCTGTAGGAGTCTTTGTGTCATCCAGGGATGTCGTTTGTGTCTTTCTGTGCCCAATAGTCGCACCGCCTCCTGTAGCAGTCCAGTACCGTTTGCCAGAGTTGTTCTAGATCCAGATCTTCTTCCAGGACTGGTGCAAAGCGGGCTCCGACTAATATTTCAATTTTTTTACTGCTGCTGTCATAAGACATTCAAAATATTGATACGCTTTCTCGCACGATTGTTGGACCAATTCGAAGCTTTGAACTTTATTCGAACATTTTTACTGGTAACTCATGATCCGAACCAAAATCAGCACCTCTTAGCACCCTCGTGTCCAGAACAGATGCTCTCCACCTCTTATTTACCAGAACGTAATCGATGCAGCTTCGGTGATGACGATTTGGGTGGTTCCATATGCACTCATGTCCAATGTTGTGTCTAAAGAAAGTATTTGTGATGCACAAACCCTTCGCCAAACAGAAGTCTAGAAGACGAGTTCCTCGGTCATTTCTGTTTCCGATACCGAAACTTCCCATTACTTTTTCATATCGTCTTCTGACCGCTCCTACCTTGCTGTTGAAGTCTCAGATCACCATTAACATCTCGTTGCTCTTTACTCTGTCCACTGCCTCACTCAATTGTTCATAAAAGTCGTCAATGTCTTCATCGAAATGATTGCAGTCTGGTGCATACTCTTGTATTATCTTTACATTTCGGTGTTGACCTTTCAGCGTTCCAGATATGATTCGGGATGACACGTAACTGTGTTCTAGATGCGAATTTTGTGCGTGTTTGCTCAAAACTAATGCCACACCTTCTTTGTGCACGCCAACGGATCGACACGAGTATAAGATTCGTACTCCGTTGGTCGAGATTTCTCCTCTCCTGTCCAGTGAGTCTCTGCTACACCTAGGATGCGTCATCTAAACGTATATCTGTTGATTTCTCTTAGCAAACTATCTTAGCTAGGAGCAAAGTTTGACAGTCGTTTTTTGGTTGCCGTATTCGCATTTCTGATTATCGACATTTATCTATGGGTTCGTAGCTATATAAAACAGCCGGGCGCTACTCCTCTGCTGAATGTTATTTGACCCATAACTGGGGGAGAGAACTGACCGCTTATTCTATGCCGAAGCAGATTATTCGCGGCTGACCTACAGATCTTTAGGTCATCTCCCATCCGACACCTGGGAGACGGACTTAGGCGTCATGACTTACGGTGTCATGACGACCTAGAGTGCCAGAGCATGTTGTTTTATATTTAGGTCAGAGCAGGTTGATTTTATATTCATTTATTTACATCGAAATCGAATAATATTCGACACTTCGCTTTATCGACGGAACATACAGTGGTGTAAAGTCAAGTCGTACATTATAAAAAAATCTTTAAGTTATTTCTTGAAAAGTTACAGATGGGTTCCCAAACATTGAAGACGGTAGTTGGTTCCAAATCTTGATAGTTCTGTTTGTAGAGAAATAGGATATGGGTCTGCAATTTCTATAACTGTTGCTGATACCTAAATGCGTACGTGTCTACGTGTTGTAACGCAATTGACTCGCCGGATCATTCAGATAAAGAGTTTGAAGCGGCACATCGCATATATCAGACCTCTGATTTAGTATTGTGCTCAGGTTTTAAGTCATAATAATGGTGATATTTAAAGACTTGAAACAATTAAGAGAAGGGCAACATGACAAGTTGCGAGTTTGAGGAAGTTAACATGCGAACGTCTTCAAAAACGTGATGAATTTGAGAATCGTCGGATAAGAGTAGACATTTTGTTGCTATAAGATTCATAATTGCCATCATTTCAAACTGACATTGGTCTACCTGCTTCAGTCTTTTCATCTGAATTATCTAGGCGAGTCAAGCGATACAACACATGGACACGCTTTTCGGTATCGGCAGCAATTAATTAGAAATTGTAGACCCAGATCCTTGCAAAGAGTACCATAAAGATCGGAACCAGTCACCGTCTTGAAAGCCCATCTATGTGGCTTAGGATATTTCAAGAAAAAAACTTTTATTATGTAGCGTCATTTGGGGTAATTCTGAGCGATTTGCGTAAACATTGTTTATACGGAATACAATCATATATATTTATAATCAAAAGACATGTTGCGTTTTCTAGTGTATGTAGCTTGACTTTCATAAAGGCTATTGGAGAAATTGAGCATTCGAATATATTCAAAATTTGAATTTTCTTGCTCACCCGAAATCTACTCAAACGGGGTAAATATGAGCAAAAGTGGGGTAATTATGAGCAATATAAAGATGTGCGGTAGATTATTTGAATAACTCAAAATTGTATTAGTGTATTTCTAATAAATTATCTAGGCTCTATAGGCATTGAATGAAAGAAGATTGGCTCTACGGCTCAAGCTCTGATGAGTGAATTGCTCTACTTAATCTGTTTTTTTCTATTTCAAAAGTCAGAAGCTAGCCTCTGCGAAATAATTTCACAGTATTTGAAATTCTACTCAACATATGACTCTATAAAATTCCCGCAACCTTTTTCAACATTATGATCGCCATGATCTTTTAAATATGAAGCTGGAGGGCTGGCCTAAGCCAATGTCTCTCAACTGAAAATAAACGAATCAATAATAGAAAAGTAACAAAAGATAGTGATGCTTTTAAATTCTCATTGTGTTGTGAAAGGCAAACTATGATCCACTGTACTTTTCAATATCAATAATCATCATACGATGATATATCAGCATATACGGGAATACATGTCCATTCTTGATATCACTAATTGCAGCTGAAATTTGATCTGAGGTAACCTTTCGTTTTCTCTCGTAGGCTCGTGGCATGACCAGACCGATGAATGAGCTAGGAGAAATAACACACGTTTAAAATATCAGCTTGCAACGTCAGTTGAAACCGATCACTATAATTGGTTATCCCATCGATAACCATAACAATAGCTGTAATGATAGGGACAACGAGGCTCTGTCACCTGACCGTGAATGACGTCATGACAATTGACTCGAAGTCTTCACAACAAAATCTTAGCGCGCACTCCAAGAAGACTGGAAACCGATGCCCAAAATCACTCTGTTCAAGCTATCGGACAGTTTCCCACGTATCAAGATACATTTATGCAGGCTACATAGAAAGTAAATCCTTGCAGTTGCAGCATGTTTAGCAAGTTGGCTATACTAGACAATATGATGAATTAGAAGAGAGCTGTCATAATTTAATTATTCATAGAATCATGTAGTACTGTGTTCATGTAAGTACTCACTATCTGTAGTTTGTGTAGCTGAAATATAATAGCTAAGTGACGCATTAATTTCATGCAAAACTTATTAATCCATTGACAAAAAATAAGTAGGTCATAGCACATAGCTATCCTAATTCAATTAATGGTCGTAAGAGACCACATAATTTGATAAGGTCAACGCTCATATTTACCCCGTTGGAGATGACTTATGGATGAGCAAAGAGGGGTAATTATGAGCTATTGTTTCAGGAATTTAGTCATTATTTATAAGTCTATAGGGCATAAATATTTATTGCCCATAATACTACCAAACATTCGATATGAATATTTTACTTGCACCACTCATTTGTTTAGAACTACATCGATGTTTACGCAAAAGTGAACATCCCTTATTGATCTTTGGCGTAAAGATTTTTTAACACTCCCTCTTTGAAAATGTCTGTAAACTAGTAGAATCAACGGATTTCATTCAAAATTTACACACGAGTCATTGATGGCCTTGTTAACATATCTTATATACTCCTTGCCTATAATTCTACAGTTTTAAACGTTTTCAAGGCTTGCTCATAATTACCCCGTTTTTTTTTTGCTCATAATTACCCCACATGACGCTACGACTTAACACAACTGCATGTTGCGTCCATAAAGCGATTGTCGAACATCGACAAAGCGATTGTTCGACTTCGATTGAATAAATAAATGAATAAAAAATTAACGTTAAATTTTGAGCAAGGCAAATTAGAAAAACAAGTTGGGTATAGGAACAGAATTTCTTCATTTTTGGTATTATAGTACTCTTCTCATAAAGAATCAACTGACACAATGCATTTTAGGGTTGAGAAGAATTGACTCATTAACTGCTACAATAAAAATGCTCTACGAGGTGAGAATTCAACGATATTTATACATGCAGATTAATTCATTTTTCTAAGGTACCAGTGCTTTTGATTCAATGAATTAAATTTCCTTTTCATTTGAATAATATGCCTGTCGATTTTCATTGCAGAAATTGCTTATCATAAACTCATGATATCCAAATTTCAATTTAGAAATTCCAGGAACAGGAAATTAATACACCGGAAAGGAAAATGTAAGGCCTACTTTTAAAATTGACATTAATTTGCGGTTAGCTGAAATTTAATCCTTCCGTTAGTCTTCAAAAAGAAACTTTCTTCAATATCAGATTAAGCCTACTATTTTCAAAGCAAACGAATGAAGAATTATAAGAAAACGAAAGCAAAACTTCGGGACGCGCACATAAAGAAAATGAAATACTAGTACATTATATAGGCGACAGGAGAGCCTTCCTAATGACTGATGACAGTACTTAGTGCAGGCGATCTTCAGCAATACCGGCAAGCGTGGTCACTCGATGGCGCCCATTCGCACACGCACCCGATGTTGCTCTTTCTTGAAGCGACAATGATGGCCTCAGTCCGTCCAGTTTTATGTGTACAGAAACAAAGCGTGTTGACGCTCGCACTTCCACGGCATTCTTTTACTCCGTACTTTAACTCAGCTCTCCTGTAATGTCTTTTATCTTTCTTTATGTACGAGTCCCAAAGTTTTGCTTGAAGACATTCGGCGAAAGTCCTCGCAAAACGATTACATTGTTTTGTCGTACATTTATAACAACTCAATAACAGACAATAAATGTATTTATTATAAGCGAAACTTGATTAATGAATACAATTTCAAATCAAATCCTACAATTTCACTAAAAAACGATTGCTTATTACAGTAATAATGAAATAATTATGCAAAAAGGATGTAACACAACACGTCAAACTGTCATCTGTCTTTTGTCATTTCCTTTACCTAAGCTCACATGACCAAACCCAATCTATACATTATTCACAATCAAAATTACAAAGTTTCTTCAAATAATGTATTTATACAGAACTTTAATAAACAATTTATGGCAGTTCTGTGAGATAAAACGTTTCACAAGGGCTATAACTTCAACTTTCAGCTGATGACGTAGATGACAAAATCAATTCACAAAATGATAAGAAAAAAGCGCTGAGATCAAAACATTGAAAATATGTTTATAAAATTAGGGATGCACAAATTACGAATACGATATTCGATATGAAATAAAACAATCCAATTTCGTGAATTGGGCCTAGCACTATCCACAGGAAATTTCATTTGATGATACTATCCGCCCGAAAGTCAAATAATGCATGATTCGTGTGTCAAATTAGATAGAGATAAAAATGAATGAAAGTAGTTAGAAATGTAATCCTTATAATGAAGAAGATTCTATTCTGAAATCATTCAGCAGCTAACGATGAGAAAAAGTCTTCTATTTAGTAAAATGAACTGTGGAAGTCTCTACTTGACATATTTAATTCCTATGTTTCAAAGAATCCAAAGCTTATACGTGATTGAATCTATTAGAATAATTGTATGCGCACAATAGCTCCAATATATTGGTAATAAAAATGCAGCGCTTATATTCAAGGACCACTTCCTCAATTTATAACCAGACAACTCTTTAACTACTTTCTTCTTTAATAGCAGGAAAGTGGTGCCAATGTCAATATAAAGCCATTTGGATCAAGTGCCTTGCTTGTCATTGGATCAAGTGAGTTGAAGGGAACTTCGTCGAGCATCTTCGATTGTCCTAATTGTTTTAAGATAAGTGATACAATGGAAATGATGTCCATGAAATAGCCTACATGTACATCACTTCATTTGTGTTCTTCAAAGAACTAAAGCAATAATAATCAATGTTTTAATAAATCTGGAATCCACAATTCAAGAAGCCATTTAGTGATGCGCATTCAAAAATACTTGTATGTTCCCCATCTTTCAGGATAAAATGACACCACTGACTTGGCGCACTGAAACTCTGACAGCTCAGCTCCTTGCTGCGAAAATTTCTTCTCGCTTTGCTTATCGATGGATAGCTTTCAAGATGAAAATTGGATAAATATTGTCGGAAGGATGCAGCCACTGACTCGGCAGGCGAAGTTTTCCACTGAAAACTAGCTTCTAGTAGCTCAATTGACGGAGCAGTGGCCTAGTCAGTCATAGGTCGTTGGCTAAGACCAACGAAGGGATATAATGAGAACACCTGAGAACAGCTGTGATTTAATCCTTTTTCCAATCTTCGGAAAAAGCAGAATTCATTGAAATTAGATGAATTATCCGGTCGGATAGTAACATTTCAAATACGATTCTGGTGCACTCCTAATCAAAATGTAAGTCACAAAATATATTGCATCTTTTACTGACTGATAACTTATACAAGATGTCATGTGTACAACAGTTCTTCAAAATTGAAGAAAATATTAAATCACGGAATGAGATCATTTCATGGCAGATCGGACGACATGATTCAGCTAAGAAAACATTATTATTTTATTTGCTTCGGCACTCATTTCCATACGTTGGATGTCGTCATAAGATGGAGGCAGAGATGAGGCGGCTGTAGTCTCATAGCCTGGAGGTGCCGCTTCCAGAACTCTGCTTTCTCCTGACGATGCCACATCAGGCTCCACAGCTACGTTTAAATCATGGTAGTTTGGAGGATGTTGTGCATCTCCTGATCTGTCACTACGCTTTATTGAAATGTCTCAGGATCTCGGCCATGCATGTCGATAATCTGTTGCGCTAAAGGACATAGCAGAAGGACCCATCGGTAACTCAATCATCGCTGAACCGTTGACTGTAGAGCAATGCGGTTTCCGTTGACAGTGGATCATCTCATCAAAAGTGATGCTAATTCGCCTACTCAACGATCGACTCTCCTCCAAGCGAGGTGATTCATGTACATGGGAGTCAACTTCGTCGTCAAAAGCCAGCTTAATTGCTTTTTTCCAACAATAACACAAGCGACAAGTAATTAGACATATAAACACTAAGAATACTCCGCAAGTAATAATCATCAATTCAGTTTCCATTACGAGTATTTAAACCAGGATCTAATGAACTTTGATTAATTGTCCCGATATTCGTGAAAATTTCCAGCAGCGAAATGTTACATATAACATGAGCAGTCTGCTTTCATTGTCGCCATTTCGAATTTGTTTGATGAATCAATTTCAAATCGTACTCTGAAAGTGAAAGTAGGTGATAACAATGACCTGTCTGCAATGTCAGATTCATTACAAGTTGTGGAACTGCGGATGCATGTATGTCGCCGCGATGACTTCCTATGAAATGCTGGTGAAAGCATATATCACGTAAAATGCTCTAGCCACAGAATTAGATTGTTTAAGCGCATCACTTTGCTAGAAGTGCAAACTGATTCAAAACGATGGCACATGCAGGAACTTATTAAGTGGCAAAAAGAATTTTTTAATGCCTTACAGAGAAAGGAAAAAGTCGTGCGTCGCTTGCGGATTGCTGTAAATTCCTTCAAAATGCTCCGATCAACACCATTCCTTCAGATTCAAAGAATTCAGATCATTGCGCAAACTTTTCTCGATCATGTTGGTCTTTTCTATCATTGTTAAAAAATACAGCAGGCACACGAAAAAACGTTTACAAACTTGTCTGCAGAACTTGACATCGTCTGTGTCTGCTGTGTGATCCGGTTGACAACACCAAGGCCTGCTTTACACTGGCAGCTTATGTGCTGTGCAGCAGATGACGATGATGACCTCGTTATGACGTTTATCGTAGCATGACACAGAGCATGACGTCAGTGTTGCAGTGGCAGCTCAGGTGCAGTTCATCGATTAGACCGAAGTTTGATGAGATTCGAAAATTTGGGAAAGCCAGATTTCTGGTGGTTGGTCTGAAATAACTTATATTTTTTTATCTTGCGATATATTTCAACCTTTTGTCCAAGGTCATCAACTGAAGATAAACTTGGACATACACGTAAAGTTGAAATGCATCGTAAGATAAAAAAATAGCAGTTATTTCAGACCTTCCACCAGAAACTTGTCTTTCCCAAATTTTTAAATATCTCATCAAATGTCGAGCCAAAGCATATTTTCACAAAAGATCGAAGTCTATTTCTTCGCAGCCTGCTTGAATGATGATGCTACCTCATTGGTTAATTTTCTCCATTTAATCTACCAGATCTTCTCACAGTAACTTGACAGGTCATCGTCAATCATGTCAACATATGTATGTGGACCATATTTCCGTGGTGCGGACAATGCAGTAACTGACTTGCTGTTCGCAATGCAAAATAGGTGCTGCACATGCAAATCTGCTTAATAGCTATGTAATGCTGCGTTTCAATCACATGATGGGCGTGTCACATATCTGCAGCACCTGCAATGACTGCCAGTATAAAGTAGGCTTATTGACTGGTTGCTGATTGTTCGATTGCTATGGTGTTGTATCAGCAGATTGTGCCACTTCATTAGCGTTGCATGTTCCATTGTCTCTTTTTAGTCAACAGAAGAGGAGACGACCTGTCTAATTCTGTGGCTCTAGCAGCTCTTGAAAACATTTAGGCCCAACTAATTGCAAGGACTGTATCTACGTCCAAAATCTTTTTGGAAAAAATGACAGTGCAAATATAAAGCAATTGATATGAATTCAAGCAATATCTGACGCTAGCAAGTCAGTAAACAGGAAGATATGTAAGGACAATGTAGAGAAGTGATAATCTAATAGCAAACTAAACATTATTAGTGGACAATTTGCCTTCATAACAATCAATAAATTTTCCAATGACATGGTGAGTCATCTGCCTGGAGATAAAGCAGATTAAATTACAAAATACTTCTTTTGTGGCAGTAAAAACAAATACTAAATAGGAAGCGTTTCCAGAGCTTCGACAGAAAATGTTTTTACTTTGATATCAATACCTTCTCCTATTCACGATCAACTTGTGAATTAAAACTCTATATTGATAAACTTAGTTGTTGAAAACATTGAAGTACTGGAATTGAAAAAAACGTCACAGATCACATACTTAGATATTTTTGAATAGAAACTGTGATTATTTTATTAAGTAGGATCAATGATTTTGCGATTATGAAGCTGTGTTTTCATTTCAATCAATTCCACTACGGCTCATTTTCGTGCTCCGTTGACTAACTGCTTTCTAGCTGTCACATTAGAAAACCAGAATAAGCATTATAAAATATATACATAATTTGAAATCTATGGACGCTACAGAATCAATCCATAGACTTTTTGTCAAAAGCAAAATAAGGATCGATATGATTGAAAATTGTGACTACAAGAGTACGCTTCCAATAACATGTTGCCATCATTAATTCTTTCTGACGAATTATAAGGTGGCTGAAGTGACTGAGAGGTCACAGTACACTGCGAGGAGTGAACCTACAAGTACAAGGTGTGACTGAAAATTGAGACTGTTTCAGCAGACCAATTTAATTGCAAACTTTGCTATTCTCGATGATAATTATGAGAAATATATGGCTTAAGCTTCTTATTTATCAAAAATGTGATGAAAATAATTAAATGTACCTTTCTTGAGCACGCCCAATAGAGTAAGTGTATGTAGGTAGAGTGTCGACTCAAAAAAGTATCTTTCTACAGTGAAAATTTTTATATGAAAAGATTCAGTTTTTTGCAGAGATTACGTTCCTGCGGTTCAAAAAAATTATTAGAGCAGTTTTGAAAAAGCTAAATTTTTGCCAATTTAAATACTACCGACATGACGCCCCGTTGTAAGTAGTATGAAAACAAGTTGGATATCAAAGGGAATGAACATTCGCTAACAAGCATCGTAACTAAGCAAAAATTATGCTGATGATCAAGGAAATATAATGAACGGCATTATAATGGAAGTCTTTCTGCAAAAGTCAAGATCTTATTGTGCTGTCGATCGTGGTTGAAGTTTCACATTTTCAATTCAATTTTCATCGTCATAAATTTATGATTCACTAAATTAATGTTTCACTTCTTGAATCTGAATGGTGGTGATGTGGACCCATTTACATCTTTCAACCCATTAAATCATTATCTTTGATTCTGTTATTTTGCTCTACCAGTGGCAGGTTGCTTATGAAATGATCACGCTTAAGAAGGCTCTCTTGAGGTTGACATTGGAGTCTCTGATAAAGCTCAAGACATCATAACTTGGTGTCTATTAATTATTGAGTTAATTGATGTCTATAAACTATCTATGAATGCATGATAATCTTGAGCGAATATCATCCACTGTCGATGAAATGAACCAACATAGTGTCGATGAAGTGATAGTCCGGGAGCTAGCGTGAAGTTGTGCAGGGAACGAGGTAGTACATAAAACTTTCACATAGCATAGTACACCTCTAACCTACTGCAAAACTTCGCGTCTGCCGGATCAGATCATTTGCTTTTAAGAAATAGAGAGGATAGCACAATCCTATGTATTTCCAGTGGCAAAATTGTGACATTTAAGGTGTTGACTCCATTTTTTCGAATTTTTGCTCATAAAAGTTACACAAATTGGTTTTTTGTTGAACTGGTTATTATAGAAATCATCTACAGATCATGATCTTTCAAATTAGTTATCATTCAGTGACAGAAGATGAAGTAAAGTGTACAAACAGACACTTTTAGTTGGTGTAACTGCAAATTTTAACATAGAAATTTTAGGAAAATTGTTGATATACTTTAACAAAAAGTGTCTATTTGTACACTTTACTTCATCCTCTGTCACTGAATGATAACTAATTTGAAAGATCATGATCTGTAGATGATTTCTATAATAACCAGTTCAACAAAATACCAATTTGTGTAACTTTTATGAGCAAAAATTCGAAAAAATGGAGTCCACACCTTAAATGTCACAATTTTACCACTGGAAATACATAGGATTGTGCTATCCTCTCTATTTCTTAAAAGCAAATGATCTGATCCGGCAGACGCGAAGTTTGGCAGTAGGTTAGAGGTGTACTATGCTATGTGAAAGTTTTATGTACTACCTCGTTCCCTGCACAACTTCACGCTAGCTCCGGACTATGAACCAACACCTTCGAAAAGTACGCTGTAAAAATTGACTTGAGAAAATCGAACTTGAGATGTGTGCGTTGTCAACGAAAAATGGAAAAGACAGTCAAATGTGAATAGTTCTTGTACATTATATATCAAAAAAAGTTGTGTCCGTATCTTTGAGAATAGTGCAGCACAAGCAAGTCCGTTAAAAGTGGGTTTCGCTGTGTCAATTTCCAATTAATTTCAGATATATATTATTTCTCAACCGGAGAAAGCTATAACTTCAAAAGTGCAGACGCTCTCTGGTTTACATGAAGCTCTGGAAATGCTGTATACAGGTGAGCCGAAGTTACTTAGCAGCCGCAAATCAGTCCAATACATCAATTACTGATACAGTATTTTCAGACATAAAATCGTATTGCACTTTTCCTTATAATTTAAAAATACTGTCTGACATCAGCTTGGAAATGCGTCCAGGTAGGTCGTTAGCCAAAGGCCAGAATGCATTCAGCATTTCTTAGATCCTTCTAACGTCTACGCCGCATAAAAATGACTTCAAAGGTCCTCATAACGAGGTGGGCAGTGTTAAGGCAGTCGCTTCGTCATAACCTGGTGGAGCATCTGTATCGCCCTCAGGCGGTACATAGGCCGGAGGGAGTTCGTTCTCAAATGTAGTTCGCCCCGTCACATCAACTGTAAGAAGGCGGGTAACAGATCATTCCTTCTTCAATCAACGTTTCTGTCAAAGGGAACACAGTAGGCGCTGGGGGCGCACTCGGCGTAGTTAAACTCGGCGAGTCACCGTGTCGATTAATGATCTGTTGAGCTAACGTCACTGCGTCAGCCCCCAATGGCAGTCCTGCAACAGTAGAAGCAGATACAATGGAGAACGTGGATTGACGGCGGTCCAATCTCCCTATCAACGATCCAGTGCCACGCACACTCCGATTTGGATAAGAGAAGACCGAAGACATTTCACAATCTTCAATATCTTCCTCGCGAAGACATCCATCCAATGAGCGTCGAACCACTTGATTAGAATAGTTCTCATCTTGGTCGTCTTCATCAATTGGAGGATCTTCGTGATTGCACTCGATAATCCACATCTGCAACATCGACAGAAGGCCCACATGATACCAGCGAAGAAAATAACACTGCCAAAAATGAGAGCAAAACTGTGCATCAAAATTATTTCCCCACATGCTGTTTCCAGTCATAAGACTGACACTGGCTCCCTGATCGCCTCTCCTGTTTATCGACTTCCAAAGGTCCTTTACTCTGAGGCAAGTATCTCGGAGAATCAAAAACCACGAATTTCGTTGACTTTATGCAGCAATGAGGCGATGACGACGAATCTGGCAGGTTTTTACACGACTTCGGAGAGCCTTTCAGTACATTCCAGCTCGACCAGGGACACCAAACGAGGGTGGAAATATCACCATGTCCTTCGCAGTATTACGCCATGCCCTGACGTCACCTCATCACCATTGAGGAATATGTCTGTAAATGGGAACATTAGCAATGATGGCAGGGATACATCATTTGATAAAAATTGAACTTAAACTGCATGTTTAAAAAAGGGAACCCTTTCTCTGTTCAAAAGCAAACTAATGTGCACAAAAATTGAGCCTAAAACCTATTGATAAGAATTACAGGACGAATTATTAATGGTGAATAATCTAACTTCGTAATTAAAGTAATACAATGAAGTATGCGTAAGGTTGAAATGCTCAAAATCGGGTCAGAAATTAGTTACGTACAAGTTCGTCATTGTCAAAATGACATGACATTAACAGGAAATAAGTTAGCGAAAATAGGGTAATGAGGAACTATGCACATACCAGGCATGAGAATGTGGCAACAGCGCTGCTGCTGGCGAATGTTGAGAATGTTGCAATTTTCGACACTGAATAGGCTTGCACAAAATTTGAAAACTATTGGAGAATTTTTGACTCCTAAAAATCGAGGAACGACCATCACATTTATCAAGCTAGATACAAATTTCAATCGATGACCAATCTGTTCACAGAACCACTAGCAGTCATTGATGATATAGTAACTATAGTCACAGTTTTCGCTTAGGATTACTGATGCAGCTCTCAAAGAAAAGTTCATGCATGTTCAACTGTACCGTGCACTCCGCTTAATCGGGACAGTCGATTTATTGAGATAACTACCCATGCCGCGTTTGTAAACTCGATTGCACTATGCAAACATCTTCGGTTAATCCGGATACCTCTCCGGTTAAGCGGGACACTTAAGATCTGGAACACTTAGCCCAATACCTAAATTTTGAGATATAGAGACCGGCCCTCCTACAGTATTCGGTGAAACAATAGCATACAGGAAAATTTGAGATGCGCTAAGAGCAACCAATAAGATTATTCTTTCTCTCACCTCCACTATCTGTGACTGTAGCTGTTGGCGGTTCGGCATTAAGGGAACCAATAGAATTCACTCAGACATAATTCACACGCAATCTGTCAACGAAACATGTGAGTTTGACACGAAAGTAAATCTTGATCCCTCTCACTTTCAAGCATTACATGTAATGAAGTGCCAAACGAATATTCTGGTCAAACAGTTTTCACATGTACCACAAGTAGGCTACAGATTTTTTGAAGGCATTCCACACGGACGAATGGTGCGTGCGAAGTCATTCACAGTGCGTGTCGAATTCAATTCAGACCATACGCGAATTTAGTTAGGTTTCGGCTTCAATTTTCGCTGTGCAGTTAAATCCTCAAAAAACATTGCACAAGTACTACAATAATCTTTCACAAAGTAAATTTGTTTTGATACTTTTGAAACTCTTTTCCATTTTCAAAGCAATATTGGAACATAAAATCGATTATTCGGGAAAATCGATTAATAAAGACAAATTATAATTTCTCCTCAAGCTGTCCAGATTAGGCGGGGTGCACTGTATCTATTTATGATTGATTTTCATGATCTCCAGACAGATATGAAACACTTACAAACATACGCTGGTACAATGTACATGCATACTAGACACCGAAAACAATTGCATCCACTCCACTTACATGATTTACACTTATCATAAAACGTTCAATGGAGACTTTTCCGTTGTCTGCAATCGAGGGCCATAGCGCTATGGACACCGCTGCGTGTTTTATCTTTCACTCAGGCTTTTTGCTGCGTCAAACGCTTTTAAAAAAGCCTTTTCCCAACATCAATCATTTTCAGAAATAATAATCAGATTCGGAAATGATAGTTTTTATTTTTGTCGATATTAAATGTAGTATTCGAATATGCATTTTTGGATATCAAAACATAATAACACATGTCGGCAAGAAAGAATTTTGCTTCAAATCGTCACAACTATCATCATCCTAACTTGATTAAGAAGTTACCCTCAACCTGCAATGTTAATGCCTAAAAATCTTTCGGACGGAACGCTGATCGCTGGACTTCTAAGGCAAGAGGAGCAACAGCAGTGCATGCAGCATTCACTATGAAGATCCGAAATTAAAGAAGACGCGGGAATCGAGATTTCGTGGTTTAAACTGATTTATCATGAATTTGAATCATGTGATCTTCGTCATTTTTTCTCAGCATCAGGAAATGCATAGGATATTTTATGATAACGTCCTGATTTTCAAAATGCTTTGTCTCATGCTACAAAAATTGGAAGTGATTTGATTAAGAGATGTGAATGTTTTCCGAGTTAGATTAATTACGCTTCATGCCAAAATTATTTTTCTCTGCATTTAGTGTGACGAAGACTTACGGATGCAATGCATGATTTTTTAATTGAAAATTTAGGCCTCCTGCAAGATATCAATTTGATCAACATTCGAACGTTTCAGTAAGTCAGCCTGAGAACGGGTGCACCACGGACAGTCCAACTTCTTAGGATTCACAAGTTTCGTGAAAAATTTATCTATATCAGAATGTTAGCGGATGGTGCAATTATCAGCATTAATCAGAATCATCACCAATATTTTTATCACCACTGCTATAGCTATCATATCTACACTCAAATGTAATACAACGTTAAGTATGCCTATATCAATGCCTAGATGGAATCAAACTATCATATATTCTTTCGATAACTTACGCAGGGTAATCAAAAAAGCGAAGAATCGCTTAAAATTTGTGCGTACGCTACAGTAACACATGAACACTCTGAAATTTTTGACTGAGATTTTCTTTAGTCCAATGAAATCGGATGATTATTTTGAACCACCTGCAGTAACGGAAGTGAGAACTTACGATTTTTATTGATAGGCCATTAAGAAATCAAATTGAATTCTCAAAATCGTTTTTAGATGAACGAAAAGTTAATGGGAAGGGAGCGGTAAAATGAAAGACTCATCACGGAACGAACTTCAACTGAGCGGCGTTCATGGCATAAGTTAGTGAATTGAACTGAACAGATTTCGCGATTTGTTTCGGACTTGCGATGAACTTCGGCTGAAATAAGTTTAATTTGTCGTGAACTTGTCATTCTCTGATTAAATATGCAGAATCACAGTATCATGTTCTCTGAATACTCGTCTAGTAAAGTCAGTCGGACGAGTACAAGAGCGGCAAAACGCGAGTCGAGTCGAGCGAGTACGGTACAGCCTACTCGACACGATTCGAAACTTTCCACTACTGGCACGGCTTATGAGTGTCACTGATCGGTTCAGAAGTGCTGACGAGATATAGGTATTGTAGGAGGCTGCTAAATCCTTTTCCGTTGACAAGATCATCCCAGCTCCTGTGCCTTTGTAGAAGTTTTGGCCATCGGATTTAATTGCGATAATCTCAACATGTAACTGACTATTTCCTTATCAATGAAAACGTAATGATCATCACTTTTTGTATACTGATTCACATTTTGTTGCTGATGAGTGATGACGTGTTTTTCTGGAAATTTCACTATTGTCTGCACATTGCAATTGCATATCGTCGTCGTCGTGCAAAAATGGCGTAACTGAAAATTTTCGATTTTGGGATTTTAACAGTTGCTGGTCAATATTTACATGGCGGATCTGATGAGCACATTTTCATAAGTGTAAGAGATGATTTTTTGGGAGAAAATCAGAAAATGAAATTGGCGTATTTTTCTTGTGAAAATTATCCCACAATGAAAATGGCGTATCTGGTTTCTTTCAATTATGATGAAATTGGCGCAACTTGATATTCACTGTTCTGAAAAGTGAAAATAGCGTAAGTCATGTATTTCTATCTCTGTATTTATAGATATCAAATAGATCAATTATACATTTTGGCCCATAATTATGAATCAATCCATTTATTCTATTCTATTCTACTATTTCCTAAGGGTATGTTGAACGAGATTTAAAGCAAAAGGGAAGGGCAAATTCATATTGGACGAGTTCAGATATCAGTGAATGCATGAAATAGCCATAGGCACATTCATCCTCAGTGACGTATTCAAAGTTCCTCCACGATAAACATACACATAGTTTTGTATTGTATCGTTCGAGCTCAAGGACCAACTACTGTATATTAGCACTACGGATCATGAAGAGATTTTCTCAAGCTAAGAGTATGAAAAGATATCTTACAATCTAAACCAGCACCTCCTAAATCACACACTAAAGCAAGACACTATTCGCAACAAATAAAAAAATCCTAAAGCAAAGCGTTGACGATCACGATGATTCGGAAATTCTAGATAAAGAACCTGATGTGAGTGACTATTTAATTGAGCAGCCGAATTCTGAATCCATCAACGAGAATTCCATAAGTTCCAGACGCAAAAGAATACCGGAAAACTGGAAATGTAACGTGAATAAGAGAAGAAGGTCAAAGGTCAGACTTGGAAATAAGTATAACAAGGACTCAAAAGACAAAAGATAACTCACGTTAAAAAAGAGGTAAAAGCCACGGAACCAATTGTGACAACAGAGAAAATTCATTATCAGTTGGATCGAATTGTCATCTATTAACAGAAGAGAGGAGACATAAAATTTTGATTATTTTTGGAGGGAAACCAACTGGGACCAACGTAGAATTTGTGTATGTTCTCTCATTGATACCGTAGAGAAGAAGACGGAAACTGAAGAATCAACACAGTCGCTCTCTACTCTATCATCATTTAAAGACAGGTTCTCATGTTGATGATAAGATTCTTGTTTGTGCTACAATGTTCCAAAATAATTTCCGAATATCGCATCGAACTATTTTTAATTGGCTAGCAAAATCCACACATGGATTATCTAAAAGTAGTACCAATATTCCGAGGGAAAATAGGCTCGATGGTTCAGAATCTTGTCAAGAAGGAGCGCAATTGATATTGCAAAACGATTTGTTGATTCTTTGGACAAAGTTTCATCTCACTATTGCAGGAAGTCAAAGTGATAAGCAATACCTTGGCCATACGAATTCACGAGTGTACCAAATGTAAATTAGAAGTATGTTGTCTGTTGCAACAGCAAAATGAATGCACAAAATGACCCGTTTCCCTAACAACATTCAAAGGCTTTATTAAAAGGCTTATTGAACATCGAAATATTTCAACCCCTTAAAGACCAATGCGATGTTTGCAACATTCATAAACAAGGAAGCATTGATGATGAAACTTATTCACTCCACTTGAAATTGAAAGACAGTGCTAGATATGAAACGAACAGATACAAAGAAAATGCAAAAGCCCGCGATGGAAGCTTGATTGCTATAACTCCTGATGTTCAAGTGGTCCGAACAATTCCGAAGTTGAATGCAAGCTGTTTGCATTTTATAACAAAATTAAACTTACACAGTTATACTATCTACACACAACTCTAGCCAGGATGTCCATTGTTATGTTTGGACTGAAATAAACGGCGGGCTATCAGCAAACAAACTTCACTAATTGGTGAATTGATTATCTTGATAATCAGCTCACATGTGAGAAAGACTTGAAAAGAAAATTCATTTTGAGTGATGGGTGCTGGTCACAAAATCGAAATTGCACTCTCATTTCTTCCGTTTCACAATGGGCAAAAGTGAATAAAATCAGTTTTTCTTAAATACCTAGAGAAGGGACATACACAGATTGAGGTCGATTCTGTTCACAAAAATAGAGAAACTCCAAAAGAATATTGACCTACATGTGCCCGCAGACTACTGTAATTTGGTCACATCTGCAAGGAAGAATCCTTCTCTTTTCAAGTGCAATTATCTATCCTACAGTTTCTTCAAAAATAATAAAGAAATGCAGACACTACAGGGGCGGATCCAGAATTTTCGAAAGGGAGGGGTCCAAACATCGGGGGGGGGCGCACACATATATCCGTAGAGGCGCATCGGCCAGTACCGCAAGGCAAGACTTTGCTATAATGAACACATCACTTAAACAAGGTGACAGATTTAAAAAGGTTTGTGGTAAATCACTTTTGCATGGGCTAACTTAAAACAAATATCGCTTAAAATTAATGACAATTTCGTGTGTAATTGAAGTAAAGGGGAGTTGCCGTGTGTATGATAGTTTCATTCGTGTGACCGTGTGCAGCAGGGCCAAACTGTGTGACACACGAGTAAACTGTGTGAGTTGGCAACCCTGCGAAACAGTAACTAGGGCGCCCTAGAGAGGGTGGATGAAACAGTAACTAGGGAGCCCTAGAGAGGGTGGATGAAACAGTAGCTGGGGCGCCCTAGAGAGAGAGTGACTGAGACAGAAACTGGGGCGCCCTAGAGAGGGTGAATTAAACAGTAACTGGGGCGCTAGAAACGCCAGAATGTCTAAGTGGGGAATTTCAAGGCACTTATAATCTTTCTTAGCCACAAACACATAATATAAAAAAACAAGGCGCCTATCCTATGAAAAGGGCGCCGGTACATACCAAACGGGGGGGGGGGGGTCCGGACCCCCAGGACCCCCCCCCTCTGGATCCGCTACTGCACTAGTATCCATCCGACCAGGCTATACGAAAGGTGACCCATGCGTATCAGAAGTGAAAGAGTATAGATGTGATCCCTCCGGCGATATATTCTATAAGCTTTCCCATGATACTTCTCTTCTGGCACAAAGAAACCGAAAGAGCATCTCTTAATTACAAGATCCATATTCCGGTTTGATCCCCATCTCCCGAAGAAAATGCAAAGACTTGCAAGAAATCAAAAAGTTATTAATCCCGATTATCTTTCTTTCTATGACAACCTTCTCTACAGTGTATAACAAATATCATGCTGTGTGTTCCATTTTGCTGAATACTCTGATACATGTAAGTAATGACACTTCAATCTTTTCATGATCGAATACTGCACTCCTGCTCTGCTTCTTTTTAAGTTAGTGTATTTTACTCATTGTTCCGTGGAAGTTGCTTTGTATATGAAACATCAACATTTTCTGATGAATCATACATGTGCATGTACACAATTCCGTTAAAATAATCGCTTTTATTCATTGCGAAAAAAATTGTGGACTTCGTGTATCGCATAGGTAGGTTGAAATTACAGTGCAATATGGCCAAAGGTATTATCTACGAGCTGAAGAAAGTAGCCTAATCAATAAGCAACAATTGAGCTGTGAGATTAAAGGTACTAAAATTTTAACCATATCATACCTGTAGAATTCAGGATAATGAAAAACTACGAACCATAGATTCTGGATTAGTTGACTTCTGATAATTACCTCCTAAGGAATCATTATTCTATGGTTTTCAAGTTTCAATAAACTTTCATGTACCTTTCAGATCAATGACTTATTTATTTTTTAATTAAGTCAACTTATTTCTTAGGCCTAAGTGATAATGCGGTCCATGTAAAAAAAAATTATGCGTCTGTTTTCACCAAGCTATGGCAAAAATGCCTGCAAAGTAACAGAAAACTCGATAAAATGTTAGTAAGAAAATGGCGTCGTAAACGTAAACATACCATTGACGACGATTTTTTCAGAATGAAAATGGCGTATCTCATTTTTGCAACTTTTTTGTCAGAGCAGATGCTTTTATTGGGAATAAAAGTTATATATTCGAAGTTGTGATGTTGTCCTCCATGCAAAGGTATTTGATTTGTCTTGATTATGTAGATTTTTTCAGAGAAAAATGGTTTTTCGTGATTTTCTCGAATCATGCTTTTTTGAGTTACGCCATTTTTGCACGATGGAGACGATATGTAATTGCGTTGCTCTCATCGTGCATCTCGTATCATTACAAGCATTCAGATCTTTATCTTAATACCTTGATTTACAAATTTTTCGCTGTTGATGCTACTGCGCGATGGATGTCCAGAATCACTTAACTCGCCACTACAACATGCAGGAATACAAACTACAAGCATGTTTATCAATCCTGTAGTATTATGCACAGCATATTATATAAATCTACGTTATATGAGCACCTTCGTAAAGTCCAGTCGAGTACTCGACCGACAAAACTGGAGCCCCAACTCAAGTCGAATCGACATTTTCTAATACTCGCAACAAATGAGTCAATCGTGACATCTTTATTGGCGCAGAATAACTAAAGTAGTTAAATAATCAACTAATGAAGAAGCAAGAACAACACCGATTCCGTAAAATCAGCTGTTTAAGGATGTGTGCATTTAAGAATAACTGGGATGTAAAACAAATACGGCCGCGACATTGTTGTGAAGCTCTAATCATTAAGCATAATATTGCTGCATTTCAAAAATTTCCTTTGAGCCAGCTTGCAACTGAAGCTGGCCAAAAATCTGATGAATTGCGATGCCTTTCAAAGTTGAGGTAGCATTCGATGGCATTCATGCTCAATAGCTGCAACCATAAACATCGGATTACAATATTAGGACCTAATAATGTTATGACATAGCAATAACCTAATAATGATATCCAATGTCTATGGCTGCAACAATCAGCACACCGTCAAAGACAAAAAATTATAAAGCATTTGCTCTAAGAAAACGGGCTAAACCCAGAGACAATGAAAGAAGGAAATTCAGTGAGTTCCTGTATAATTAGGAGATTAGTGATATCCATTATAAGGGCAAAAGCATCTTTGGCAGTTGCTATCTTCTACTGTGAAGAAATTGATCTCGGGTTTGATATCCTAGTTGAAATAGATTAATTGCCTTCAAAGTGTAACCTTGAGTCCACGGTAAGGAGATAGGGGAGTTTCCAGTCATGGAGGTTCAGTCTGAATATTACATGGAATACATAGTCTTGGTTGAATCCGTGGGACCTCGATGCACTTCTTGAAATGCTTTGCACAATGATTATGACTTTGATCCTGCTCTACCTGCAGCTGCAGAAGAATATCACTTTGAAAAAACCGAATATCTCATATCTGAAAAGGTTTCGCAAAATTTATTTGTTAGTTTGAGGCCTTAGGACTTATTTGACCGACTTTTATTCAGCATGAATTGTCGTCTCACGTGAAGTTTTTCTCCATAAAAAAGGATGTAAAAAGGATCTATCGTTTATCTAATTTCATTGTTGTTAATGTGATGCTTCAATGGTGAAAATTCTATTTAGATGCGCTATATAATGCGAGAAGCTTTTGCTTTCATAAAGCGCTGGAAGTAAACTAAGTGATTCAGAATGCGAAGCAATTGAAGTAGTATTTCCGTTGCACATTGCAGGCTTGTGACTTGTTACTTGCCAATGACACATTGCTCCTGTGATCCAATGTTCGTGAAAATGTCCTTGACGACTGCGAGAATCAATGAAGTCTGTTTAACAGCTGATTATTCTTGCTACCCCAGGATTAGGCATGGCCTATCCTTAGTGACCACATTTCTTGAATTTCCACATTCTCGTCAGAACACTTTCTAAGAACTTCGCATAACATCGACAGCGAGCATGTGAATATCAATGTGCAATTCCTCGCTCGCTTTCTCAATCATCTACGTAAAATGCGTCATCCGCTTCTTGTACAGTATGATATAACATCGAAATAACAAAAGACAATAAGCTAATAACGTCCTTAGTAACATAGTCATGGATATCTGACGTGGGATTGCTGGATTAGTTTCTTGCATCCATCATATTACATAAAGGAAGTTAGTCCTCAGTGAGATGGAGTTACCCAGCGGCTTATATTTTGAACTATTTTCCATTACAACTGTAATTCGTCATCAGATTACGAACGCATGAAATATCGGATGCGAACGTCATCTAAATGTTTAGCAAAAATAGAACTTGAACAGTCAGTAGATTCAATGTTGATGGTATGGGCAAGCGGAATCGCGCTCAAAACAGTGCATTGGGTATCAGCACTCGAATTTGACGCATAGTGAATAGACCTACGTGCTGTTCTCCTAAATGCAATCCTAAATATAATAATATTTATTCTTAATTCCGGAAAATCAAACTCATGACAAGCACGGATTTGCAATTATGACAATCGAATTATTTGAAAATGTCAGCCGGTGACAGTCTTGCAGCCTTAGATGAAGGTTCAAAAGAGTTTAAGATTATAGTATGAGCCAAGGTGTCGCCATATCGGCATTCTGAGCATGTGGTGGCAATCACATAGCGACCACACACTCATTGCGATCAGCAACATATGTCTAGTTTTTTCGAAAAAAATCATGACATATGTAAACTGAAAGAAGTCAGAGTCTTACTAGTGAAGTAGTGATTCCATTCGAACCTAATTGATTTCGAAGGGCAGATCTGAGCTAATAATTAACTTCTCATTCATATTTTTTATGAGTAAGACTGAAGACTATGAGCGCAAATTTCTCCTTTTTCAGCATATAGGTCCGTAGTATTTCGCATTGACATAACATGTATTTCTCATCTGAATAAGATTTTGTCATAAGCTAGGAATGCAATATCACTGTGTGATGGCTTACTGATACGGTAAGCCTAATCGCCCAATCTTCTGAAAAATAGAAATTTATGCAATGATAGATGCCCAACAGTGGAAAAGACAGTCTCTACCATATGGTCAGGGAATTGCCTGAGATTTAGTTTGTCACACTTAGGAATGGAGGATATAGGCATGCGTTCTCTGCAAGAACCACTCCGTCACGCAAGCAGCAAATATCAGCTAAGAATAGGGGTGAATTCCGGCGATGACAAAAGTGAAAGTTCACGACCGTCCGGACCGGCCGCTGAATTCATGACATTTTGAGAATTCCTTCGCCTTATCCACCGTAAAACAATAATGAATTGTCAGCAGGGTGTAAAACGATCCTATTCCTTCTATCAAATTCTATTTATACAAAATCGTGTACTTATAGCACAACCACTTGGCACAGCGTTACAAACGAAAGTAAAGTGAGCATTCAAAAGTAAAAAGTCACTAAGCAACACATTCAGAGTAATCAAATATCATGTCAATGCAAGTACAGAAAACATATGTACAATATCTTGCTAAATATCACCAAGCGATATCTGAGACCTACCAAGAAATCCAGGAGCCGCACGAGAGGCTGTATCGGATATCTATAGATCACGATATCTATAAAAGATAAAGCGAACACCCAGCTGAGCACGTTCCGAAATCTCAGTTCAGGTTTGCCAACAATTAATTAGTCAATTAAAACAAAGGCTCCTTCAGATGAATAAGAATGCACAACTTACACTCCCCCATGATCTAAAGATCATCAATTGATGCGAAAAACTCCAATCATGTAACGTAATCCTGAAGATAAGCCGGCGGCCGGCGAAACCGAGTACTCCGTCTGGGAGAAAAGCTGACAGCAACAGGGGTCGTATTCGTTTCAGGTTCGAGTCCGGTGTGGACCAAGTCGTCACTGTCGCTGCCAGACGACAAATCTCCCGACTGAACGTCAGCCCTGTCGAACACAAAATTCTCAGAAGCCGCTGAGTCACTATCGGTATCGTCTTCATTCTGAGACGCATCAACGTCCATCCTGACACTACGCGGAACACGTTTCACATGAGTAATGTGTCTCGTTATCCCGTCAATTCAGCTCGAGAGATACAAGAGATTTGATTGACGTTACTCGCTTTGGTCCGCTCCACTCAATGTCGCATTTTCCAACCGATCTTACATATACTTGATCACCAATTGCAAACGGATTTTCGCTTTCCATCACTTCCTCTTGATGTTGACGAGGTTGTCGCTTCACTTCCTTACCACATCCTACCAGCCGCACATCTTTTGCATGGCAATTTGATCTATCGTTTATCTAATTTCATTGTTGTTAATTACAATATAATTGTCTCTCTGCACGAATGTCAGGCATCCTGGGTTTCACGTGGAACATCATCGTATGTGGCGATGGTGAAAAGCGATTATGAGTCACATTGTACCAAAACACACATTCAGGAATTGAATTGCCAGATCTTGCAGCCATAATTTTGATGGTCTTGTGATTCCTTTCACTTATTCCATTGCCTTGTGGACGATAGGCACACGAGAATTCATGCTGTACACACCAACGCTTCGTCAACTCATCTCAGAACTGCGATAGACTGCACCATTGTCGGAAAGAATTGATTCAGGAGGTCCAAACTCGCAGAATATCTGTCTCAAATGAAAACACACCTCTCTTGCAGACTCACTCTGAAAACTCTTCCAAACACAATATCTTGATGACAAGTCAATTAAAGTCAGATACGATTTTCTATCAACATGAGTAATATCACTAGACACACGTTTCCAAACTTCGTCACAGGAAAGCGAACCTTTCTTATAGTGAGGATTGATCGAAGGACAAATCTTTGCACACTGATCACAATCCGATATTACCTTCTTCACAATGCTTTTCGACAATCGATCTCCATACCTCTCACCAACCCACTGTTGCGTTCGATCAACACTCATGTGATGTCTCAGGTGAATCTCTTGTACAACTTTGTATACATCGTCTTCCTCCGAAATTGTTCCAACAAGAGCATGTGATTCAGTTGTTGCAAGCCATGCTTTTGGCACCCTCGTCAACCTATCGGCAATGTTGTTCTCCGACTTGACCAAATCCACAACGACCTCTAGACTTTCTTGTTTCCTAAGCTCTCTCAGTACATCAATACGACGACGTATTAAAAGCTCAGAAAGGGCATGAGTCCTGACGTTGTGAGTATCATGCAGATCTGAGTTGAGGCAACTTCTGACAGTAGCAGAATCAGTTTTGACTGTAAAAGTCTTGGCACCCCATTTAATGGCCATGTTGACACCACGAATAGCAGCGTCAAGTTCGCTGATGATAATGTGAGACGTATCCTTTTCCTTTCGCAACCACGCCGCATCCTCAACGACCGAATCATTGACACACATCACAACACCCATTGCCAGGTTGCTCGCATCTGTCCAGACCGTCATCATCCCATTCAAAGGAGCCAGCCATTTTCCCTTCACCGGATCATCTCCTGACTTCAACTTGTGATCGATTTCTTTCACCTTGTCGAATACTGATCGGCTAACCACATCATCCCAGCCAAGTCCTTCTTTAGCCGTCAATCGCTGAAGAAACGCGCATGCCACTCTGAGCCATCCACACACTGGAAAATGACCGAGCCATTCACCCAAAACCTTATGCACTTGTCGCCTTGTCATTCATTCAGAATCTACCCTCAGAAGTTGTCCGTCTCTTTTCCATTGCAGATGCTGATCAACCGATAGACCCAGAATGCGAACCCTCTCGATGTCTCCAATACGCTCGGCAAGTTTGGAAGTTAGACCAAATGACTGGAGATGCTCAACCACGCTTTCAACGGGAACAAGATCTTCATTTACAAAAATGTCGTCGATATAGCTACTCGCTGCCCCTCTGATGTTCGGCTCTTCATTCAACACTCTCTCGACTATTCTTGTCATGACCTTTGGGGCGATGTTCAGCCCGAATCCCAATCTCGTCAGAACAAAATTCTGGCCACCCCAACGTACACCCTGAAACTTCCACAGAGAAGGGTCGACTTGTATTTGGAGGTAAGCCTTCTTCAAGTCAACAACGGCACAGTTGGGACCCAGCCTCCTCCACTCTCTGAGACGATTTTGACAAAGAGGCGTTGCAGCACCTGGATGACTCGTGATTATGATCATTTAAATATCTGAAGTCAAGCACGGGACGAATTTTTACTTTCCCACTCTTTTCTTGCTTAACAGACATCAGGAGCAAAACATTTTTCAGTTCCCCGTCTCTCCGCGCATCCCACGGGATCAAGATTTCATCCACCACCCACTGCTCGATTTCGTCATTGAAAGCGTCGCGATGTTCACTGGGAATCTTGTAGTTGCAGCGATTGCTGTTGCCCTGAGGAGGATCACTTTTCCATCTCCACTTAACCGACCATTTCTGTTCTTGATAGCTAGCTTCAAAATCTTCATCATCTAGCTTCAGATCGAGCCTACTTCTCACCATTGACTCATCACCCGTCTCAGCACAACCTTCATCTAATTTAAAATAAGGTCCATCTCTTGTTGATGACTCACAAGCCGCTGCTGAAACCAAATGTTTACTGTTGTCAGGCGTCATGATTTCCGATCCAATAGTGAAAGTCGCTTGCCCTCCATCACGCACCGCGGGCACATACAAACCATACTTCAGAATCACATCTAACCCTAGAACCAAGTCGATCTTAAGCGGGAGCCGGGTAAAAACGAATGCTTTTACAGGACCAACGACATTCTCTCCTACCACCACACTTCCCAGAGCTTCGATTATCTCACAGTTCATTATTTCCAATCACAGCCTCTCAGGAACCAAAGGTAGGTTATTGACCATAGTCGCCGTAACTAAAGTAACGCTACATCCAGTATCAGCCATTATCCTTCCCACTCGCCCGTTAACCATCCCACGCTTGATCAGGGTCAGATCAAGGGTTGCGACACCGAACCTCACTAATGGGGGGTGGCAATTTTCGGTGTCACCTCCTCCTCCTGGTCTAAAGGGACCGCAGTTGCACAGTCTGACTTCAGGTGACCTTGCTGTCCACACTTGTAACAGGAAACCCTGCAATCCTTCTTTATGTGTCCCAACCGCTTACAACCGAAGCATCGAGGAACCCTGATTTGAGGCTCATCCGACTTTGTATTGCCGAAATTATCCTTTCGCGACTGAACCTCTACTGCTCGAAACGCTCCAGCATCCCCCAGGTCTAGGCCAAATTTTCTCGGCAGTATCATAAACTTTTTGATACGTCAAATCGTCACCGATCTGCAACCTGACCTGATCTCTAATATTTGCAGGTAGAGAATTAAGCAATATCAAGCCCGTAACATAGTCCATGCAGTCACCTCCGGCGCATGAAACCTTCACCAACTTCTTAACCTGGTCTCCTGCTGTGCTAAGAGACTCCCCAACCGAAACCTTTTTGGATAGAGCCATTCTCCAGGCATCCAACCTCCTCAACCCAAAGGCCCTGCGAAGTGCTGCCTTAACTATTTCAGCGTCTCTCTGATGTTCAGGAGACAAATTCTTCCAAGTGTCGTACGCAGCATCACTTAAATACATTGACAGAAGTTGAGCCTCTTTTCCTTTCAACTCATCTATCTCCACCGCCAACTCAAACTTATCTATCCACCTCTCTATATCCCTGACC
The DNA here is from genome assembly GCA_907163375.1 of Prostheceraeus crozeri. NCBI lineage: Eukaryota > Metazoa > Platyhelminthes > Polycladida > Euryleptidae > Prostheceraeus > Prostheceraeus crozeri. Next base: position 449,369 of record CAJQUW010002977.1, on the reverse strand, counting down.
CATCAAAATTGTTAATTTTCTTCATTGCCTTCATGACTGCCCGGATAGCTTGTAAAATGATCTTATTTCTTCTATCAAATTCTATTTATACAAAATCGTCTACTTATAGCACAACCACTTGGCACAGCGTTACAAACGAAAGTAAAGTGAGCATTCAAAAGTAAAAAGTCACTAAGCAACACATTCAGAGTAATCAAATATCATGTCAATGCAAGTACAGAAAACATATGTACAATATCTTGCTAAATATCACCAAGCGATATCTGAGACCTACCAAGAAATCCAGGAGCCGCACGAGAGGCTGTATCGGATATCTATAAAAGATAAAGCGAACACCCAGCTGAGCACGTTCCGAAATCTGAGTTCAGGCTTGCCAACAATTAATCAGTCAATTAAAACAAAGGCTCCTTCAGATGAATAAGAATGCACAACTTACACAGGGACGATAGAGTATTCCATTGAAAAACAATTGTCACTGATTGAAGAGGAGCAATTGTAGAATTCAGACACAGCAAAGGCACCTGCCGAATACTAGTGCTTGGAATAACGCCATGTTCACTTCAGATAATTACACATTCTCTTCAGGTTACGTAATTCAGTGGTTTCTAAAGCAATACTTCTTGAGAAATTTTGCGTCCTCTGCATGTTCAACCTTTCAAGCGACAACATTTTTCCCATTGATGACTATGGAAACCGCGATCTCGATCATCGGTGATGATGATGGGGATAACTCAATACTAATGGGATCGAACAAGCCAGTTCGGACAGTCCTTTCTGGAAAACAGTGATTAAACACATCTAAGACAGAAATATTGAACGCATCAGTGGCCTTCTCAGTAGAGGAGGAGCAGGAGGCGACGAGCACAAACCAATTGGTCGATGTGACATATAGGAAAATATGTCGAAATTCGCATGGGAATATTGCCGAATTCTCTTCCTAGTTGAAAGTGTAGAAGGAAGCCATTTTACCATATGATTATCTGAACAACTATGAGATGGCAACGTGAGATCCAGCAAAATCTACAAAACTGTGCTCGAGAATATGTTGTGCGAAGCGTGTGTGAATAGTATCAGCAATTAATAATAGACCTTGAAGTGCATCCTGATGGGTAGTTGCATTATTCCAGAACGAGCTTGAATAATATAGTCACTAAAGCGAGGTGTATTTCTCTGACACAAAATGTGTCAAGAGAAATGTGCATTTCTCTGACTTGGCATCAGTGGAGATGACGTGTCATGAACATTTAAAATAGAGACTGAATGCTTATTCCGGATGTAGCAGGCAATTCCTTCACCAGAAAAACTTGCCATATCAAAACTTCTGTCAGTTTTTTTTCATGTAAAGGAATCATCAGACTAAAAGTAAAGTATCATACTTTTGTGGTGTACCGGTATCATGTCGAAGGTATTTCAGAAGTAAACTCAATGATATTTAGAAGCACTATCTCAAGATATGTCACAAACCTGCTAAACCATTCGATCAGTCTTATCAATACCGAAGCAACAAAAGCCCAACTTTAAGAAGACTTACAATTCATAGAATCATCGATCATCCCATACGCAAACTGCGAGAAAGTTTCTGTAGATCAAACATCAAAAGCAATAAAAAGCACTTAGGGCCTATTCATGAAAAAATGTATCTATAGGGCTATACATGTAAGCCTGTAATTAAATATGCATGCATTAGCAATAATGCAATTTAATAATGCGACTTACATATTTTACCGCTTTGCTTTCTGTAGCTACGCCGAGTCGTTTGCCTTGCGGCTTGTAATAAACAATAAACTCGACAAGTGTCTACAATAAACTCTAGTAAATGTGATTCCTTCTGCTTAAATGAATTGCAAACATTCTAAAAAGCCCCTCCTTGTGAACTGTAGCACTAGTATCGTAATCTACCAATATAAATGTGGCTCTGGCGATGCGAGCTATGTGGGATTCACGTTGCGACATCTATTCCAAAGAGTTGAAGAACATCGGCACTCAGTAATAAGTTAGCATCGCCTGCAATCCAACTGCGACCAAGCAATTGATATGGAGAGTTTCAAGATTTTGAAGAAATGTAAGAAGGACGATTTAATAATCGATGAAATGCTATTCATTCAGAAGCTTCATCCTAGTCTGAATGGACGGAGGGCTCCTGTGAAACTGTGGCTGCTTGATAGTTAGTTTGCTTTTTTCCCAAGTCTTTGTTGCATAATTTACTAGATGTCCTGTTTTTACATTCAAAGCTAGATATGCAAATGCAAGATTTTCTTTAGTCTCTTTAGCCTAGTTTCCACTTCATGGTTTTCAAACTTTGTTATCAACTCATGTACATAATCCGGTCGTTAATTTATATTTGTACCCTTGAGAATGCTTACTAGACTACGAGTGAAATTTAGGAAAATGTTCATTCTTATTTCTTTCAAAAATTACTTCTCAAAATATTTTAACAATGTAAATAGAATAATAATACATGCCTCAATATTTACAGACTGTCCGAGAAGTCACCTTACCCCTGTTTAGTTTTGACAGAAAGCAAATACGATTTATAAGAAGCAGATAGAATTTAATTCAACATGTATTATATACGCATAGAAAGACAATTACACGTCAAGATTATCGGTGTGCTCACTGTTATGCTCAAAGCATAATCGGATGCGTCTCCATGTTCTCTCAGACATCCGCTGTAGCATCTCAGGAGTGACTGTCGAGAAAGCATCTTCCACTGCTTCTCGAAGATCTTCAGTGCTGGAATAACGGCGAGCAGACACTTGATTATTGATAATCCCCACAAGACATTGTCCGGAGTTATAAGATCTGGACTTCGAGGTGGCAATATCAAAGGTGACGGCAACGCCGGAGAGCTACGGCCTATCCAACGCCCAGGAAATTTTTTGTTGAGAATTTCTCGAACTGACACAGCATAATGAGGTGGAGCGCCATCTTGCTGGAACCACACTTTGTTCAATAATCCTCTGTCTCGTAGCCGGTATTAAACAGTTTTCCAGAATTTCGGCGTAAGTCTTGGCATTAACAGAGGAAGTGAAAAAATAAGGGCCTATCAAAGTCGTCTAAGTCATTCCAGCCCACAACATCACATGTGGGGAATTTTGTTCCAGGGTTAAAGAGAAGTGAGGATTTTCTTTTGCCCAGAACACAACATTGTCGTTACGAGAGCTTCGATAGATTGCGCATTCATTACTGAGTAACACTTTGGAGCGAGATTCATTGTCAGGAAAGGCGCCCGACAGGCAGCATGTCGACGGTCATAATCAGCGTCTAAGAGTTCATTCTTTAACCTTGGATGATACTGTTTGAGATCAATATCTTTGCGCATGTGATCATGCAGCGTTGATCTTGGAACCGCCAACTCTGCTGCTCTTTTCCTGATGGATTTCCGGGGAGATCGATCAACAGAAGCCGCAGTCTCCACGCAAGTCTCACATCGAGATACTAATGGGTCTATCCAAGACTGACCCAAGCTCGAATGCTCGTTTTTCCCAGTCAAGCAATGTCGCTTTGCGTGGCGCAGCCTTTTGAAATCTTTGTGAAAACATTAGCATTATCTCTGACATGGTTAGCCCAGTGTGAAGTCTTTCGTGAACCCAAACACAGCCAACTAGCCTTTCTTCAATCGAATATGCACTTGTATCAATCATATTGAATGTCAAAAATTCTAATTGAAAAGATAGCATTACATCATGCTGGCGAGCTTAATTGAAAATCCATGCCATTGCCTGGACAACACTGAAATACGTCTTACCTTCTCGATTCAACATACTCCCACACAAAAATTATATCACCATTTGCACTGCGTTTGCAAAAAGCAACATTTACTAAATACTGCAGGCGCACGAACTTAAGTGGCATGACAGTAGTATGTTAAAAGCAGTATCTAATGAATGGCCGTCGAGATTTCACTTTATATGCTAATTGCGCACCTGAAAATTAAATTGTTATCGAGAATGAATAAGAAATAGAGTTTTAAGAGCTAAATTATCCATTAAGAAATAACACAAAAATTCTATAAGGCGTCAAAAATTCCAAGAATCCCCAATAATCGTTCATTCGCTAGTAAATGGCTGAGATTTGAGTTTCACCTTTTCTTATATACTAAATGACTTCATTTCATTATCTTTATTTAACATTTTCAAACTTTATACTTAATGACCCCCTGATAAGTGATAACAGCATTGAATTTTATTTGCAGAAAAATGTCTATCCTCTGTGTCGGACAATGGTGTGTTGATATCGTAACTAGCTGCTCTGAATTTCCAGTAGAGGATTGTGATGTGCGGTAAGGATTCTTCATTTGAATTCAAATGTATTGATCAGATTCAAGTTGAAATGTGATGGTAATGAAATTGGCGTTGTTTAGATCTCAATTGAGATAGCACTGCCGTATTTCCTCTGATAAATACCGCCCTCTAATAGTCACCGCAGCTGAGAGGTCAACTTTTTGTTGAACGCCGCATCTCTGACATAAAGAATATTAGATACTAGAGAGTATTCAAAAACACGAGTATCGTCTATCGAGCTAAAAAACAAGGATATGGTTACCAAGCTTGAATGCTTGATGATATTGCACGGTAGCTAGTACAGTCTCATATTGTGACAAAAGAAGTCACATGAAAAAGGCATCATACTCACCTCACTCTCTACATCATTTATTATGTCATCATCGATATAGATATATCAGGCTTCGTATGGGGACGATTATTATTGAAACTTACTTACTTACTGACCGGTTTTACGTCCTTGGTTCCACCAGTTTTGAGGGTTGGACGGTATTCCATGCCGACTCCAATGTTGAGGACGGATAGCGCTCCTCCATGCACCTCGATCCTGTGCAGTTCGACGATCGAGCCGCAGGTCGCGGAGGTCCTTGTCCACATTGTGAATCCATCTTTTCCTTTGGCCTCCTCGGATGTTCGGACCAGGCACTTCAAAGGTCATAATTTTCTTTGGCCATAGCCAGTTAGGCATACGCTCCAAGTGCCCGAACCATCGAAGGCGACTTGACCTCAGAACGCTTTTAAGGTTTGTGATGCCTAGGGCATGCCTTAGCTCAGCCATCGATTTCCGCTCACTTAACTTCGTGGAGCAGATCCATCGGATCATCTCATTTTCATTTCTTTCCAGTCGGCTCACATCATCAGTCTTTACAGCCCACGTTTCTGAGGCGTAAAGCAGCACATTTCGGACACAGGCTTGGTAAACATATCCTCTTCGCCGGAGGGAGATGCCACGATTGGTGAGCACTGGAAGCAACTCACGGAATGTTTTCCAAGCCGACTTGACTCTCGTGGTTGTCGCACCAAAACATCCTCCTGTTTGATCTATCATGTCGCCAAGGTAGCAGAATGATGTCACAGCTTCCAATTCGTCTTCGCCAATGTTGATGGTATGTGGCAGGTCTGGTAATGGAGTCACATTACCTTCGCATCTTTTACATTTGAAATTTTGAGCATTTCGAAGGGAGGGGAGATCTGTGCACCGGTGGTGAATCCAATGGTCACAGTACGTGCATAGGATCGAGTTTCTCCCAACTCCTTTCATGCAAACTCCACATGGATACTTGGCCTTGTCCACTTGATGCTCCACGTGGTTGGGATTGCTGATCATCGTTTTTGACTTGTCGATGTTAACCTTTAGACCTTTCGCTTCCAAATTTGACTTCCAACACTGGAAACGAAACTTTAATGCTTCGAGCGAGTCAGCCATGATCACAAGGTCATCTGCATAAAGCAGCTCCCAGGGACAACCATGACGGAAATCCGCAGAGATAGCCTCCATAACTATAACGAATAGAACGGGGCTTAGCACAGACCCTTGATGGAGACCAACCTCGACGTTGAACGTTTCACTGTACCTTGATCCGATGTTAACTTTCGACCTTGTTTCGACGAAAGAGATGGGACAACGCCTTTTTCTAAAAGCAGTGACCTAGCCTACAAATTACTTGCTGTAAATGGTGGCTGTCAGAGTCAGGAGAGGGGCTCATGTATCTGGCTGTTTCTATGCTGTCCTGTCGAGCAACGAGTGATGTCATGAGTCCATGCAAAGGAAGCCGCAAATACAAGTACCAGCAATTCCGAGTAATTGATCGCATTGGGTTTTAAATCATCGTTGAAGTCACCACGCCTTGTCGACAATGAATAAATTGGTAATGCAGTGAGAAGCATGCTAGATGAGTGTTATTCAATTTGGAAGAAGCTCATAAATGGAAATCACACATTTTAACAAACGCCGCGCTTAAATGCAGGCGATTGCAAATAAATGCCGCGGCGTTTGTTATAGGAAATGCGGCAACTAGAATTGTATGATTTACACATGTACACTTCGCTATACACAATTCTATAGCCATACACTCTGCTATTTGCATCATGTTATTTAGATCTGTTAATTTCATTGCTACGCATTCGACATTAACATAGAAGCCATTATTATCTACTTATATGCCTGTAACACACAAGTTACTGCTAAGATAGATAACAGACTTCAGAATAGATAGATGAATATTAAATTTTACAGGAAGTGTGTGGGTTGGTGTAAGCAGACATAGAAGTACCTTAAGAGATATCTCGGCAAGCAGTGTACAAAAAGTCGAACACTTACGTGGTCTTTGATTTGTGCAGTGGACCAGGTCGTAAATGAAAATCTCATGTTGTCTTCCTAGTGCTCACAACTGTGGCCCATACTGCTCTCTGTATTTTCTCACTTTGTCGAGTATCTGCTGCTGTTCTTCTTTACTCGATGCCATCAAAGCCGTGTCCTCATAATACTTGATATTACCTATCATCACCTCTCAAATCCTAATTCCTTGACTCTTAATAGTCGCTTCTCATATTGTAATTTTTGAATAAAAGCTAGGGACGCAAAAAGATAGGATGCGCACCTGTCTGATACATCCCTTGATTGATTTCCATCCCGATAGTTCACCCTCGACTCTCTCATCACTGCATCTTGTCTCCAGCACAAATTTGTAATTTATAAATTACAGGTTCCTCTTTTGTATATGCTGTTCTAGCTCATGGTGTTGAACTTTGTCGAATTGTACATGTGCTTTCTTCTTTTGTTTCGAATGGCCACTCAAGAGAGAGGATGTTTTGTAGATGCTTCCAATTCCAATAAAATTTGATAAATTCATCATAAGTATTAATGTAAGCCTGCATGTACAATCAATAATAAAGGGAAATGGCTTTGTTGCCCCATGTGTCACAATTTATCCATTTGAAACACACGGGACTGTTGAATCCAAGCTATTTTTGGACAGGTGGTCTCCGCGGCCAGTGGTTAAGTGCTTGGCCTAGCGATCTTTCGGTCCACAGGTTGAACCCCGTAAGTGTCATAAGTATTCTTCATGAAGGGCATCCGGACTAAAAGAGCACAGCGCTCCAGATTGAAGTCTAGCACCGTCCAAGTCCCCAGTATGGGGGAGAAGTTGCGTTGAACCATAAAAAAGGTGATCGATCTGATCCGACACTTTCAGTTTTGTTGTGCTGAATGGTGCACATAAAATTTCAGGCGCGACCTCATTCCATGAATGCCTTGGTGCTCGCTCCCGGGCTAGTGTTTCTAACCTAATATTGCTGTGAATTTCATCAAGATGCTTCGATTGCCACGATTCCTTCAGATTCGAAGAATTCAGATAATTGCGCACAAGTTTTCTCGATAATGTTGGTCCTTTCGATTATTATTAGAGAAGAAAGCGGGTGCACGAAAACTGGTTCACCTGATGATTTCACCATCCTTTTCTCAGCATTCCTCACTGCATACACTTAATATAGCTAGGTGTGCTGCATTTTACCATTATCAAATGAAATCATATTGAATCATAATCAAGCTTTAATGATGTCAGCTCTGCATTCTATGGATACAAAAATATAAATAAATCCTTTTGACTATTTTCAGATGTAGTTCTATAGAATGGCATCTTGGAGGAAATTGCTGCAATATGTCTCGTGTCATGTCATACCTCGGCGTGTCTGATGTTCAATATGTTGGAAGTCTTTGTCCAAAAGAGGATATGTTAGCCAAGTAAGAGTTATCCTAATGTTCGTCATTGTATGATCATCATAATCTTGACTTTTGTTTTTTTTCAGATTCGCTATTGCAGAATTGCAAAATGCTGGAGTTGGAACAGACCTCTGTCCAGTTATTCCTGATTGTTCTGCGCCGAGTACAGTGGCGATTTTGAACGCGAAGACGGGTTCGCGAACTTTGCTACATGCTAGAGGGTAAATGGAATATACTTTTTGTTGTGAAAGTTAGACCTTTCATTTGCTCCTTTGTTTTGCAGAGATCTTCCGGAGATGTCTCTCGATAATTTCAGAGCCATTCCACTTGAAAATGTGAATTGGATACATTTTCAGTGTACTTCTAATGTGACAGAGGTATTGGATATGATGCGGTCAGTAAAAGAGAAAAGACTTCCTCTCACAGTGTCTTTGGAAATAGAGAAGATTCGCTCGGGCAGTGGTGAGTCAGAAGATATCACATATCGCTATTTGGTTTTGTTGGAATGATGTGACATTGGTTTAGTCTTCTGCTTTCTAGCTTCTGTTATCATTAGTAGCAGATAGTGTGTCTCCTTAAGAGAGTGGCAGCTGTCACCGAAGAAAATTTATCTTCTTAAAGAATATTCTATGCTTAACCATCAAGAACTCTAAATCTACCCTCGACGTAGCAGTTAAAAGTCTGTGTTTCGATCGATTTGAAATGTCTCACTGCCGGTGAACACTGTGTATCATCAGCATTATAATGCAGATAAAGGATTGTCATCCCATGGATAAGATTGGTGGGGAGGCCGGTGGGTAAAATAGGTTTTTCAAAATGAAACCCACGGGTTTTGCGTTTTTTTTTCAAATTTAGCTAAATTATGAAGTGATGCGTAATTATTATTTCATATGTTTTCAACCATGCAGATGATGGGTAAGACATTTTTCCCGAAATTGGTGACATACATTTTGCTAGGCCATGAAATGATGCATTTCTAAAGTACGGTGAGTCAATGAAATTGTGCGATGATCGGCAGTTGCTGGAATAGGCCTACCTCTATCGTTAATCTGTTGGCAATCAGACATGACGTTAACACAAAGGGACTATTATCAACTTTAATATAGTTAGTCTTGCTTCCTATCGCGACTAATCATATCAAATTATCCTTTAACTGCTACGTAGATGATGTTCATGTTGTGGAAATACGAGTATGTGCCGATGCTTAATGATTGTGCCCTAATTCAAGAACTTGTTCGCAAGTCGTGCATTATCGAATGTCTGCTGTAACTGTGTCAGTTGTGTTGTTAAATTGATAATCAAATAATATGTAAGTGAAAAGCGATTGAAGGCGCGTTCACATTAGACCGATAACTAAAACGATAAATTGAAACAAAATCGGTCTAATGTAACATAGCTGCTGTTCACATCAGACCGATTTTCTAAACGATAGCAATTTCAATGTAAACAGTGGAGCTCAACGATAAAATGAAATATCGTCACCATTTTATCGTTATGGCTATCGTGCCAGTGTGAACGCGCCTTTACTCTTCTACTTGTCTTCTTTCCATATGCATTGCGTCGGTTATCTTAATAAATTCCCTGTGAGCCTTTGATAATGTACTTTGCAGTAAAAAGATCTTGCACTTCAGTTATATAAATGTCTATCTAAAATCTCAGTAATCTGCCCATCCGCGTTTAGATTTGACGAAACAACAAAAATGGCATTTTTGTTCGATAAAAGATATTTGATAGAAGTTTAATGAAGTCTCCCAGAAATCACCCGAAATTTGAAGCTTAGAAACTGACCTCTCTGTGAGCATTCCATATGTTTGTTTTAAGAAATCAATCCGCCAATGCTATTTTTCAAAATATATTTTCATTTTATTTTTTTATGCTGACTAATTGAATTGATTCCGCCGGTCTGCCGTGCTAAATTTGAAACCACCCTTGTATAGCATTTCTATTCACATGTATGTAGAATACAAGGTAAGCAATGGAAATTTAGTTCAATTATTTGGATAATGGAAAAATAGTACTGTGATTTACTAGTGATAGTGATTGTGTAATATGATGTCATCGATCTATCGAGTGAGACACTTTTATTGTGACATGAACTGTCGGCCTGGCTACTTATGACGTTTTCTCACCATGAACTTCACCGCGAGCGTTTGCTGCAATGCAGATAATGCCAGCTTATGCTCTCCTGTTAAACTTGACTTTTGAATTATTTCGAAGTTGGGATTTGAGAGTCACAATGCCTGAGCAGGAAATTCAGAATAAAAAAGCAATGCCAAAACATGCCTTGGGATCCCACGCAAAGTGTTATCATGAGAATATGCACGATATTGCCCCCGAAGCTTTGGCGTCACTGCTCCTCCATACTGGGGACTTGTACGCTGCCGACACAGTTCGACTTCGCTGGATCGTCGTGGCACTTTTACTCTGGATGCCTATCCTGTCGACTTCCAATGACACTTTCGGGGTTCGATCTCTGGACCAGTTATGTAACACATTTTTCAATTGCAATTGCAACAATGAAATAAGTCAACTTCGACTGACGATTATGCAGGACGATTATGCTAGCTGATTGACTGCCATGACCTGTCAGAACTGTGATGAAAGTGTCAGTGGTAGACATTCTGATGTTATTGGTGTGATGTGATGTGTGATGCTTGGAAATGAGAATTTCGTTGGAATTAAAAAGTTTTTGATTAAGTAAAGTAATGGTATAACAAGCAAAAAATTGAACACGAGTATACAGTAAAGGCAAAAACATGGTATTATAAATTAATAATCAAATATAAGGTCATAATGATGGAGGATATCATTTTATTACCTGTGATTTTTAATTATTTTATATTTGTTACCTGTGTGTGATTTTTAAAATCACACGTTGGTCGGTTCAAGCTCGACAATGTTGGCCGTTTTAGGGTTAAGCAGATTCTTGAATAAAACTTCTTAAGTTCGTCGATAAGTCGACTCTTCGGCTGAGTGAAAGGGCTCTCGGACTCAAACTTGACATTTTCCATAGGCCGTATAAATAAAAATGAGCAAATTCTTGGTAGCATTTACTTAAAGAAAAAGCATACGCCTTACGGACTTGCTGAAGTAAACACTTGAAGTAAAAGCATTTGTTTATCTTCATATGAATAATAGCTTGCTTTTACTTCAAAGCAATTGCTTCCAACAAAACTCGGCGCTCCTAATCACGTGACTGTCAGCGACTGTAGCAGACCGCCAACATTGTCTATTAATTCAGACAAGCACTCATTGGGAAGCATAGAGCATTATACACTTTGCATACAGCAGAGTGGATCCATAGACTTGTCAGAGTCAGAGGATGGAAAGATGAATGGTATGAACACAGAATATGGGAACGAACACGTTCGAAGAGATAAATGTGAATATTTTAAGTCGTAACCTAATGTTCCTCGACAAATCAGAAATTCCGAAAGCGAAGCATAAGAAGTAAAAAGCTTTGGCTGATCTCTCGGTCGATTTAAAAGTTGTTGGAAATTGGATAAAAGCTAGTTCTCAATCAAATACCAAGCATGAAGGTAACAACGAAAAACTAGTGCGACATCACAAGAACTGGAAATTAAAAAATCATTCGTGATTCATGGCAAAAGGAGTTGCTACTTGACTTACGTTCTATAACTGACAACATTTCTCAGAAGCAGTGTCAACCGTGCGACGTAGATTTTATGCAATTGTAATTTTTGGTCTATAGATTCTTTTCTGTTGAATGATCATTTTGACTATTTAGAGATTGTTATGCGATTATTGAAAGAAACAGATAACTCTTTATTTGACGAACCCACCATCTTCTAATCTAGTTTGCATTCTAAATCAATGACGAGAGTTAGTTGAAAAATGTAGGCCCTATATAATATATACAAAATAGAAAAATTGATAGAATGAAATGCAAAGGAAAAAATAATTAACTGTAGTTTTCTAATGCTGAGACTTCTGTTTGTAGATTGAGCAATTTATTGCATGCTCGCAGCTACACATCATATTCATCAGACAGTTACACAGTTTAGGACTAATATATTTCCTAAATGTAGATAAGTATGTGAATCATCATGCACGGGCATATTCATGAAAAGTAAATCTCATCCACAATCAACACCCGTCTGAAATCCTGCATTTACTAATTATCTTAAAGTCATCTACATCTTTTGCAAATTCGAAAGCGCACCACCTCGAGTTTAGTAAGTCTCTTCGCCCAAGAGCTCGACGTATGCCGAAAAGTGCACAACATTGGGCGTGACATGGTTTATAGTCTTTGATACTTTCATCATCAGCCGTAGGAGGTTTCCTGGAGTGATTTATTTTTTGTTCTTAGATGCGCACAAAAATCGCTATTTCTCACTCTGATGCAACGTAAGCGAAATATTGCTACGTCGAAGTTTTCTAAGTAAGTGACCTCAAATTTTCGAAGCAAAGACTTCATCATAAAGTAAAAGCTTTTCTTTATTCATATGAATCAGAGCTTTCCAATCAAATGCTTATTACGGCAGTAAATGCTTGCACAAACATTTCGAAGCAGATGCCATTTTTCAGTCATAGAAAGTGAGTAAGTGCTTAAGAAAAAGCGTTTACTTGTGTTCGGTTGGGCCGAACCACCGAACTTTTTTGTATTAGCTGAAATCCTTCTGTCCGGGATATTTTTCTTCAGGGTTTATTCTATCTAAGAATTTGCCATCTCGATTTATTACATTCTATCACTGATAGGCTTGAGTTGATTTTTTTGATTCTCGGAGAGTATTAGGTTCGGAATTTTGTTTGGTATTTTGATTTGTAGTTTTGTACTCAATCATTTAAAAACTACTTCAGCTTTGGCCTGCGATAGAGTGAAGCCTAGAGGCAAGAAAAGGAACGTTGAAACTGCATTAATATGTGTCGGAAACACAAATTGAATTAACAAAGCGAATAACGGTCACAAACGAAGTTCATCGTGTGTTCTGATGTAAAACCAACAACATCTCGCCCCGAGATGGAACGAGGAGTGACTTCGTCACCGGCTTTGCGTTGCTGAATATTGTAATCCAATCGTGCGGAAGTTTTAAGCATGAGAATGTATTTAGGACTTGGCAATTCGCAAGATAATAAGTATATTTGCCCATGGAATTTCAAGAGAAAATAGCTCATGTAGTATTTCGAAATACACAAGAAAATATCAATAGGTTTTCGGTTCGGCCGAACCTTTTTGAGGTTCGGCAAATATACTGGTTAGGCCAAGCCTTAAAAATCAAGGTTCGGTGCACCTCTAATATCAATAATCAGCGTCTGGTTCAAACATAGAAATATATAGTTTATCTGAAGTTGACTAGAACGGAAATTGACTCAAGGCACATCCGGGGGGATTAAGTTGGGCATGAATAGCTTGGAGTTACACATGTGCCTGATTCTAACCACTGATTCAGCGGTTGACAAGAGTATCCAGGTGAAAATGCGTGCGATTTTTGTGCCGTTACTGTGAATTGCACGAAACTTTGCGTCCATTCTAGAGGCTTTACTGTTATCAATTTCTGTGAGTTCAAATGTGTTTGTTGATACTTTTCTTCATGGACACGTCTCAGACACATCAAAATTTGCGATGATCAAGGCGATTTTTCATTTGAAGTCACTCAAGTTGGAAATGGACAAAGCTTTATATAGTCATCGGAAATCCTTCTAAAGAGCAGAAATATACTAAACAAAGTACTATTTGAAGGCAAATTCTACTGCTGTCATGAATTTGCTGAATTAACGGGTAAAATCGGAGTTCACTAACCTGTTCTCCTTTTTTTGTCGAAATGTGCGGTCAGAATCGGCAAGTTTTGTGAATTCAACTCCGACTGAGTGCAATCCTTTTTACAAAATGTACGTGTATAGCAGTAGCTACTGCCTATAGTCATTAGAGTAGTAAATGCAGCACAAATTCATGATTCGAGAATAAAATGTTGACAGCGTAGTTTTTGACAGAAATATTGTGCAGTATGCACTTCCACCGTCTTCAGCTAATAATTATGTAGTGATACTAAGCCTTGAATCATTTTTTTGGTTTTAGACTCCTGGGATCGCCAGATATTAGACTGACAAAATGATCACTGTTTACATTTGGGCCTCAAATGTCGATAGAGTGAAATGTGAAGTGAATATCGAAAGTTTGCGCTGTTAAAAGAGAAGTAATTGATCATTCAGCCTTTTAGCCATCGACAAATCCATGTAATTCAGATGATACTATATTTTCTTTTGAATTTAGTACGGAGCCATACAAAATCCGGAAGAATATCAGCTATTTGCGTAAGTAGAGCATGATTGCTCCTTTATAGCATTCCACGAGTTAGATATCTATCATATATTCATAGACATCCTTACTAAGGGCTATTTGAATCTAACGAGTTGGAATGCTATGATGATCAAGGACAGATTTTGATTAATATGTCTATGATCTGGTTGATCGAAATTTATTCACCATAGCGCTTTCAAGCGTCTACGCTCAATCATCAGTGGCATGCACAGTCTAAAAGAATACAATATGGACACGTTTATAAACAGGATAAAATAGAGCGAAGTTTTAAATAAAAAGAGTTCTTCCGATCGCAAGTTGTTGTTCATCAATATCTTCTCGTCGATGTACTGCTTGATGAAGCGACACGTGTGTTTGAGGTACGCATGAGAACTTTGAAGCAATCACGAGACGATGGATGAATATGCATAGAAATCTCTGATGCTGGTCTACCTTTGATATGTTCGGTTATTCTGGTTTGTGCATGTCTCCGTGCTTCACCGATGCACTATTGTCCGCCGCATTCACACTTGTATTTATATACGATGAATGAAGACACTGAAAAGGGAACTGGGTCTTTGTTTTTATCATATTTTGTGTTTTATGGCTGTAAAAGGCTAGACGTATTTTGCTTTTGCTAAGACTTTCGCTTAACCTTTTACTTTTGTCTAGAATATTTGAATAGAAATTTACCTTCATCAATCGTGAAAATATCTATTCACGTTCTAAACTTCTATATCTAGTCTACATGTATACCAAAGCAGGACAAAAACACTCATATTTGGCATAGATTGCCCTCCTTCCAGTGCAATGGAGCAAATATTATCTCCCGCGCGAGCAATAATCTGCTTTACAGGTCAAATAGAGCGATAGGATATCTATACTATGCATGCACGGAGACAAATAAAATTACTTGTTAAATTAATAATGGTTTGATTTTGAGCTCCCCAATGCTCGCTATAGTATCGAGATATTTTGTGAACAAATATCAATGTTGATGTCGCTCGAAACCTTGTCCAATGTGTGCATTTTGAGTCAGCTCAGATAATGTGTCTATCATTTTTATTTTACTTCTTCAAATGGCAATATTTAGCTGCAACTTTCGATATTTGGTAAAAATTGCGATGAAAGAAAGGTATTGACATTACGTTTTCATTATCGATCCTTTGCCATCAGTTTTTCTGCTTGTGATGATTTTGAAAAATATCAACAAATGAATGTCGCTCAAACAAATTCGATTAGGAAAGCTGCAGTCAAGACATTCCTCAAAAGATTGAAAGAATCATTTTCTATAAAAAGAAAAAGAACGGCCCAGAAATAAAGTTTGCCAAGATTTCGCGAGACGACTGCTATTTTCAAGAGATTTTATTGGCTTGACTGACTGGTTTTCTGGGCCTTCGCTTAGTGACTTAAGCTTTTCAATATAAACATAATAAGTAGCTTACACCATTGGTCTGATAATGCTTTGTTGTCTCCTGCTCGCTACAGTCACTTCATTAACTTATTCGGGTCACGTCAATAGTCGGACGGAGTTTCCCAATTGATCTTGTTCACACAGCACTGTTCGCAGTCAGCAAGTGCTGTTTCGCGACTCGTCTTCTTTTGTCGGCCTCTCGATGTTGGCCACGGCCGCTGACGGGTCAATGTCACAAGTCTTCTTGAAGCAATCATCGTCTGGCTTAAGGAGAATATATCCAAATTATTTCAGGCCGCATTACATCATTTACTCATATAATTCTATTTATGTATTTTAAATCTTTCATCTTTCAACTGACTTCAATGGACCAATATATTGAACTGACAAGAGTGGTGATATGAATGATCCTTGTAGGAATCCAGAGCACAAATTTCCTTGTGATAATGTTGTTCACCGTAATTCTTTGTTATCTGCTTTTATGTTAGTTTGATAATGAGTTTTCATTAAGGGGTCAAGGGTCAAATAATCAAATGCTTTTTCCAGCGTCATGCACTTGGCCTTTCATCCACAACAATGTTCCCTCGATGTCAGTGATGGTGCTGATTCCCGGAACTCTAGTCACCCAGATTACAGATAATGCAGTCTATAAACCACCGCCTTCATACTCCACGTTTCCAAAGTAACAATATCTGCTTCAGACAATATCACTGATATCAGACTCGAGTTATTCATCATTTGTGGTTAGGGAAAGGCACAGCTCTTCTACATGCGAATAAAGACTGTGGTGAATCTAAGCTCCCGCTCATTTCGCTGCATCTTCCGTATATTTAGAAGTGGCAACCTGCACGTTGCATAGAACCGGAATAGTAGAACTTTTCGAAAGTCGAAAGTGTCATTGGAAGTCGGCTGAAAGGACATTCTGGTTCGAAGTATTACAGCTCTCTAGCCATAAGTCTATGCCAGCACCGTCCAAGCCAGCATTGGGGGTACTAGTCACGTGAAAGCTTAATTCATTTTATCTTCTTAACATGCAACCTACGAAATTTTTAAAAGTGCTGCCTGGAAAATGAAGTTGAGTAGAAGCATCGGCAGTTAAATTGATAGATGTTCATTGGATTACACTTCATCCATTTTCTTTGTCGGCATATTTATTGAATTACATAAGTTTTGATTAAGACCTGTGTGAGACAGCGATATGCATGTTGAAAGTAATTGGTGGATGTTTGAAGTTGATTACTATTAGGAATGGTATTATGGTATTTTCATTCTGGTGGTGATGATGAGGGCGGGAGCGTTGAAGACAGGTCGCACGACAACCAGCGTGGATGTACGAGTTCTCTCATTGCTGCAGCATGGCGGTTGAGGCGATGATTGAGGCCTTGTGTACATGCATGTGCGGATTGCGGGTTTATTTCTCAAAGATTGCGTCTTCACAGATGCGAATGGAAAATGTACAGAATTGTTCACATGAATTGATCGGAAAAGGCATATGCTTGCAGATAGGATGAATGGAATGACATGATGAGTTTAGGAATGGGGAACGCAGCATTTGCATGATGTCGGACGTATCTTGACATATCTTTCCAAACATGTAATTACCATTGATTATTCAGTGTCAGTCTCAATGTGTGAGACCCCGATCGTCTCGGTTTGAGTGTTCAGGTTAGGGGTCGACAACCGAAAAAAATAAATAAATGCTACTAGTTTATACTCGGAAGCACATTCAGCGAAGCGCAGGTCTTCTATGTGGCCGAGTTCGATTTATCCTTCTCTCATTCTTTTCCGGTGAGTGTTTAGGAAGGATTCAGTGTATGCCTATTTTAAAAGTCATATGTTGGACCCGACATAAATTTGAAACTAGGTCTCCCGGACGCAGAGCGAACACTCTACCACAAGGCCATTGCGACGGTAACTAGACGAGTAACTGCTGATGACTGACTACCTGCAGTGTTATGTTTTCTGTCCTTTAGTCTGTAGCTGAAATAGTGGTAAAAGTTTTGTTGTCCATATCATATTATTTGATATAAAATGTAGAGAAGACACATACGTGTATACAAACGAATGAATGTTGAATTCCATGAAGTATAAGTCGTAGTGTGGATTGATGATAAGAAAGAGTATCTCTCTTGTGTAGTGTGTAGCAGGTATGCGGAGTCGCAGTCACGGAGTCCTATCAAATGATAGTCCTTTTCTATTTTCCCTACTAGCATCTGCACGGAACATGAAGCGTCTGTCTTCTGCATGTATGCGGCGCTGTCTGGATTCAGTGTAGGCTACTGTTAGTAACAAAGTCACAATAAGAATGAGTATTAGCAGTGTTGCAGCAGTAGTAGTGATGATTTGCCCACTTTTGTAGAGCCTTTGATGTTCAATTTGATAAAAAATGTACTCTAACTCGGGGATGCGGAGTCGGAGTCCCGGAGTCCTATCATTTTTGCTGGAGTCGGAGTCCTATCAAATGATAGGACTCCAGACTCCGGCCTATAACTAGACCTGAAACATCATACAAGCAAATTATTTATTTTCGTGCATAGCTGTCAATGTCTTGATGTCAACTTTCTCCGTCAAACAAAAGTACAGAGACAGCAGTGCATGCAAAGCTTGTAATAGTTGAGGGATTGAACTGTGACAGTGAATAAAGGATTGTCCTTTCACTCGGTGATTTAGTAGAGAAGACAAGCCTTCCTAGCCTCGATCACACCTACGCGCATAAGGTCACATCAGAGACAAAAATAAAATACTAGTTTGTTTGAGAACATTACCTCTTACCCTCACGTTAATCGTGTGTGATGGCTTCCCTAAAGCGCATATTAAAATCATATACTGTATTATCTGTATACAGATCATATACATTATATTACTGTACTATATTATATCAAATCGTGTACTCATATTTTTTGGAGAAGGATGGGAGATTTCCTATCTGATAGAGACTGGGGAAAAACCATGTGAAGCACACATCAAGAAGATTGAAGGAGCCGAGTTACATGCATCCAACTGAAAGCCACAAATGATTGATAATTGATACAATGATCACTAAATATAGGTTCAGGTAAGCCTATAGTGATCTATGATGTAGGCTACCGGTTACTTTTTCAAAAAACTAGGCTTATATACTTGCCACCCGGAGACGGAGTCGGAGTCCTATCAAAATGATAGCATATACTACAAAATGATAGCATATCAAAATACTAGCATCTGCACGGAACATGAAGCGTCTGTCTTCTGCATGTATGCGGCGATGTGTGGATTCAGTGTAGGCTACTGTTAGTAACAAAGTCACAATAAGAATGAGTATTAGCAGTGTTGCAGCAGTAGTCTTGAGATTTCCGCTCTTTCCACTTATTGGGACAATGATGATCTAAATCAAATCGTTACCACAAGAGAGTTACATTGAGTTCTTTGAAGAACTGGTGAATTCAACGGCTGCAACAACATTGCAGTTGTAAACCTAGGGATTTGAGGACGTCATCAGTGCTCACCAAGACTGCTTCAATTGATTTTTGAAATAAGCAAGAATTACATGTATGCGAGTATTCTATCATAAGCTGCGCATCGAGCGGTGCAAATTTCAATAGTCCTCTCGTGCATTTTTTCCATCGGTCCGCTCGTTCATCGTCCACATTCTTAAGAAAATCGTTCGCTCACTATTAAAAAAGTAGTGACAGTATATTCAAGATATAATAGAAATTGCTTTCTTTTTATTCTTGCAATTACAATTTGTTGATATATCATAATTAAGTGTCACTTATAGATCGTGAATTAAATGTTATAGATAAAATATTTATTATCTATTAAAGGAAGTTTACATTAAAGTTATTAATTGAGTATTATCATTGATAAGTTAACTTTTGATATTCAACTTTTCATCAAAAATTGAAATAAGTATTTGAAATATAATACTCAAAATCTTTCATTTTATGTCTGAATTCTTGCTATTTGCATGTGAAAAACATTGGCATCTAGAACACATAAGTCGCAAAGAGAGGAGCATTCATAGAAATCCACGAACTTGTTGATCTGAGAACGTGTTCCCACTGGAGATTTCTTTCACAGCACCGACTCCAATGTCATTAACTTGCGTTTCCGAGTGGCAACAAACACTCTATATTGCATCAAAATCTACTCTGACTAATAAAGATGAAGACTATCAGTTGAAGAAATCATTGCTTTGATGCTGTCTTTGACTTTTCATTTTTCTACATGATCCTTTTTCCTGTGAACGTCATTTAAGTGGAAATTTGAACAATTTTTATTTCAGCAGAAAGACCTTTTTATAATCAATTTCGGTAGATATCGGTGGCTGTCTTACGAGTATAACATTTTGGCAGTTTCAGTTGATTCATTGATAAGTGGTGATTCACAAAACTGAAGTTGTAATCTGTTCAAAACAGCTTTCCCCAATTATTATTACTACAGTTATGAAACCCTTTGACACTCATTAGGATCATCTCTGCCTGAGATACAAATCCATTTGTCAATAGAAGAGGATTATTTGTGTCCACTCGTTTTCGTTCGTAAACAAACTGTTTCTGCTAATACGTTAATGAAATGGCTTTTAGAGATTTGAGTTCAACACCGGATACAACTCCTTCGTCTCATTTGCTTACTCAAGATTCGGATGCTACGACAATTAGGCTGATCAACATATATTTGATTGATATACGGGGGTTCATCTCCTTATACACTAACCCAAAAAATGAATGTCGCACCTGATTTCCTTCGATTTAAATAAGAAAAAGCTATCAATCCGAGTGCTGTTTTTGTAGTCTATTTGCTTCAAAACAGTTGGGGTAGAAGTAAACCATATAAAATATCGTTTTCGATGCTCAGAAAAGTCAATAACGGGTAGGGACCACCTCTCACAGAAATGACACTCCTCACTCTTCGAGGCATACTTGATATCAAATTGTCAATCGTCTCTTGTGGAATGGCATCCCATTCCTCTGAGATAACTTTCTTCAGTTCAACAAGATTTTCGATGGAAGATCGTTAGGAAAGTTTTCTTTTCAACAAATCCGACGTGATCAGTGAGATGAAGATCCGGAGATCTTGCTGTCCAGTCAGTTCTCCAAGTTTCCCGCCTACGACGAACGGTGCGCAGGAGTGTTGTCATCTTGGAAAATGTAATTTCCTGGAGTGTTTTAATCACAGAGAAAATCCTGTAGTGCTGGTGTATGCAGATCGATTTGCGGATGAAGTAAGCACTTAATTTGCTTCGACCACCATACCCCTGGATGCTCCATCGGAAGTTTGCGGAACTGATTCTCTCTCCAGCGAGTTTCCAAACTTGAATTCGTCGATCGTTCCTGATCCGTCGAAAACGAGACTCGTCTGAAAATATTAACCTTCTCCAAGCATTCCTGCATGCACATCTTTTCATGGCCCAGCTCTCCCTTAACTTCACGTGAGTAGTTGAGAGAAGAGGAGCAGCAAAAGGACACCTTTTTCTCAAATTGAAAGAAATAAGTCCATTGTACACTGTCTGTGCAGTGATGCGTTCTTGCCACAGCTTCAGCAAATATCCGACAGAAGAAAACCTATTCTTCTTTGCCAGTCGCAATAGCAAACGGTTGCTTTTTGTGCTGTTTTTGAGTCATCTTACTGTTCATCTTCTGTTGATTATTTCGTTATTGAAATGTCTTCTTCTCCAACACTGTATGGACCTTCAACTTACTTTAAGCAACTTAGTAATGTCAGTAATGCTCATCCTTCCCATTGACAACCCGACCACCAAGCCTCTAGTGTATGTTTCTTTCTCCCTCTGATGTTCACTAAAATCTAACCTCATTTTATGATGCCAACTTCACTAGTAGCCTACTTTGATCAACAGTAAGTGATAACAAATTGTCTGAAAGATTCAAATCTTACACAACACTGCATGAGCAAAACTGCGTATTCATACATAGCTATCATTTTGTTTTGGCATTGAATAAGGCTGCGTAGAAATGATATTAAGATGTGATGTCATTTCCGATTTGCACTCGCTAGAATGGATGCCATTCTGGATAGCCAGTTCTGTGGCTATCCGTTCTAGGACTGGAGCAGCCTCTTTTCCCAAATCCCCATAGGTGCTCATGACATTATTGAAAATAGGTATTTTATGAAACTAGTAGGGCAAGAAAATGTAGAAATCCGAGGCCTCGAAGCGGACGAGGATTTCTATGATTTTCTTGTCCGCTGGATTCGTAGAACAGCATATCATGGATTTCTATGAAATCCGAGGCCAGATTTCTACATATTCCTACCCTTCTAGCTTCATGGAATGCCTATTTTCGATCTTTATATAGAGCCAAGTGATTTCCTCCCAGCATGGACATCTGTTGCATCTTACAATGAATGAAATTCGTAAAGCAACAAAATGCGTGCACACTTAGAAGAATAATGCACAACAGCTTTATAACAATATTTTTTATAATAATTCATATTCTTACACCTATACTTGGAACATATTCTTGATAGAAATGCGATAGTGATAGGTTTGAATTGTGAAAATACAGACCTAAATGTTTATCGAATGATGAAAAAGTAAAATGAACTTATTGCGACTAACGTTCATCAATAAAGTAAGGAGTGACAATGATCCCTTTGTATGTACCCAAAAAACTTAAGTAGTAATGCTGGAAAAATAGTTTTTGCCAGTATTAGCCGAAAAATGGTGACAAAAGCTGGTGGTTTTTACCGGTCAACCCTGCACTTAACCCTAAACTACCCACGGTGTGATGAACAAACTGCTTCACGCTTCCTCCAAATATTGCGATGCAGGTTTTAGCCGATCCTTGTAGCACCCATGAAGAACACTCACTGCTAGTCACTGGCTTGATGTTGCCTTGTCACGTATCTTCATGTTACTGGTCATTTGTGACAAAATATATTATAAATTCGAACGTATCAGCTGCTGTTGTCTACACACCTAATCGACATGTGTGAGCCAGGCGACCAGATAAAGTTTTGTCTCTGAAAAAATTAATGAATGTAGAAGGAGATGTAATTGAGATATTCTAGTCTTGTCTAAGTTAAATGCTAAATTTAGGATAATTTTGATCTATGAGCTAGCTTGTGTATTAAAATAAACAATGGGCAGTTTGAACATTGTGTGAAAGATCTATATAATTCACCAATATTGTGAATTTAATGAATTATTATATGAATTTAGCCTTCAATTGCCAAACAACATTCAGATAAATGAGAAATATATTCACATATCATGCAGAATATTGAGTAGGCCTATATTACCAGACATCATTTTTTTTCTATTTCATATTCACAACCTTAGCTTCAATCGCTTCTTGGAAAGACGAGAATACCGTCCTTTATCCATCACCTACACGGGAATTACAAACTTGGATCATTGCCGATATTGTAAGATATAGATGTAATTGCTGTATAAAACCGAAGACATTTGGCCTACTAGGTAAATATTTAAATGGATTCCTGGATGGAATGTTCAGTGAGGCAATCACAAGAGTTCAATGGGATGATGGTATCTTTGATCCAAGCAGCCTAGATATGTAGTCAAATAGATGAATTTGTATGTTACATTATGCTATGACATCATTGCGTTGTATTACCAAGCACAAAACCGTTTCTTGAACTCAGCCAATGTGTAATACCTGATGTACTCTTTTACTTGTGTCACAACAAAAGTTGGTTCAAGTCAGGTTGGTTTTGCATCACTAATACAGCTGTCAAGAGTTGAAAAAATCAGTTTGGTTGTTGTAATACACATTTGGCCGAACTGCTTGTCGTTCATTATAATATACAAACTCATTTTCATAGTTTTGTAGCACTTTCACTGAACAGTGTATGTAGGTTTTATGAAAATTCTCTAACTGTTGTCAAGAGATGTAGCAGTTGTAGAATTTTCGTAGAAACTTTAAAGAAAAATGTATAAAAGTGGAAGTGAATTTTGTGAAGTGACATTTGTTCATAGAATAGGATTCAGGTTCTAATTTTTAGCATTTAGTCTTCGTCAGTCGAAATTGACTTGGGAATGGAAACGCAAAATTTACATTTCATAGTAAGTTTTCTTTCGCATTGCAGATCATCAAAAAACAGTTTCGCTGTAGAAGAAAAAGTCGAATTCAATCTGATAATGATTGATGAAATGCGAATGAATGAATCTCAGATGTCTGTAACATAACACATACAATCAATTAATTCTATTAAAAATCATTGGTTTTCTTAACCTATCCTAGATCATTTGTTGGAAAAATCTTCTTAGAAAATCTCAGCGGGCAAAATATTGGTAGCCTTGGCAGCATGTTTTCTTAAACACGAGGTTTCTAAAAAAAGTCCACCTTAGACGTAAAATGTTGCTGATTTTGAATTACACCGTGGACATTGTAAAAATTGATCGATTTATTCAAGAAGATGAAAACAATAATAGAGCCAATGATAGTCACCATACATGAATGAAGAGAAATACAAAAACATTAAATTTTTCACATCATAATAAAACAGGTCTGTACAACGACTTGCAACTCAGCAAGAACTCGAAAAAGTAGCATACATATTCAACTTTCTGTTAATCCACTCTTTATACTTGAGATGTCATTAGAAAAGAGGTCAATATCACGAGATGTGTTGACGAATGCAATTGTTGGTACTTCTATTCTTTCCCCCACATTTTTGCTGCTGACACCCGAGAGTTTTGCATCGTCTCCTGATGTACGATCTTCTCTTGTTCCTAAGGACAGTCTCACTACTGTCGCAAAAACGTTGAGTGTAAAAAATGAGCGTGCAGAACATTTACAGCCTCAGAATTAGACAACACTGCTCGTCATTGTCTGCAGACAACAATCCCACGAAGTTCATAATCACAGGTGTACATTGTATTCTGACTTGAGTATCCAAGGGACCAATCCTTCATCCCAGGGTTCAAGTAAGACTTCTCAGTGATGCTGTACTGTCACTCAGTAGCAGATCAACTCTATTCTAAATACAATGTGACTAAGTTTGATGAAATCTGATGAATTTGGAAAATTTGAGAGATGTGAGTGGAGGGAAAGAATAGAAGTACCCAATTGTTCTAGGGATGCAGTCTCTTACATGCAATCGACTCTTCTGCTTGGTCAGAAAGAGATCTGTTCGACGCAGGGATACATAAAGGTGAAAAGTGTAGGTAAAATAATTACAATTTTTCCTATTATTTATCGAATTGTAGAACAGCGAAACATCGAAAAGATCACTCCTTTTTTCAAAGGTAGACAACCAGAAATTGTTACACATGTCAACATAAACGCCACCGGCATACGTCTAAACTGCTCGGAAACAAAGGTAAACGATAGGCAACGTACTTGTAAACAATTATCAATACGAGAACGTATGTAACTGTTGTGCGATGCTTTGAAACGTAGTTAAAGGCTTTGTACGGAAAGTTCATAATCATTGAGGAAATAAGGCAACTCCCTGTCGTAGGCCGAGCGTTAGATAAAATAGTGACGGCAAAATATATGTACAGGTCAAGGTTTCGACGGTCTCTGTGAGCGTCACGGCGTAGAAGAAGGTAGCTAAAAGAGCAAGGACAGGTTTATATAGTGTGGTGTGATGGCCGAGCATCTCTCAGTCGATCAGCTCGTGTTTCTGATTTAATTTGGGTTTGCATTTTCTGATAAAGTCGCCTTCACTTAGACGTGTCGCTATTGGTGAATTTAGTTAACCAAGGATTTTAATGTCAAAGTCCGTAATAGTCATTTTACACTGATGATCTTTATTCGCATGTTCTGCCAACGCTGTGATATTGTTCGATAGCTTCAAGATGCTTTCGTATACTCTTTAAAGCGTATGTGAAAAGGACGCGAGGTTTGCCCTATGTAAGAATCGTTCCAGTATCTGCAAGTAAAGCAATAAACTACAAAACGGTCATCGCAAACGCGGAGGTGATCAAGCTGATCACAAAGATTACAATTGTTGTGCTTTTTCAAACGAAGAGTTGAAAAACATTGACCAGACGTCTTATTAGGTTTACTGATTAAGATGACGGGTGAATTATATTTATGTAAAGGTTGATTTAGTTTACGATTGCAGCTGTAATTAATGAAAGCAATGATTTTTTTGTCTTTCCTGTTTTTTTCTTGCTAGTAAAATTCACAC
The DNA here is from genome assembly GCA_907163375.1 of Prostheceraeus crozeri. NCBI lineage: Eukaryota > Metazoa > Platyhelminthes > Polycladida > Euryleptidae > Prostheceraeus > Prostheceraeus crozeri. Next base: position 423,594 of record CAJQUW010002977.1, on the reverse strand, counting down.
CATAGATTTCATTGCTTCATTAACATTGGTCAAATTTAGTGAACTATTCTGACTATCAAGACAATCACATCAGAATCGGTTTTCTTGAAATTGCATAGTCTACAAAAGCGCTTACGTCGTTAGCAAGTAACAAGTCTAATGGTTTTCCATTGTAAGTGGATAACACGTTTAACTACTTCCGATCACAGACACTGAAGATCTCAGGCAGATAAGATGTTTTACAGCAAACGTCTGAAATATTTCAGTACACAACATACCCGGTATGATGAGTCCATGTTGTATCTGACATATTGAAACCAGCAAAAAAGCATGACCGAATCTTTGTCTGTTGCTGTGCACATTCTTTCCAGATTAAACAATTTGGGAAGGCCAAGTTAAGTTGTTTTATGTTTCTATTGTTAAGGAATATATTTCGACTATATGTGGTCTAGACTAGATATTATGAAATTGAATTTACTATCGATGCTATCAGTCTTTCTTCTAGTCGTCTTTTGAAGTTTACTCGAGAATGACTTTGCAGTCGAAATATATTGTTCAATGATAGAAATATAATACAACTTAACTTGGCTTTCCCAAATTTTTAATCTATTATGATTTACAGCTAAGGCATATTTGCACACCGCCATCTTTCTTATTTGTTAGAGGTTTCTGTCTTTCCGGTGAATCGAATCGTTCGAGCTGAATTAGATTTCTCCATCTAAGACACAATCATTCAATCAAGTCTGTAATAGATATTACACCATACTCTAAGGTGAAGGCATCAAAATGGCAGTTTAGCTCAATCATCTTTCCACGTAAACTGGCTGCATTGTAACTTAATATCTTACGGTCATTGGAAATTTTCCATGTAGGTACTAAGTACAAGATGATTACACCACTGGCATTGAACTGGCAAAGGGAGTCAGTCGGAGCTCGCACCAAAGAACTTGTGCACCACTGTACCAAAAGGCCAGACCGCCATCGATATCTCACAGACATCAAATCTCAAATAATCAAATACCCATGAAGCAACGCCGTTGTTCTAACCAGAGTTGTAACCGGTCCGGAATTTTCGAGACCGGACCGGCTACAGGTACTGGACCGACTGAGCTTTTCGATAAATTATGCAGTTCTAAATAGCTATTGTTGATAAACATGTATACATAGACTAATGTATGACTGCTGGCCTTTTTTAAAGAACGTTAATTAACATATCAACGAAGCTTTGTTCGGATAAGTTGTTGAAAAAATTGAATAAATTTAATTGCTTCAGAGAAGGAATTTCTACAAAAATGAATATCATGTAGTCAGTTATTTGAATATGTATTCTGTGAATTTAGAGAATGAACAACTCAACAGTCAAAATCGTTGTGATTATCGTTGTAAATCGTTATAGTCGTTGTGCATTATTTTCATGTGGCAACAATAGTTATTAAGAGTGTCTTGTTGTTGCCACCTTGTGTATAGCTGCAGTAGAATATAGCTGACTTGAGTTGAGTTCCACAGACCGTGGCATAAATCTAAACTTGAAATTCTAAAATTGACCTTTGCACCAAGTCCTCAGCAATAACACGTGTATGACACGTGTAAAAGCAGTGCATTTATACACGTGTATTCATATGCAAAGATTACACACACGTTTAAAAGTGGTGTATTTTCATTTACAACAAAACTGCACGTGTGTATTACACGTGTAGGGGTTGACTGGGAAGAAATCCAATCAAACTCATTTAGGTCTTGCTACTGCTTGCATATATCTGGACAAATCATCTACACGGAACTATCATTTATAGTAGGCTTAATAACATACTAAGCGCGTTAGTCAGATGAGAAGGTAGTAATGAGGTTTCACTGATCGGAATAACTGGGCCTTTTTTTGGTTCTCCGAAATTTACGGAAGCTTAGGCCTAGCAATAATTATGCGGTACGACTAGCCGAATTTACCATAACGGTGTAGATACATGTATGTTGGTATCTAGTCGATTAATTGAAATAAGCATGCTATATGTGGTTGGCATCATCTTCACTTTCCCGTTATGTAGACAGACATGCTATTGATTTTTGTATTGCGTCCACACTCCAATTTATGGTTATTTGATAAATTTAATGAGCAAAAATCATTCAAATATTGACAAGTAAGTATTTGAAATACTTTTAGGTTACTTTCCTACAGCAATCAATACAAAAAGCACATGCTTCTCTTGTTTGTTACACAATCAACATTATAAACTACATGTATTATGAACAATTCAAATTTACATAACGGATAGCGTATTTTGTAGAATTTGAGAAAGGTGTGAATTTGAACTACGAGTATTAAATTTCATTGTTCTCATAAAGTTCCAATTCAAATTGAACTGATAATGAAGGACTCGAATGCCAGTAACGATTTTAATATAATAATCGCATGCCTAACTGGACATTAACAACGACTGTTTCTAAGTCAAGGACTCTGTACGACAAGTGGAATTTCTCAAATAAGATGGGAACGGAAAGTACATTGGTATGGCCGGTCCTATTTTCCGGACCGGTACCGGTATACCGGCGACCGGTTACATCTCTGATTCTAACGCGCGGAATCTGCGAAGATCTTTCCAGAGAAAGCCATTTCCATAGCAAATTGGCCTACGAAGGTGCACCGATACACATACAGAAGTAGAATTTATTGTAATCACATGCATGCAATATGCATCATGTTCACTATGTTCGTTGAACTAATTTGCATGACAAAACTTGTAAAAGCTGTGATGACAATAATAAACAATAGCTGATGATTAAGAGATACATTCTCCTGTATTCCATGAGCGCACAATATTTTCCAGTTCAAACACTAACGCAATGTCACTCTAACCATCTTGATAGCATGTGTTTCATCAGGTTTACCATAACTTGAATATAACTGAGATTATTAGAATATATGAAACAGATCTTTAGTACACCTACCTTGCTTACATATTAGACTAAAATCAAACTTTTCTTTGTTTCTACAAGTAGGCCTTCAGAATTTTGTACCATCGACTCTGTAGGCCTATGCATTATAACGCAGAGCTTTTAATAATCGTTCAATAAGTCGCTTGTTTTGACTTGCAATTAATTGGAATAATTGGCACCTCATCCAATCAATTAATTGAATAGAAGATTATTCATCAGTCAATTTATTTTCTCCAGCTCCTGCATTTAATCAAGTCTCTGTAATAGATATTACATCATACTCCTAGGTCAAGGCATCAAAATAGCTGCTCAGTTTAAGTATACTGGTTGCATTGTAACTCAAAATCAACACCACTGGCAGTCGGAGCTCGCGCCCAAGAACTTGTACACTCCTGTACCATAAGGACATACCGCCATCGATATCTCACAGACATCAAATCTCAAATAATCAAATACTCATGAAACAACACCGCTGTTCTAACGCGCGAGAGGTGCTCCACAGAACAATCATGGGCAGGATTACAAAGCTTGACTGCCGGATTGATCCTGAACAGCCGAAAAGATCTCGCACACAAAACTTCAGCGACAAATCGCTGAATGGCAACATGGGAGTTGAACTCATAAAGTTTGGGTTGCAGTTGCGAAGCTTATGGAGTGATCTATGAGCACTTTCCATTATTTGTTGGCTTGTGCTCCACCTGCTTTCGTTGAAGAGTAACACATGTAGTGCTGCAGTACATGCAGCAACACTGTCTGTCAATGCATGTGCAGTCACAAGCGTTCATCTATGGCTTACTGAGCTGAGTTGAGGACAATCAAACTGCTGAGACCCAGAGCTATCAGAAATTAGTTGGTGAAAATGAATCACAATTAAGTGATTGTTGAGCTGATGCATTACAATGAATTGATTTTGGAGGATGAAATTATTGCAATTAATGTTATGACTAATTTGCCAAACTAAGGGTATGGAAAGTAACAATGCTTTGTCCAAAATACTTGTAATTAAATATTAGTCCAGTCAACATCGAAATGCAATCATTTCTATAAATTAGCAGAAAACTATGGAATGAAGAAGTAGTTTCAAAAGTCGTTTCGAATAATCCCTCATCTTGACTCATTCTCATCTCAATACGAACTTCATGTATCGTGAAAATGAAAGAATGTCTATGAAAATTTGCACTACACGAAATTTGCGATTTTCGAATGCGAAAGTTTAGGAACTTTTTCACGAAAGCCATTGGCCTTGGTCATTGTCAACTCTGCCATCATTGTCGAGTTTCAAGTACCACGGGACTTGACAAGTTGCAAGGTCTGTGCGCAATAGTTCAGCAAAATCATGACATGTCACTAAATCTCTGTACATTCACATAGGAAAGGCAATCGCATACTCCCAACATCGAAAAAAGCTCCCTTATCAATCCTCCAGGCAACATGCATTTCATCTACGCCACTATCATTCGGCTCACCGCGATCCCATCTGAATCCTGGTGATGGAATAGCTTTTCTCGACATGTACCAATACCATCCTTCTTTCTTTTTCATATTCTTCTCCTGCAAACCTCCAACTAAAAGGAGCCTATGACCCCAAAGAGTCGCACGTATCAAATGTGCAACTTGAACTCTTACTGCTTCTAGTTCTTCTTTCGTTGTCAATTCAGCTAATTTTGTACCATCTTCACGACAGATCCTTTCCGCTCCCGACCAGGTAGCCGAAGCCAGATTCAGTTTGTAACGCGAAGTTCGCCATTTGTAAGAGTAATCTGAAGGACATTTCTTGAATGTTGATCTATTGGTGGAGATCCAAAACTCCGCTGTGGGTGGGGAGGGGCTGGAGACTTCAATTTTGAATAGCGAGAGAGGCGGGAATAAGCCGCAGTGGACTTTCACATGAATGGCGGCACATCTCGCCTCAAGCATGCAAAGTTTTGCGCAGTCTTTAGCTTCATTGACATCAAAGATACGAGCAAACGGTTGTATGGACTGAAGATTCGACTCGGCGACTTGAATCTTCTTGAAGCAGTCTTGGCAATTTATTACATGAAAGGAGATAATAAAAGTCCAAACGAGAGAGAATGCATCCACGTACACCATACCGCAAGCAAAATTGAATCTATATATTGGTGGGAGATTTTGCAGCAGAATGACATAGCATATAAGACAAACTTAAGGATGTTAATTTGAAGATCTTTGTGTGAGGTATTGGTAATATATTCAGATGACAATAGACAGTTACTTTCAGCATTTACATTTGACAAGGTTGTTAGCAAGAAAAGTCATGCAAAAAACGAACTTACAACGGGAATCATGTCTTTGTTCTTAGCATTGATTCGTCATGCGTATAACGTGTAACTCAACATCTGGTTGTCGCCTATGGCGGCTGAATCAAATGGATGTCTTACACGACACAACACAATAGTCTCACTTTCTTACAGCTAGACATACAAAGACGCTTCCAGTAATAGCAAATCGGTGAAACCTCTTTACTATGCATCAGCGTAATCCTAAAGCTGAAAATATCAGGATATCTATTGTGACTAGAACCCATTATTGAAGAAAAATCGGATTGGCTACCTGATAATAGTGATAATGAATATTCTTTATTGTCTCACAAGTTTACATATTCGGTGAGCACATCACAAGAAATTACACAGAAATATGATAGCATAAAAGTTACGACGCAGGAAGTACGAGCAGAAAAAGGTCATAATTCACTTGCAAAATCTTATGGGTGATCGGTTAAAGCGCTTCGCACGTGCCAGGGGTTTACGACGACGATAGAGGAGGCCACAAGAGAGTGTTGTTATTTGTTCTCATTTGGAAAACTTCGCGCAATGGACGACTGTCGAACCGCACAATATTATTGAAAATTTTTGACAAGACTGATTGATCACTGAGATCATAGAATTGTTGTCTTTTTGCTGTAAACCGATAGTACGAAATGCTCGACATTCAACACACATCAATCTGTCAAAAAGATAGTCAGGCAAATAGTAGAATAGTCCGGGAACTACTGACGCTATCTTCCTGAATTCGCGCACAAAGGGCTTAATAGCATGGATTTGTAGATCATGAAAAGCTGAATACAAAAATTAAATTCTCAAATGTCACAGCCAGTCGCTTTTGGCTATAAGTAAGATTAAAGGATTCCCATTACAATCCAATGGCAAAATTCAAGAAATGGATTGTGAAACACTAGGCAATTTTCGTGCATTTTCTTTTGCAGAAATGAAACTATTCATCAGAATGCCATGAAATTTGAAACATGATTGAGTTCAGAACATCAACTTCGATATGAGAGTTGAAGTGAGTCACATGATTCAGTATTAGATGTTTGAGAGCCTCTACAAAACCAGTAAAATCGACAAAATTAAGTCAAAACATGAAATTTACTCATTTTTTACGGATTTCAGAATTTACGGACACCCTGTATATTCAGATGCCAATAAACAGCTACTTTCAGGATTTGCACTTGAGAAATTTATGGATATCAAATGACATGCAAAAAACAAACTCACAACGGGAATCATTTCTCTGTATTGATTCGCTATGCGTATAACGTGTTCCTTTAATATTCTTGCTGTTCTTGTCTGCAGATTCAGATGGTTGGCGTCACACTTGAATACATTCATGCAGTAGACTTTTACAGGTCTGTGTTACTTACAAACTGATGAATGAACTACATCATTTCTATCACCAAGCTCACTAAGTGCCTTGGAGCTACTCTTACTCTTGCTCCTCGCTTATTGTCTCTTCTTCTCCGGATCTGAGGGTCGGACATTTGGGTTGTGCCGGTTATTGTTGGAATGGATGCACCGTCTCCATTCTAGTCGTTGATGTGGATGTGGAAAATTTTAGTGTCATGGATGATGTTTGGGCAAACAAAAATAAACTAGAGAGATCTTGAGTTCCTACATCTCTCTAGTTTATTTTTGTTTGCCCAAACATCATCCATGACACTAAAATTTTCCACATCAACTTTCCCATTACCTCGGAAATTTGATTTTCATCACCAAAGCATAAATTTAAGATAGGCCTATATTGCAATGAAATAAAAAAAATTGAAAGTTTATCACTTCTTCAATACAATACTATATAGAAATACATGAGCTTATCCTCTAAATCTATGACAAGTGCCCAATAACCAATGTGATTATACGAATATTTCTATGAAATATTATCTTGCCGTCCTAGAGGGGCAAGGATAAAAAATATTGTGCGTAAGTGAGCTGTGGTACAATGTGGAAAAGGAAGGCAACAATGTATCCCATAATGATGATATCTCTATCTTTTTTTTCAAATATACTCATTGACAAAATTTTTGGAACATTCACTTCTTTAACTTCTTTCATTTTTGACTGGTATATATACATGTATGTATGATACCTTGATAATTTAGTCACAATCTCCAAGTCGCTAGCACAGAAAAACAACGCATGTAGCAGATTCAACTTTAATAGCGCGTGTGCTCCCCTCTAGCTCCAATGCATTCAGTAATCCGAGATGGCATGGATTCACAAAGTTTCTGAATGAAGGATGTGTCAAGGAAAAGCCACAGTGACTGCTCTGTCAGTCTTTCAGAGAGAATCTTCAGGGACACTGGCGGAAGTGAATAGCGGTCTCTCACTCGCCGCCCAAGCTTGTCCCAGACTTGTTCAATGGGTAACAAGTCAGGTGAGTGTGCAGGCCAGTCAAGGATTTGAATGTTCAATCTCCTAACAGTGGCAATGACAGCCAAGAGCGATGTGGTCTTGCGTTGTCGTCTTGGAAGACGAGATCCTCCACCCTGACCACTGGGGCAACAACAGGAAGCACAATTTCATTGAGATACCTCTCTCTAGTCAACGTGCCTTTGATGGTGACTGCTGTCGTTCGTCCGCCATGCCAAATGCCACCCCACAGCATAACACTTCCACCACCAAATCTGTCGTGTTCTTTAATACAGCATGGGGCAAAGCGTTCACCTGGAAGACGATGCACTCTGACACGACCGTCATTGAAATCCAGAGTGAATCTCGATTCATCGGTCCACAGGACTTTCTGCCAGTGATGGTCATTCCATGAGCGATGGGCATTACAACAGGCAACTCGTCTTCTGCAGTGCTCAAAACTCAATGGAATTAGGACAGCTGGTCTTCGCGATTGAATTCCAGCTTCTCGCAATCTTCGGTAAGCCGTTCAAACGCTACAGTCTATATTTGAGGCACTCTTCCACTGTACGACTACCTTTGGGACTGACACAAATCTATTCCTCTTTGCAGCTAAAACTGGACGTGCGTCTGTCCTTCCTGCAGACTTTCTTGGTCGGCCATATCCCTTCTTCTTTTTGACATCTCCTTCTGCTTTCCATCGACACCACCACTTCCAACCAGCGACTCTCGATAGTTGCAGCTCTTCGGCAACACTCGCACAACTTCTACCACAACGAATCATTCCAATAGCCATACCTCTGGTAAACTGATCGTGTGCCATTTTATTTTACAAAAGCTGGATTTCAGTTCACGTTTATGTTCAATTTGTAAAGCAATTGTGACAGTTGTATCGATATCAAAATTTGAAATTTGACCACCATAGATCTTTCTCCATTCTCTAATGTGTTGAATGGTAATACATAGAAAGCGAGATATTGCATCATACCTGAGAAAAAATGAAACAAACTTCAATTCAAGCCAATGATAGTTTGTTTCATTAATTGTCAATGAGTATATAATAATGCAGTTAATATATTTATCAACAATAATAAAAACATACAAAAATCAGTTATACATAAGGTAAGTATAGAAAGTGAAGGTAAGTTAGAAAAAGTTGATATCCTATACTTAAATTTACATCCACCTTAAAGTTATCCTATTATAACATAAATACTGCCCTGTAATAAATGAACGACTCATTCAAGGCTAAATGTTTGGTAATCGAGATCCAAGTCATGAATTGTTCTTAACTCGTCATGTCTGTTTCCACTTCTCTCTCCTCTCAATGAAATAACACGTGTTCTTAAAATGTCAAATCTTAATCTCGCTCTTATGAATCTCATCACTTGGCTATACTTCTCCCTCTTCTTTGCGCTGATCTTCGCTGCCATTTTTTTATAGAAATTCTTTGCTTCTGTTCCCATCCCGTAATGATGATATCTCTATCTGTAATAGATAATGCATAGATTTGAGGTCATTATTGCTATAATTACCGAGAGCCAAAGACTCGAGGTTATTATGACAAATAGTGACCGAAGAAATCTATGCATTATCTGTTATAATGCATGACTTTTTTCATAGAAGTCTGCACCAGGTCAATAATTTCCAATTATGAAAATAATTACCTGCTTCGTATTAAGGCCTATTAATTTCAATTGTAAATAGAAAAGTTAAATATTGAGTTGCATCCTCAGTTGAAAAATGGGAACAGACTTCAACAGTTGCCTACTTCACATCTCTCAACATCGATGCAACTCCCTATTTAAAGTTCCAGTCATGCTTGGGTAAACTTGAGATTTGCAATTAGCAAGTTAGTGAAATTTCGATGGGCATTCATAAAATATCACTTTTAACACGCTACTGGCAAATCAACTAAGTTAGTGCTTCTACAATGACTGATAAATGCTGCTTTTGTAAACAATTATCAAATATTGAGTTGCATCCTGAGTTGAAAGATGAGGATTTTTTGTATCCTTGAATACTGAGGATGCAAATCGATATTTAATTGTTCTATTTACATTGTGTTTGCAAAAACAGCATTAGAGGCGCACTAGCTTAGCCGATTTGCCAGCAGTGTGTTTAAAGTGATATTTAATGAATACCCGTAGGAATTTCACTCAGTTGTTAATTGCAAATCTCTAATTTCAATTGGTCGAATTTATCACAATATTGTATTAAAATTGCCCATTTTTTGAAGATTAATTTTAGTAGGCCAATATACCGTTCATTCGTTTATTTATTCATATTTTGATTTTGTTCAATCCCGTTCTCAACATTCATTAAAGATGAGAAAAGTCACGTTCATTCTCTTCCACAGATCATAAATGAATGGTGGGATGATTTTCATCATTGGATGAGAATGTCTCGTATGTGAAGTTAGTATAGTGTAGCCCTGTTTTTCTCAAACATGTTTGAGCTGAAGTCATCAAAAGATGCAAGTTGTTGTCGATTCATTCTGATAATTAGTATATTAAAAATGTCATCACATTGTTTAAGTGACAAAAGAGACATCGCGAAATATAGAAATACAACAAATACAATCGTTGGATTACAGAAATAGAAAAGTTCATGGTATGACTCTTGAGGGAACATGAGCATTATTCAATAAAGTAGAAATTTCCGGGGACCTATTTGACATGCTTCGCATTCATCAGGATGTACATACAGATGTCTTTTTATTCAACACATATTATTCTTTGTAATTCGTTTCCAGAACACTGGCATGAATCTCAAAAATCAAAAATACGTTAATTTCATTTCCTCTATGTGTAAAATGAAATCTGAGACTTGTTTGGGATGCATAATTTCGAATAGTCCAGCACGCGATCCCCGAATATTTTAGAACTATCGTATGAGATTGACCATTGACGAACAGGACGAGGAAGACCTGTTAGGAAATGTGACTTTACCAATAATTGTCCCTAACAAAGGTCTGCAGCGTTGTGCCAATTAAGGTTTGTCTTTTAAGTGGTCAACTATTTTCAGAATCTCAAATATGTTGATCCGTATTCATTACTTATCCCTAGTGAATTTAGCGAGGAACGTTATACGACAACTTCAATGCAAAATATTAAATTTTGACACTCGATGTTCTCGATGGTGGAATTACCTCTTCTATGAGCTTTGTGTTGAATGAAGGTACATACAAATGATAAAAAAAGTAAAACAAGTCATCGTTGTTTGTGTCTTATCTTCAGCAAATAATGGGAATGAATCTGGTGACAATTCGAACATTAACGGCTGCACGTGACATCCGCCTCTGAGAAGAATACTGACTTTCATGCTTTCATTTCATCGCTGATGTAAGTTAAAAGTGTGGCGATTTAGACTATCTGAAAGGTCAGAGCGTTTGTGCAAGGCCTACTGTTAACGCCAGAACGGACAGAATGAAAGGTCACATCGATGGCCTCTTGCTCCATCAATTTGTCACGTAATCAAGTATAGCCAACCTTCATGGTTTGCGTTCAAAGTATTGGCCACAATTAAGTGAATGGGTTGAATGATTTTACCGATTTCAGACGCTTGGTCCAGTCTATTGTAATTACAGTGCGTTTAAGTAGCAATTTGAATAGAGGTTGAAATGTTTGACCCTCAAAATACCAAGCTCCATATAATCCTGATAACAATAGTTACAACTGTGATAATATCTAAAATCTAAACTTATCTCTTTGTTCGATCAATGAGCCCATTGTGAGCGATGATTCGATTTAATTCGACGCTATCGTAGCTTGCAAATTGACAAAAATATTTGACACGCTGGTACTTCTATTCTTACCCCCACATTTTTCAAGTTTTCCAAATTCATCAAATTTCATCAAATTTGGTCACATTTGATGTAGGATAGACTTGATCTGTTAGTGAGTGATAGCACAACACCACTGAGAAGTCTTACTTGACCCCTGGGAGGAAGGATTGGTACCTTGGATACCCAGTTAGAATGCAGGATGCAGCTGTGCTGTGATCATGAAGTTCGTGGGATTGTTGTCTACACTGCAGCTACTATGAACGGCAAAGCAAGTGCTGTTAATGTTCTACAAGCCGTAGGAATTTTACACACTACGCTTTTGCGACAGTAGTGAAACTGCCCTTAGGAGCAAGAGAAGATCGTTGACGATGCAACACTCCCGGGTGTCAATAACAGAAATGTGGGGGGGGAAAGAATAGAAGTACTGACACGCTAATCTGCTGAACGTGTTTTCATTATCAATGACATAAGTAGAGAGAAAGCGTCAGAAATCGACCGCTCTTCGAATGACTTACACTTGAACTAAATCACCCGCTGAAATCACAAAGTAAATAAAGCACAGGAGACCTACAGGTAGTTGGTCATTACAGTGTCCATCAGATGCTAATAAACTTGACATAATTATCAAAGTTTATCAAATGTTTCGAAATTAGGAAAAATGATAGCGAGATATTCAAACGTTCGGTTTGCTGATCGATAGGATAGGTATCAGGAATCCAGTTCTGAATTCATGTTCGCATGATTTAGGGAAAGATCAAACTTAATCAAATTTGTTGATAAATCAACTTGATTATGATTGAGATGAATGATTTCCGGTAAGTTTAACTTCAGCAAGTTGACTGTGATTGATGCCAACAAATGATTTGTCAATCTTTCTCTAGGCTATGTTAATACAAGCATTACATCGCATGATTCTTCGAAATACAGTTTCTACTGTGACTTCTGCGACAATGCAAAAGAGAATTGTGATTGTAATAATGAAAGATAGTTGAATATTTGTAGAAATCTGTACATTCAAAATCGCCGCACTCTAATAAAAATCTGACAAAATCCTGTACAGTGTTCTCGTAAAGATGAGATATAACTTACATCAGCTATATTACTATCCGCTCTCACAGATTATCAGGCATGTCAACCGCTTGTTGTTTGAGCGGTGGGCAATACAGACGGCACCTGTAGTAGGAGGTAGCTTCTTCATAGCTGGGAGGCGAGGGGACTACTTCAGAGTAAGTGGGAGGTGGATCTTCACTGTCGGTTTCCCTTGTAACCGGGACCAAGTCAGGCTTCGTGACCCATTGTCGGTAAAGCCAACGTAGGAGCCATAATACTGATAGAAGTAGAAGAGTACTGGAGATGAAGAGGATAAGTTTCAGATCTAGAGAGAGGTTGACAGCCTCAGGGCTAGCGGTAGTCATTGGAAAAGGACCTCGAACGATGCAAGGAGTTCCAGTGTAGACACGGACAGTCTCCAGACGAATTCCTGCAGTTGTGCGGTTGCATAGTGGAGACAGTGGAGCGTTGGGTAGAGAGCAGCACCCGTAGCTTGTGCGACTTCGGACCAGGTGGCCACAGGTAGAAGAGTCTGAGGACCATTGACTCCATGAACACCAAGACTCGAAGGAAGACATGATTCCAAGTGACTAGCTGTGAAATTGAAGAGATTCTCGGCAGGGGATGGAATTTATACGGGAGACGGTTCACGTGTGAAGAATTCGGTCATGCGATTACACGTGATAAGAGAGACACATTATCTGTTTCCACGTGAGGCAGATGATACAACTTGATGTAAGGAAAATGGAAAGGAATTTTTGTAACGGAGCTTTGATAAATTAGTAATGCGGATTACTCTCATGGAAATGACGAAACACGTGTCGGTATATCTCCAAGTGGCATGTCAAGGAAGTTATTCTGCGAATCTGTATAGCTGATTGGAAAGAGAACTTAATCATATGCGCTAATTAATTAAATTCTAATTTACAACGTGTTCAACTTATTAAAATAATGTTTGTTATCCTGCCTTTCAAACAAATAATTAATCTCTACGCGAAATGGTCGCTATGTTTAGTCGGATATGTGGCTGAAGGTGGTGGGGATTCGCCCTCCCCCCTTCATCGGAGAATCTTACTGTTCAGTTGCATTCGCTCTCTTCTGGGTATATTTTCCACGCGTTAAAATAATTTTTTTTTTATCTGTTTTTTTTTGAAATTTGAAGTTTCTGCTTCGCTTTCGAAACATGGCTTCATGTACAGTGATACATTTACATTGTATGACTAAGGATCATGCATGACATCTCAATGCGCATGCTTATTAGTCAGGTGGCCAGAGCGAGTTTCTGCAGGAACGAGGCCGAAAATGAGACTTTCACAGAATGATGCGTACCACAGAATTAGACAGGTCGTCTCTTCTTCCGTTTGACTAGAAGGGAAGCATTGGAATATGTAACGTAAATGAATTGGCACAATCTCCTGACTAAATACCATAGCAATCGAACAATGAGCAGCCAGTTCAACATTAAACACGCTAAATTGTGCAAAGTTTCAGTGACTGTTATCAAAGAGACGCAGAAGATGTCAAGTTCTACAGAGAAGTTTGTGAACGCTTTTTCATACGCCTGCTAACTTTTTTAATAATGATCGGAGGACCCAACATTATCGAGAAAACTTTTGCGCAATGATCTGAATTCTTCCAATCTGAAGGAATCGTGACGATCGGAGCATTTTGAAGGAATTCAGAGCAATCCGCAAGCGACGCACGACTATTTTTCCTATCTCTGTAAGGTGTTCAGCATTTCTTTTTACCCACTTATTAAGTTCCTGCATGTGCCATCTGTTTGAATCAGTTTGCACTTCTAGCAAAGTGATGCGATTAAACAATCTAGTTCTGTGATGCATACTGTATACCTAACGAGAATCTGTTCGACTGTCGAGTTCTACCAGGTTCCTCTTCTTGTCAGACAGGATCAAAGAAAAATGCATGTTTTAATTCAAAAGGACGCAGACTGATGTTTTTTGGCAAAATAGAAATTTTCAGTGTTTTCTCTTATTAAGCGGAAAGTACTAAGCTAAGAGTCATAATTTATGACATGGAATGTATTCAGGGCATTTCCTATTATGTGCATGTACCCCTGTATATGAAGCTAAATACGTTCAGATTTGGCAAGCCCTAGTGACGGCAAATACAAGCATTTTGAGGAATTTAATCCACATTTTACTACATTTTTATGAACATTGCCGACCAGAAGCATGATGACACATGTACATAATAGGAAATGACTTGAAGACATTCTATGTCAAAAAGATATGTCTTTAGATCTTAAAAAGCCACACATGCTCTTCTATCAACAACGTGAATTCTTTTCAATATATTATCCTTCATTCGAAATCCAGTGAGACTTAAACAGGTGAGAGTTATTATTGGCTTCTAACTATTTTACCTACGTGCAATACACATAAGATATTTTCAACAATAATATGAGGAGCAATGAAACAGTCAAGTTATGCTGTTTATTCATGGCGGTCATCATCGACAAGTTGAAATTAATATTTATTTGACAATATTGAATCAAGCGGAGCAGATAAAATATGTTTTCAGCGGCAACTTTTCGAATTGAAGTTGAATTCGTTTGTGAACATATTCAGTCAGCAATGTCACCACTGACTTTAATGAAAATATTTGCTTTTTATGTTTACACTATTCTACTTTAATTTAGTTTTTTCTTTAGTATTGATAATTCATTTATCAAAATATTTCCAATATCATGCATTTCTATAATACATTATCAAAATGATGACTGAAAATCTTCTTTCATGCTCATAAATACAATATGTTTGTCTTTACTTTGTACATTTCGTCGCGCACACAAGCGGCTCAAATGCATGCTTCATCTGCATATCCTACAAATGAAAATAAAACAGTGGATGTAAACATGGATAGGAGGTACGTATATTTGATGACTAATTTCTATTTTGTAGTTTATGCAGTATGATGAGCATCGACATTGGGAGGCAGAGTGACTCAGTTGGCTGGACGTCTCAAAGAAGTGCAGAAAGTTCCAGGGGCAGCGATTGACGACATGTGATTCCTAATAGATGCTACGGGTAGTGGTCCAACCACAGAATTAAATAATTTGTTTATCTGCTTCGGTTTGCTAGAAGTGTGATTAATACGAAATTGACGGCACATTGAGGAACCTATTAGTTGGGCAAAAAGGAATTCCTAATAACTTACAGAGATAAGAAAAAAAGTCGTGCGTCGCTTGCGGATTAATGTGAGTTCCAGCAAAGTGCTTCGATTGCCAAAATTCCTTCAAATTCGAATAATTCAGATCATTGCCCACAAGTTTTCTACATAATGTTGACCCTTCCGATCATTATTAAAGAAAGTAGCTGGCGTATGAAAATTAGTTCACCTGATGATCCTCTCCTCGGCATTGCTCACTGTATGGTGCATACATTGAATCGAAGCCACGCATCGATGTGTGTTTTGGTGTGTGCGAAGTGATATCACAGCACGCACGCATCTCTCACTGGCTCTGGTGTCCCCTGCTGACAGCTTATTGTTTGCCATTTCCAATAGCAAGCGATACACGAATGATCCATTCGAGAAGGAGCAAGTTTTCTAATTCGGTGATGTGCCATTTCAATATTAAGGTTACATACAATTCTTCCTTTCTAGGAAACCAAAGCGCGCGCAGATGAATCTAATTCTGTTGGTCCAACAAATGAAACTAAGGGTCGTTAGACATGAAGTCTGCAGGTAGTAGGAATGAATACAGATTTAACGCTTTTACTACTGAGCTATATTGCTATATTCAAAGAGAAAGGTTGTATACGCACCTTTCGTTCAGATAAATTGAAAGAAGCAATACATTTTTTATTGTCTATCCGCATAACTTATAACGCCGGCAATCTGAAGCTCTGAAACGTGGTTCTCGGAACAGTGTATGTCAGTGTACTGTGTCCTCCATGAGACCCTAAGTTACTTGCAAATAGAATAATTATACATTGAGTTGCATCCTCAGTTGAAAAATGGGAACAGACCTGAATAGCAGTCATTTCATCCAATATCAGGAATCATCAGCAGTCCTAGTTCACATCTCTCAACATCGACACAAACCCCTATTTAAAGTTGCAGCCATGCCCGGGTAAATTTGAGATCTGCAATTAGCAAGTTAGTGAAAGTTCGACGGGCATTCATTAAATATCACTTGAGACACCACTGGCAAATCGCCTAAGTTAGTGCGCCTACAATGATTAATAAATGTTGCTTTTTGCAAACACAATGTAAAATTGAGTTTAATTCTCAGTTTAAAAATGGGAACAGATCTGAATAGCTGCTATTTCATCCAACATTCCTATATTCACATACAAATTTCAGTAGCTTGCTGATTGCAAATCTCAAATTTACCCGGGCATGGCTGCAACTTTAAATAGGGAGTTGTGTCGATGTTGAAAGATGTGAACTAGGACTGCTGATGATTCTTGATATTGGATGAAATGACAGGTATTCAGGTCTGCTCCTATTTTTCAGCTGAGGATAAAACTCAATATTCAATGATTATATTTAATTTGTGTTTACAAAAAAAGCAGCATTTATTAATTATTGCAGGCGCACTAGCTTTGGCGATTTACCAGCAGTGTGTTTAAAGTTATATTTAATGAATGTCCTTCGAGATTTCACTAACTAGCTAATTGCAAATACCTAAGTTACTTGTATGGATAAATCCATTGCTCGTAATGGTGACTGTGGTGGGAACCGCTCACAGTTTTACCCAAAGTAAGTATATAAGGGAAGTATACAATCAAAGCATGATTTGTGGGGACATCTATGATATTACTTTTTCGCCAGCTCTTGTGAGTAGTTTTATTTGATATCCCAATTGACAACAGAAGAGTATTGCAATATTAAATGGGAAGGACTGAATAGCTATGTCAAAACTATGAATCAGCAAAGAATTACATAGTTATCCGTAGACCTTTTTAAGACAAAATACAGATTAAGATCCATTTCTATGGCTAGAATGCTAGATTTGATTTGGCATAGAAATTAGATTGATTATTAAGGTACTTAATAAACGACTGGAAACCACTCATTTTTCTATACGACTGGTGTGGGACACATGATTGTATTCCTATATGAACGTGTTTACGAACTTTTGTCCACTGAACATATGATAATCTTTGTATCGAATCTAGAAATAGACTCATTGACATAATTAATGAAACAAACTATCATTGGCTTGAATTGAAGTTTGTTTCATTTTTTTCTCAGGTATGATGCAATATCTCGCTTTCTATGTATTACCATTCAACAAATTAGAGAATGGAGAAAGATCTATGGGGGTCAAATTTCAAATTTTGATATCGATACAACTGTCACAATTGCTTTTACAAATTGAACATAAACGTGAACTGAAATCCATCTTTTGTAAAATAAAATGGCACACGATCAGTTTACCAGAGGTATGGCTATTGGAATGATTCGTTGTGGTAGAAGTTGTGCGAGTGTTGCCGAAGAGCTGCAACTATCGAGAGTCGCTGGTTGGAAGTGGTAGTGTCGATGGAAAGCAGAAGATGTTAAAAAGAAGAAGGGATCTGGTCGACCAAGAAGTCTGCGGGAAGGACAGACGCACGTCTAGTTTTAGCTACAAAGAGGAATAGATTTGTGTCAGTGCCAAAGCTAGTCGTACACTGGCAGAGTGCCTCAAATATAGACTGTAGCGTTTGAACGGCTTACCGAAGATTGCGAGAAGCTGGAATTCAATCGCGAAGACCAGCTGTCCTAATTCCATTGAGTTTTGAGCACTGCAGAAGACGAGTTGCCTGGTGTGATGCCCATCGCTCATGGAATGACCATCACTGGCAGAAAGTCTTGTGGACCGATGAATCGAGATTCACTCTGGATTTCGATGACGGTCGTGTCAGAGTGCATCGTCTTCCAGGTGAACGCTTTGCCCCATGCTGTATTAAAGAACACGACAGATTTGGTGGTGGAAGTGTTATGCTGTGGGGTGGCATTTGGCATGGCGGACGAACGACAGCAGTCACCATCAAAGGCACGTTGACTGGAGAGAGGTATCTCAATGAAATTGTGCTTCCTGTTGTTGCCCCAGTGGTCAGGGTGGAGGATCTCGTCTTCCAAGACGACAACGCAAGACCACATCGCTCCTCGGCTGTCATTGCCACTGTTAGGACATTGAACATTCAAATCCTTGACTGGCCTGCACGCTCACCTGACTTGTTACCCATTGAACAAGTCTGGGACAAGCTTGGGCGGCGAGTGAGAGACCGCTATTCACTTCCACCAGTGTCCCTGAAGATTCTCTCTGAAAGACTGACAGAGCAGTCACTGTGGCTTTTCCTTGAAACATCCTTCATTCAGAAACTTTGTGAATCCATGCCATCTCGGATTACTGAATGCATTGGAGCTAGAGGGAGGCACACGCGCTATTAAAGTTGAATCTGTTACATGCGTTGTTTTTCTGTGCTAGCGACTTGGTGGAGATTGTGACTAAATTATCAAGGTATCATACATACATGTATATATACTAGTCAAAAATGAAAGAAGTTAAAGAAGTAAATGCTTCAAAAATTTTGTCAATGAGTATATTTCACTTTCTTTTTGATAACCAGTTATTCGTACAATCATTGATCAGTTATAGATTTCCATTCATGAATGGATTTTGGAAATATGATCGACCCTATACCTTCATTATATACTACTTTCGTCCTAATTTTTTTCATCTGATTATGAAAGCATACCAGATGAACATCATATGAAATTTGAAGATTTTTTATTGACATCGTAGTATCTCATTTTATTCTTACATCAGAGTGTCGCCCTATAATTTTTTCTATGATCAATAGCAGTATTTGATGATCCGTGTTAAGATAACAACTTATGGAGAAAGTCAAATTCTTGAATGGTTGTCACTAAAATATTGATACATCACTTAATTGACTGTTTTGGTTGGTAATGAAAATAGTGAAAAAATGATGAATGACACTCCTGCCCAAAGCTGCAGATACTTTATATTAATTGCAATTGAATATATTGATCAATTAATGCAATAGCTCCTCGGCTTCCGACAAATCACTGAAAAGTAAAATTATATTCTCTACAGAAGAGATGAGGGCAACGCGAAACATTCAGATGCAGTTGAAAACATTTAGGGTAACGGACATTGATTTAAGCAAGCGTTTATCGTCTGAAATATTATAAGCTACATCAATTCACAAAAGGTCTTCAACCGAAATTTTGTACTATGAAGCTATAAAGAAAAAACCAATTATCACTTAATTCCACCGTAGATGTGCATATGATATCTGCATTAAGCATTCGGGCGCAATGCATTTGCGGTACAATTTCTGATTTTGTAATTGAGAAATAATACCCTTGCGCCACGTTTTCGAACCACAACGCATTTGCGTCAAAATGATAAGCTGTCATAAGTTAATTATACATTGAAATAGTGAATGACCATTCTCATGATAATTAAACAAAGAAAAATTGGCACAGATGCGTGATTTCTCGTGGTGCGTTGTCGGTTTGGCGCAAAAGCATTGCTAAGTAGCGCGAAAACGAAAGTCACAAGCATTCCAAAGTGCAGTACAGACTACTGAATACTGATTGCCTGATACTGCTTGACGATGTTGACACAAATGCACATTACATGGGGCTGATCAAAAGTGACGTCCTAATGCAATATTTTCATACTGCAAGAAAGTTAAAGATATGAATAGTATTATTTATAGCATCAGCAGTATGATGCCGCATACCCCATTGTTGCTCCTCTTGCTAATATATAGATTATATTTATTCCATCAAATTATATTTCGCCTATAATTTAATAATTTCTTCAACGTGACTTAGAAAATTTTCGATGCGCCCTAGAAATAATAATTGCTTTTAGGTAGCTAAACACAAAATAAATGTATCGTAGTTATTTTGTATACTTGCAATTCAAGATAAACATAAATTTCGGTTCAAGAAAGACCTTTTTTAAATTGATTAAGATTTGATCTTCAAGCTTCTGTTATAGGCTTAAATAAAAAAATATCATAGCAAAAGGTGTTAGACTTACCATAATAGGTGTTCTATTCACCTAACGGTCGATGCAGTACAACAAATCGTGATGCAATCAACTAAATTTGTAAGTCTGCAATTTCTTGGCGTGTTGTGAAACTGCAAGTTGTATATGTAGGTTTACATTAATAATCACTTTAATAGACATGTATAGGCATATGAGCACTTATGGGTTATCTCCCCCCCCCAAGGTTTTAAGATTTGTCTAAAATTGCAAATATGAATCAATCATCACCAAACTTCATGTAGACGTAATTAAGTTTTTATTCTACCCACATACAAAAATTCACGCAGATCGAAAAAGTACTTTTTGCATTAGAGACGATAACGTGAAGTGTAGCAATGTCAACAGCCTGTTCTCCAGTGATATGACTTCGTCTGTTGGACGCGTTATTGTCACTCGTGTATGCATTGTTCTCTCTCCCTCTTCGTCTCATCTACTGCTAGTTGAAGTCATGACACGACCGCTACCTTGCCACACATTCTTTAAGTTAAAAATGTTATCTAAGAGATATGGCCTGGTCATCATCACTTGACGATGAGGCCAGCAGAAGACAAAACAAGTTGCAGACATCACTGCACTTCAAGTTATCGCCCTTTATTCAAAGAGTAATTGTCCGATTTGTACAAATTTTGATAAGATGGTAGAAAATATCCTCACCGACGCGTACATAGTTTTGTGATGATTGATTCATTTCCACGGATTTTAAACAAATTTGAAAACGTTGGTGGAGGAGATAACCCATAAGTGCCGCCCATAAGGTGTATATACATGCATTAATAATCATTATGTCATAGCGGGCGGCTATTATTGAACAAATAAATAGATTTCTCAACAATAGTGTCTGATTCACCTTAGTTTACCCTATGTCAAAAAAGCTTCATCCGAATTACTAAGCAAAGTAATCACTCTCCGTTTGAACATTTTGAATATTCCTACTCCTAGAGATTATACAAGTGCATCAATTTGTACCTTCTGACATCCCTACAGCTGTTCTCAGACATGTTGATTTCGCATAAAATTGAAAAATGCCTAATTACTGAAGAATGAATATGATCATCTGGAAATCCCGGACGAGCAGCGACTACTAATTGCTAAAGCGACATATTCAGTAGATAGTCGCATGCATATGCGAAATAACCATTTCCTATAAATTTGATGCCGTGAAACTTTGGTGACGTGTACAATAGATAACAACTTCCAAGAAACAATTGATCAATTCTAACAATTAATACTAAAAAAGTATGCAGAACATTTAGCAGTGAACGGGCAAACATTTTATCTGTTCAGTAAAAAAGTTGCCATTTCGACGAATTGTTGCTTCTAAAGAAACCTCACCGCACAGTTATGGCTGCTGATACCAGAGTTGGAAATGGGTCGTGGATCATGGGTCCGGTGGGTCAAGTGGGTCACAAAATCACGTGGGTCAAGTGGGTCATGTTTTTCCGAAAAGTTGGTGGGTCAGACTTCGTTGACCCACTTCCAACCAGTTTGACCCATGATGGATTTGACAATCTCAAATACAGTAAACTTCATTTATTCGCATTCTTGTCATTCATGAAAAATGATTGCGTCAGTGTCACTGAAAGGGGTGATGGATGCATACAGTCAAAATATGCAACACTATTCACTTTCACACGCCTCATACAGTTTCGAAAGGGGCAGAATTCAAACAAATTAAAGGCTGGAAAACAATTGCTGCTGTCTTCTGAGAGATGTTGTTTGAGTACAATTGTGTACGCTCGATTCTCTGGCGCTATGTCTGTCGATACCCAATGATGTGCGACCTTGATTTCAGAGATACAGCTACTGAAGAAGTCAGGTATTCAGAGGTTTTATTCATATTGAAAATTTTCTTGCAATGCCAACTGACCTTCTTTTTGTATTTTTCGTTTGACTTTGTTGGTCTTTCGTAGAAAATATCCTCTGGTACAGATTAGAATGGTAAATCTCTGGTAAAGATTGATCAGAGCCTAAATATTTTCGAAATGTGCAGTTGATAAAAATATCTTGATAATATACATGCTTCACATCTAAAGTATTTAGCCGTTCAATCTACTTTCGCATCACAACATGTTCCATGCAGCTCATTGCTCATTCGATACATGATAATCTGAAATACTATAATTCATATGACGGTCATTGATGTAGACTTATCCAGTTCACACAGACTTATTACGGCAGAGCTCTGTGAGTAGATATTTTTTGACACTTCGTATCAATGAAAAGTTTCGTTTTGATATTTGATCTGGTATATCTCTTGATCTAGGCATGACGTCACAACAGTGAAAATCCACTGATTTGCGTGGGAACATCTCGCTCAATTATCATGAAGATGGTGGAATTTCCTGCAGCTGGTGCACTCAATGTGTGAATACAGATATCAGTAAAATAAGAGCATGACGGGATGTTTTAGGACAAGCGCAAGTCACGTGTTTCAACCAAGCGGAATTGATATCTTCGCTGTCAGATGAAACGTCAAAAAACGATCTTAGGCTCAAAAATATTGCTAAATAGCGAGCAATGATTCCTTTCTTCTCATTTCAGGAAATATTTGTATTAGATGTATCTTCAATATGCTGATAAACAATATCTGAGAGTCAAATGATACAATTTCTCCACTTTTTCATTCATAGGGCCATACTATTCAGAAATGACACGTTCATCAGCAAAATTTACATGAAATATGAAAAGTGTGATAAATTTCATGTAGGAATCAATTGGAAAATTGAGTTGTCACTAAAAATTTTGGCCACATCAACTTTTTGAAATTGGTAAATGCGAATCCCTGAAAATCGTCTTGGTGAAAAAAGATGGTGGACATGTCGCCAAAAAATTGCATTAGAGTAATGAGTTGATTGCACACTTAACATATTTAAACACTGGTTTTACGACAAATATGCCTCTCTTAATTGTGCAGCAACTGTCATTTTGCCGTTTAGATTGTTAGTTCGTCTAAGGATGAAGAGCCTCGGGCGTGTGTGTAACTTGTTTGAATTGATGTAATTCCTCTTCACGATGGGGAGCAGTTACAACTTGTTCTTTTAGAATACTTGGTAAATAACCTCCATCAGAGTAGAATTTTGTATATTGCTAAATTCGAGTAAAAATGACTTTGAGGTGGAGATTACACTTTTTCATAATTCTCCACGCACCCGAATAGTAATCAAAGGCGGCTTACGGCTTATTCCGTATGGCAGCTCTCATTGAAACTTAAGTGTTGAAGTCTGTTAACGGCTTATCGTGTGTGCCTACAACCTTACGCAATATCATCAAAGGGACTGGCTTGGACGAAAGAGCTCAGATTTACTTCTCAATCAAGTCCATGAAACAACATTTTCGTCCTCCAAAAGAGAACTGGCATGTGATACTTCATGCAGATGCTGCAGAATTTCCACTCGTCCTAATTTATCGTTTATCGAATTAGATGTAATAATCACATCTAGAAAGGGATAGATGGACTACTCCCCGATTTGCGTGAAGCCTGCTTTCCCTGCCACGCGCGCGCGCGCACAATCCCGGTATGTAGGCAAGAAACAAATGTTGGCATGCACGTGTGTGTGAGAATGTAATGATAACAAGCACATTAACTTTCAACGACGATAATAATTGATAATGAATCATAGAAATGTTGACAATTCCTGATGACCTGCAATGTCATACTTTCTCACTCATCATGATTGCTTACATAAATGTAGCTTAAATAGAAAATTAGGTGCATGCGAAGTAACGTTTTATTCAAAAGAAAACTCGGTAAATCAAAATTTATTTGCCTCTAAAGAGAATCAGCTTCATTGCCTGCTGACGTGATAGGACTTTTGAATTAAAGATATTACGTTCAAAATATATCTTACCGTACCGAAAGAGGCGAATTTTGACATAATTCGACGTGATCAGCCTGATAAGTTTTGTTAGATGATCAGAGTCTTGATGAAAGTCATGGTCATAAAAGTGGTCTGCAAAAAGGGTAGGAAATAAAGTTTTTACATCAACTTTCTGCAGGACAAAATGTTCAATTTCAGAAATTCAGAAAGATCGCGAATAGAATGAACAGTAACCTTGAATCCCATTGTATGAATTCTTCTCCTTGAATCAGCAAGTGGAACATGATCATTAGTGCACAAGGATTCAAGATATCTGAGAGCTATTTCGAAAAAGGGTTTCCATTCGCCAGAATTACTTAAAGAAAGGGGCGCCTTGGTACCATTTTGAAAAATATTTTTGCTGTTAAGTCGATCAAACAGCTCATCTACAATCCGTATGAATTTCGTTGTTTCCTGACTTCCTTGAAATTCAGGAACACCATTATACCGTAGGAAGTCAATGGCATCCGCCACTGATCGACTGAGAGTTTGCGCAGCAAGCCGTACCTGTTTTAAAAAAGAGGATCCCGATTATCATCGAGATACAAAGGGTATATGCAATAGGCCTAGAGTCAAAAATTGATTATCATGATATGTTGTCATTTTTGTATGCATTGTAATGCAAGGTAAATTGAAAAGGGTGGATAAGTCCTCTATAACACAAGTTGACATTATCTACATGAATGAATGTTGCGATATGGAAATTATATGTTATGTTATATGATATGGATTTATATATTATATTTATTATTATATATTATTTTTTTAGCTTTATATACATTGTGGTCCGCTAATCGACTGATTATCTTGCTTACCGACCAACTTGAGTATCCTGATCCATGCGTTTTGGAATTGCGCGGATATCTGAGTCTTGATCCACATCGATGGGTTCCGATGATGGCCCGGGTGACTGAGACTCGGCAGAAGTTGCATCAAAAGACTGCTCAAAAAGATTGCGCTGCTTTGGGGATCGACGCTTTTTGGAAGGTGTTTGCAGATAAAGGGGGAACGTTTCAAAAACAGTAGGCACTGCGTCATCCTTCAGCTTCCTTCGAGTTCTGGGGCGAGTTCCATACTGTCCCTTGTCATGAATAACACTTACGCCCTTTTTATACTCATCATCGGTGAAATGAACACTGCATACGCGTGATGAATTCTTAGAGGGAGTAAAGTTCTTACGTCGAATGTTACGAAGCCACTTCTTCAACAATTCGGGGTTTGAGAACGGAAAGGCGTGAAAAGAAATGTTAGAGTTTTTCGAAGCACGGTTCTGGCATCGCGGAACACAACACGAGGTAACAATTTCTCAAGAAATGAAATTTCTGTAAAAAGTTTTGCAAACCTGTTCGAAAATTTTATCTTTCTTATGCCTTTTGAACACATGTTTCGGATTAAGAGTAGGAGAATTGATAGCAATTGCCTAGGGCGTGAGGATTTTATTTAATGATAAAATCGCCATTTAGCGTCGGTAGAATGCATGTCAAATTCAATTTTATCTTGTTGAAGTATTGCGACATCGCCACACTGTTATGACACTCATCCCAGCTTCGTTAAGTACACAAATTTTGTCACCCTTATCAAATAAATCATCATCATTGTACGCTGTACGACCAAAAATTGAAAAATTGCAAAACACTTGATTCATTGTCGATCGATTTCGTATCGTTTATTGATACATCATCAGGGCATCAAGTCAAATCAGCAAAATGAGGTTTATATACAAATTAAAATGATCAAGTAAACACAGTTAAAAACAGCTAAAATGAAATTTACAATAGAATGGAATGGAGAGGTATTTGCGTATTTACAATTACCTCTCTGTAGTACAATTAAGAGATATGCAACGGAACAGAAGAATCTCATTCATTCAATAAATTATCAGTTTCATGCATTTTAATCAATATAGATTCAGCTATGCGAGTGTGTTTAGTACGGCAGACAATAGAAAATTCATTGGCTGTCGCTTTATGAATGTGCTTTGTAATTTCAGAATCTTGCGGTCTGCCTTTGATATGCTCATCAATACGAGTAATCATGTGCCTACGAGTCTCACCAAGGTAGCAACTGTCGCATTGCCCACATTTGAATTTGTAAACTAAATTAGAGGTGAGACTCGTAGGCACCGGATCTTTGTTGGGAAAGATACTGCGAGTTTTGAAGGTTTTAAAAACTACGGAAAGTTTGTGGTTTTCTGGTAGGACACGGTTAACGACATGAACAGTTTTCAATGTATCCTTTTCTTTTTCTTTCACGTAAGGCAGCTTCCAAAAAGTGTAAGAAATATTCAAATTCGAATTTTGACCAGATTTTTGCGAAATAGCATTGTCAACTTTTTGTTTGATCTTGTTAATGAAATTTTGATTGTAGCCATCAGAGCTGGAAAAATTCCACTGAAATTTTTTAATTCCAATTCTAATTCCAGAGCAGAAATTTCAATTCCAATTCCAGTCGAAACAGTTCAATTCAATTCCAATTCCATAATGAGATTCAATTCCATTTCCGATAATTGCATGACTCGTATATGTTAATGTATCTAAAGTTTCCTCGCTTCAATCTAACCCATGTGCCCGTATCCTATCCTCGTTATTCCTGTGTGCCGTTCCCTGCGTCGTTCCCATGTGCGTTTTCATGTTCATAGTTCATATTTCTTGTGTACATGTACATGTATATATGTAGCCGGTCAGCCTACGCCATTTTCGTTTCGTAAACGAGATATTCAATATCTTGTGAAAAAGAGAAAAGAAAATTAACGGTCAGCAAAGAATCAAACGCTGAGAGAGAGAGCATAGAAATTAACAGTACCATAGAAAGTCCTAGAATGGAAATTGCATGAAAATTATGGCACACGCCGGGGGAACTGAGTTGGGGCAAAACGCAAATTGTGCGGGCTGGTTTCCATGTTTTCTTATCTGTATTTATATTTATCAAGCCAAATTAAGATCTGGATTGCTGCCCCTTGTCCAAAGATCATACACAAAAGCAATAGTGAATTTACAAAATACTGCGGCGACAGGATCACAAAGAAAGAAATCCTTTTTTTTACAAAACAAAAAACGTTCTGTACGTTCATTTTGAAATATCGCTCTTATAATCTATCAAGAGTATTGTCAGTCACATAACCAACTTGCAATGTCGATTTACAGGACATGCATTGCTCCAGCTTGAAATCAGAGGTCAAGAAATCTCAGAGTATTCATTTTACTTGAAAGGGCTCCCCTGTTCACTATATTTGAACAATTTTCAAAATCTTTACATGCTTTCGAATATCAGCTTCCAAAATATCATCACACTATATCACATGTGTCATTTAATAATTAATTGAAAAGTTCCAGCGACTATTCACTTATCTGAGAAATTATTGTCGGTGAAGAAGCTTTCAATGTGTTTATTCGACAAAAGCGCTAGGTTTCTTAACCGTATGAAGATCATCCTATAATTAGAATTTTTTCAATTGAATTCTTAAGATATTCTTACAACCAGTGCACCGCCCACTTTCAATTATGACTTTGTTGACCAATTTTTAATTCGAATTTTGAAAAATAGTTGTTAATGACTGCTGCAAATCGACACAATATACCAACCCAGGGAATAGTAGGCTATACCACATGAAACAATGCCACCATCTCACTTAATATTATCTTCATAAAAATCCTGCATTAATTTACTGCCAACAACTTCCGCAACCAACTTGGCAAATGGTTTGACTATGATACAATGTTTTAGATCGAATCTGATCTACAAACCATAGATTTTCCATGTGTCATCATTGTACATAGGCAAGATATCAAACTTCCATTCTAGTGTACTGTTATCTACTTCTATGAGAGAGAGAGAGAGATGCGAATAAATCTATCAATAAACTGACAGAAGAAAGAAATTCAATGTGCGAATAACGTGATTGTTGATGAAAGAAAAAACGACGATAAAAATGATATCATGAAAACTGATTAATGGTCCATGTTAAAAAAGGAGATTAAAAATTCCGTGATAAGAACGAAATGTGGTCGGGTCGAAAGCTAACGAGCAGAGATTAAAGGAAACTCTTTCAATTTTCAAAAGAAAGTGGATTTATCGTCAAGTGTCAAAAATTTGCATAAATTAGAGACGATGAGAAATTGAGACAACAACAACTACCAACAACAACACATACGACATCTTCAGTAGCTGTTAGAAGAACTCCGGGGTCTCGCGGTGTAACTTGACTACAGAAGTAGACTACAACTGCCTACCAGCGAACAACAACACAGTAGAGTATGCGGCAACATATCAACGAGCGCGATTGAAGATTGACGGTATAAGTGACACTGATATTAATGATATTTATGATATTATTTTGGTATAAGTGAGTCCGATCGAATTGAAGTGAATTCAACATCAAGAAGTGAACTGCAAGTTTAAAGTTTTTCTTTTATCGTATTTGTATAACTTTAGTCTTGAAAATTAGTATTTTCAATTGTTGTGATTGGAAGTTGAATAATATTTCATGTCATTGCCATTCTAATTGAATCATTAATTATTAGAATAATTTGTTGACACTGTCTATATTGTGATTTGAACTGACAGGCTGCCCTTTAAAATGCAGGGCTAATTTTCCTCTTTCCAAACCGATTGTTTTTCGTGTGTACAACAATTAAGTTAATCTCCAATTTTTGTGCTTATCCAATCAATAACTAAATTCAACAATTGTTTTATTTTGATTAATTGTCTTACATGGTAAATAACTAAATAACAGATTGAACAAATATGATTATCTTTTCATTGTTTGCTTAATTGCTGAATTAACATTGTCCGGTGGCTGTAGACCCATCAAAGTCACAATTAGCACCCTTTATTCAACAATAGAATAAATCTACCTCTGTCGATCTATCTCTCTCTCTCTCTTATCTCTGCGTGCAGTTAACACAACGGCCGAATACTGTGATTTCAATTTTTGTACAAATAGATTTATCACAGGTCTATCGAAAAAGTGGAATTGAGGTTTATCAAGGTCAATTCCAATTCCAGTAGATTTAAATATCGTCAATTCCAATTCCAATTCCGACGAAAAATGGAATTAATTCCGGGTCGGAATTAATTCCAATTCCGACTTTTCCAACTCTGGTAGCCATTTTGCATAAATATAGACAGAAATTTTTCGAACGATTTTTCATGAAAATGATTATTACTACAAAGATGCTTGGCACGATAAATCAAAGCCCTGATGGCAGCAGTTTTGTACCTGAACGGGGAGAAAGCCTCCTTCGGTGTATAGACAAGGTCTGTGTTAGTCGACTTAACTGCCCACTCAGTTCCAAAACCATCATCAAGCTTGTGCACAACAACATCTAAAAAGCTTAGTTTTTTATCACTCTCAGTGTCCATTGTGAACTGAATATTCTTGTGATGAGTATTTAGATATTTCAAAAAGTTAGAAGCTTCATCTTCATTTTTGAAGATGGCAAAAACATCATCAACGTAACGACGGTAGTACAAAAGAGCACGATCAAATTTGCTCTCTATCATATTCATGGCAAACATGGCAAGATTAGGAGCCAATTTTGAGCCCATAGCGACTCCATCATGTTGAGTGTACAACTTTCCGTTAAATTGAAACAGAACATCTTTGCAGGCTAGATTCAATAATATTTCCAAGGTGATGCGGCTGATAGGAAAATTGCCGAAGTCAATCAAACCACTAATATGGTCTATCGTGTCTCTCAAAGGGACGTTAGTGAATAGGCTTTGAACGTCATAAGACACCATGAAACTTTCAGATGTATTCAGATTTCTCACAGAGTCAACAAACTCAAAGCTATCTTTGAGATTGTAGTGTTTGGGAATGAACGGCTTTAAAAGTCGATCGAGCCAACTGCTAAGCTTAGAACAATAAGCATCTGTCATGCTTAAAATAGGGCGAAAAGGCGGATTCGTTTTGGATTTGTGAACCTTTGCAAGGCCATAGAGCCTATCAGGTTGAGACCCGCAACTGCGAATCTGAGAATACTCATGGTCAGAAATAGAACCATAAGACTTCAACAGCAAGAGCTTGCGGTTGAATTTTTCCTCAGTAAGAATAAAGGGATCTTTAGAAGACCGATTACTGCAAATGAAAGGACTAAATTTGTCAGCATCTGAAAGAATCTTGTTCATAGACTCAACATAGTGAGATTTGTCAACAATGCAAATACCATTGCCTTTATCAAATTTGGAAACATAAAGACTTTTGTCCTTGGCGAGACCATGAAGATTTTGAAAATGTCTTTTGCAGAGTTTAGACATTTTGTTTTTGTGTTTAATATAAGAAAAAACAGTAGTTTTCAATTTTGAGCGAATGCGATCCCTCTGCTCAGTTGTAAGCGAAACAGAGTTGATGAGAGATTTAAAAGTAACCTCAGTCTCAGTTTTTATCTTCAAGCTGACTACTGGCCAAGACATCGAGAAACCCAGCTCAAGGGCTGAGAGTTCTTCATCAGTCAATTTGCGTTTTGACAAATTGATCACATTACTTTTAATGTGTTTTTGAACACTGCAGTGCTTCTTACTCACTCGCAAATTGATCACTTTGTTGCGATGCCTCCTTTCAATTTTTCGTAAACTAGACCCATGATGGTGTCGAAGAACTGCTTCCACCGCATGCCACGGAGTTTGAAGAGGATGCTTGATATCCTTCACAGCTTTGGAAAGTCTCGACAGGTCCTGATGAGCACACCGAATTTCTTCTTTGAGTGCCTTGGTTTGACTTTGAATGAATATTTTTTGATGCTGTTGTAAATGACTTGGCAACCGGATACGAAGAAATGTTGGTGTAAGTCCTTCTGATAAGACATTCTGATAAAAACTGAAGTCGCAGGTTTGTTTTCTGTAGTTTGAACAAATTCTTGCTAATTGTTTTGACGTCACCGAAAACTTGCTGGGGCACTGTCGTTTTTAACGTTTTATAAGATAATGAGCCCAAAAATAGCATTGTACGCTGTACATAGAAATTGAAAAATATAAAACGAAATAAAATAAAAAGAAAGCTTCAATTTCATGCAACAGCACATATGGCGCAAAATCGCAAACGCATTTTCTTAGATGCACCTGCCAAACGTGGTATCATTGGGGTCAATCAGTCACAAGAGTAAATCGAAGCTTTTAAAATTGGTTTCTTTTGCCCCCCTTAGTAACCTCGGATCGATGGTGCCGCGACCTTGAGTCAATTTCCATTCTAGTCAACTTCAGATAAACAGTTTATTTCTATGACGCTGTACGACCAAAAATTGAAAGATTACAAAACACTTGATTCAGTGTCGATCGATTTCGTATAGTTTATTGATACATCATCAGGGCATCTTTCCCAACAAAGATCCGGTGCCTACGAGTCTCACCTCTAATTTAGTTTACAAATTCAAATGTGGGCAATGCGACAGTTGCTACCTTGGTGAGACTCGTAGGCACCTGATTACTCGTATTGATGAGCATATCAAAGGCAGACCGCAAGATTCTGAAATTACAAAGCACATTCATAAAGCGACAGCCAATGAATTTTCTATTGTCTGCCGTACTAAACACACTCGCATAACTGAATCTATATTGATTAAAATGCATGAAACTGATAATTTATTGAACGGATGCGATTCTTCTGTTCCGTTGCATATCTCTTAATTGTACTACAGAGAGGTAATTGTAAATACGCAAATACCTCTCCATTCCATTCTATTGTAAATTTCATTTTAGCTGTTCTTAACTGTGTTTACTTGATCATTTTAATTTGTATATAGACCTCATTTTGCTGATTTGACTTGACGCCCTGATGATGTATCAATAAACGATACGAAATCGATCGACAATGAATCAAGTGTTTTGCAATTTTTCAATTTTTGGTCGTACAGCGTACAATGCTATCTTTGGGCTCATTATCTTATAAAATCATCATCAATTGAAAACAACACCACAGGTGTCAATTGCGATCAGCTCAGCGGCCGTCATTTCTTGCCTACATACCGGGAGCAGGCGTGGCGGCCATGGGAATTTTTCACGCTTCACGGCTGAAATAGGGAAACGCGGAAAGCAGTCCATCTATCCCTTTCTAGATCTGTGGTAATAATTGTGACAAGCATCACTTCGGAAGAACGCACCGCATGATGAAGTCCCGAATTCAAGAATATCTGAAGCCCAGCAACAAATGCAGTCATGTGGTAATGCAAGCAGATGCTGAATATGACGGTCAGATTGATTTCAGCTGGGACCTT
Organism: Prostheceraeus crozeri; assembly: GCA_907163375.1. Taxonomy (NCBI): domain Eukaryota; kingdom Metazoa; phylum Platyhelminthes; order Polycladida; family Euryleptidae; genus Prostheceraeus; species Prostheceraeus crozeri. Next base: position 391,093 of record CAJQUW010002977.1, on the reverse strand, counting down.
TTTTCTTGCTGGTCTCAGTAACTCAGGAAAAAGAAAGGCATTGGAATCAATACGCATGTATATCAAGAAATTCCTAGCAACTATTGATGAATGGCTGCCGGGAATATTCATCAGTAGTGAGCCACTTGAATGTTCGGAGCTATTACGCTCCTTTTTTGCTTGGGTACTAAGTCGCTTTTCTATGTGGACTTTTTTTAATTCTGTATCTTTTACTTATCTATTATAGTATTACTTAAGTCACAATACTGGTAGCAGCTTGACTCTGTATTTCATTGCGCTGATATACAGCGCTTTGCATTGGATTTTTTCCTGTCATTCTATCCGCCATTGATAAAGCACAAAATTTTGGTGACTGTATTTCAACTTCATTGTTGTTATCTATGCTAGCAGTGCATACTAAATAATACTGAACTGCAGCTCAGAGATCGGATTCGTTTATTTATGATTTCAGAAATTTGTGACCTCTCAAACAATTTACAGGCCTGTGATTACTCCTCAAATTCCTCAGATTCCTCAAATATTATTTTTACTCTTCAAATCCTCAAAAATTCCTCAAATGTAGCTTAGCAAAGAGAAATTCCTCAAATGTGACACATTTCAGACTAAATGTAGGATAATGTATTGTTTTTCGGCGAATGGCGATGATATGTAAACTTCCAATCAAGAAGCGGAGATAGAATCCTATAACATGTATCCTACATCCTGACTGCTGAACTTGAACAATTATGATTTATAACGTGTTCTTATTTCATGTCCTTTTCATTTCTGGAAGCTACAGGGATGCAGATGTTTGGGTTCGTCCGTGCTTATTTTGCTATGCAAAAAAGTCTGAAGTTGTTGTCTGTCGAACTCCCTAGAGCAACACTTTCACGTATTTAATGATTGAAGCACTGCGATCAACCTACAGAAATTGTATATTTGAACACTGCAATCAATTTTTACTTCCAACATCATGATGTTGCGGAGAATTCCAACAATAAAATGCCTGTTCAATTATTTTCATGAATTATCTTGACCTGTTTCACAGCCTTCATTATGTTTCTGCGACTATAGGGTTGCCAAATGCATGACTGTGCTTCTTAAAGAACTTTAGGATATCGATCTTCTATATCCATTATGTGATAACGTATAGGTAGCTTAGCCCACGTGCATTTCAATGCTCTTATCAACTGAAGCTTTTGCTTTGCTCATTCTCTTCCATTATATTTCCGCTGAATATGAATACATCCGACGGGGTAAAGCGGATGGTCTCTAAATGTAGTGTCTATATGCCTCCTGGTCACTAGTGTGTGGGAGTTAGAAGCTTATGAGACTGTGCTATCCCATGAGTCGGCAGCTACGTTTTCCAGGGTTTGCAGACCGACATCTGAACACAGGTTGGTGTGAAAGTAATGCGCACATCGTTTATCGTTGTATGCGAACTTAGATTAATGAAGACATTCAAGCCACGTATCACTGGGGTGGTAGATTTTCAACCTGCGTCTACTGCAAGATGTGGATGTCAATATCTCAGCGGAACTTCATACGAATGGAGGTGATAATCTTTCACTCTTTGCCTAGATGAGACCAACGACTTAGCTGGCAAGCCTGTTCCTAACAGTTGTTTGTGTCGTTCGAGAGAATTCATGTTCATTAGAATGTAGATTGTAGCGATATGATCAAAGCGCTAGCAGGTAAACAAGAGCCACCAAAACTTATGCAGTAAAAAGTAATATTAATATATTAGTGTGTAATGTGGCGTATTCTTCATAATATTGAATTTTTTCAAGTCAAGCAATGCATTCCGTCAACGAGTTTAATCTTTTTATAGTTATGAGTTACTCTCCTCCCAAAATTTGTCTAAAATCCATGAAAATTAATAGTCACAATATCCCCAGATGCGTGTATTTAGGATATTTCCTACATTCAAAAAATTGCAGTACACAAATCTGACAAGCATAATTGAATTGGCGACGATAGCGTGAAGCACAGCGATATCATCAGGTTGATCTGACATCCTGTCTTCTAAGCAGATGGTACTTGAGGTCAACAAATTAAATTCGTAGCAGCGCGGGAAGTTATTATGACCAGCCCAGTATCCCTCTGATATATACACAACTTCAAAAAGTGTGGTAGAGTGTGGTGTGGTCAACCCTGAGGCTTGAAGCTTCTTCGATCTTCATGACTTGAAGTTTGGCCCAAAATCCATGCTGAAATTTGGAGCTTTTTTGCAATTACCATATTAGGCTCCGTTTCCATTCCTCAAATTTTTCAAGGAAAATCCTCAATTTCTCTCATAGGCTAATCACAGGCCTGAATTTATGACCAAGTTATTTTTAACAGTAAATTTCATTTTCCTAGAAAAATTTGAATCTCAAATCAAGGACTTTCTAAGCGTCGTACGAAGCTGCTCCATTAGAACCGTGTCGATCTCCTCTTTCATTGGGCTTCTTTTTTGGCCGCCGTAAGGATAACTACTAATAAATTGGGTCGGAAATGGTCTGAAATGGGTTAATTACCCAAATACTATAATGCAATTATGTGAAAAAGTTACAGAATTTAAGAATTAGCAGAACATGATGCTTATTCGGATGAATTTTAAACAAGCATTATCTTGCGTGCAGCGTGTTATTCAGTTCGCTTTGAGGTCTTGTATTACTTGATCAGCTCAATCGTTGGTGAAAACATCTTGCTCACTGCAAAACTTATTATGTCGTGCTCTTCTTGTAATATGAGTCGCATGCAAAACCAAGTTTGTCCTTCAACTTAATGCATTTTAGCGCTTGAAAAATGAAAACTAGTGAGAAGGAGAGCTGCCGTCTAATATTCATCCACTTAGGCTTACTTCCTGACTGAATAAATACGCATCGTTCACGAATTTAATTATTATGTTAAGTAACCAAAACAAGTTATCAACTTTCCTGGAAAGATTGTAGAGTGATGTGTAAATGCATGTAATATGAAATTGTGTTCAGACGCCTATTCTTTGTTTCTCTGAAATTATATTAATGTATTGCATCTCCTTGGTATGAACTTGAAATCTCAACAAGGGATTGAGTGGATTGACCAATTGCGACAAGTTTTGATCTTCTAATTGACATGCTCGTCACTGCTCAATATTGTTGTCGCCATGTTGTATTTTGTGCGTGCATATGTAGCAAATTGAGAATTGATGCAAAGTGATTAATTCTAGGGATTCCAAAAAGTAAGCAAGATAAAACTGGCATTAAATCCACACACAATAGATGCAGGCTCTTCACACATTGATATAATCGTCACCGTCAATGTTTTTGATAACCGACTGATGAGGCTTTTTTATTAAGAGTTGCATTTGAGCTTTTGTCATTTACTAAAGCTAGTCATGTATTTAAAGGTATGACAAATTTATGGATGAACATTGGCTTGGCGAAATGAACAATGCCGGGAGTAGGAATGGGGCTATTCCCTGGGATTGAGATCCGTAGGAAGCAAATTGTTCACTAGACATCAGCTTTTGAGAGTTCGCAGACGTAAGCTTTTGGCAGACATGTTTTAGTAGGCAAGCTACCATCATCAGTAGACAGCGACAATTTAGGTGAATCACCTAAAATGAATTTTTTTCCTAAATTCCGGATATTTTGTAAAAGTACACAAATCACCTAAATATTGTCATTGCGACAAATACTTGCCATTTGATTTACTCATCTACTCACATTGGAAAACATTGACAAAATCGTGGTAACGAATTACTTTTATAATCGGAATAATGAAGACATTGATGAGTGATTCTGGGCATTGCCACATGCACATGTTTCTGGTCATTGTTTCTAATTCTTTTATGTACATTTACAGAGTTTACATTGCATTTGAAAAACGAGTAATTTTGATCTGTTTGACACATACACAATTGTACAATTGAATTGTCAATACACATAGGCTTACTTTCAGTTGTTAATGTTTGATCTGTGTAGTTGTTATACCCTGAAATAAAAATCGCTTCGAATCGTGATTAAATTCAGGACTTACTTGTCATTTTTTTTCTGTAGTCCTTTTTTTGAACTTATACGTAGATTATTGTCGCTGCATTGGTTTACAAATTACCGATAAAAGTACAATTCATGAACATAATCAAAAAACACCATCGCTCTCAATAAATCTGGGTATTTCAATGGATTTTTGATTCACCTAAATATTCAACCTAAATTTGTAAAATTATTGACATTAAAAAAACCTAAAATGACAAAGATTGTCACCTAAGATGTCGGTGTCTAATCATCAGTAACAGCAACAAGGATACATTATATGCAGGACTTTATGAGATGAAAACCTTGACGATTTTATTGTTGATCTCTTTCTTCTTCGTGAGCTTTGATGACTTTGATGATTTTATGCACAATGTTTCAGCAGCTTGTGTATGGATTGCGCATGAGAATTGTGGAATGATCTTTATCTGGGATATTTGCATGAAGAGATTTTTCAGATGGAGATGTTTGTTCATCCTATTATTAGATATGTGGCGACGAGTTTCACCGACGTAGCATTGACTGCAATTCTCATGTGTTTATATACTGCGGAAGATAACTCACAAAAGGAATCGGATCTTTATTTTCCATCATAGTTTGGGTTTTGTAGGTGGCTAAAACAATTCATAGAGTACTGTTTTATAATGCACTATTTATGTGACCGATATTGCTTTGAGATGCGGCGGAAATTGAGGGAGAACAGTTGAATCATTGGGGAGTTTACAAAATATTTCAGTATTTTCGTTTGATTCTATGTTTGGCTTAAGGACGTCATTCAGTCTATCAGGATAGTATCTGTTTTGTATAAAAATATTCTTGACTAACCCGGTGGGCAGGGAGACTTCCTAAATTTTCAAATATCTTGCACACAGCTTCAAGGACTCATGGGGTCACAAACTCCATCCATTGTCCACGTGGGTCATTGAGGGTCAGATGCTGAATTGTCGAGCTAGGTTATAGGGTCACAAACCAGTGTCCAGCCCACCCAGACATTGGTTTTTTCGCTTTTATCGAGTGGCATTCGTTTCTTTTGTTTTTTGGGTAGAGCAAGAAAAAAGTGTTTCGTAGACTTCGTAGTGTCGACTTTTTTGCATGTTGACAACATGACTTGATGTCATGTTGCCCTTTACTTTATCTTGCTATCATCCATGTGTTGACAATTGAGTTCAGATGTTGACAATTGCATAATCTTATGTAATAATTTATATTATACAGGAATTGGAAAATGTACCCTTATTAGCAAAAAATGATGTAGCAATTTCTGAAGGGGTTCCTGAAAAGCTTCGCCATCCCGGCCAGCGCATTTTTTTCCTATTTTGTGCGTAAATGCGTAAATTGATGACTCTGGTTGCAAATTTGTCATTTAATGGAGCGTAAATAGATTGCTAGCAATCTGTGAGTACTGCTTTCTATATACTATAATGTTGTATGGAAAAGAAATGTTAAACAGGTATCTAACCAAAATCATCTACCTGTAAATATATGAAAAATGAAAATGATTCTCTAGAGCAATCTTCGCCATATTTGTATTTGAATTGCATTCCTGTATTGAAGTACATCCACTCCCGCTTGCAAATACTGATGACCAATTTCCGAATCTTGCATCATAAGTTATGTATCAATTCATTGCGCTGCGTGCAAGGATGGAGAATGGGATGCGGCCCATCGTCCCGGAATGAGATGATAAAGCTGTGGGCTCCCAATCGACCGAGAAATTTTCAATATCAAGTCGACTATTTATAAGAGAGGTTATTTGAGTGCAATTTGACATTGGTTTAGCAAGCTTGTCATTCGAAATAAAACTAGCATAACAAATCGTGAATACTATCTGGAAACCGTCAAATTCAGCCGATCGCTGCAAAAATTGACTTGCGAGTTAGTGAAGATATAGTCTGATTGAAAGCCATTTTTGATAGAACCTCCAGCTTGTACATTAGGGACCGTGGCGCAAAGCAGCCATGCGCACGCTCAGCGATTTTAACGGGAAATCACTGTCACACGGCATTTCAATCGACTTAAAACGAATAGACTGCCTTGAGTTACAGGGCTATGCTGATACAGGTAGGCATTCTGTAGATGCCGGTATGCGTTTTTAGCAGCTTAATAACAAAGCCTGCTGATTATTTGGATGATGAATTATTTTCTTCTGAACAAGCATGCATGCAGACCGACTCATTGAACTGTTGAAATGATAATTACAGTCCATGGGATCTTGCGATTAGAAACCTTGAGGGATAAAATTGGCCTGGGAATATAAATATATCATCCTAGGGGCATTCCTGGCTGTGTGTCATTGCTCCACAAAATTTTGTGAAAATGAAGGCAGTTTTGAAAAGTCAGTTAACTCAAACATTCTTTTAAGTGCTTATTGCATTTTGTGCACGGATGATATTCAAGACCCAGTTATTCGAAACTGCGCTGTCGCAGTTGGTGAAGAATCATCGCAGATCTTGCCAATTTTCGGAATACCATGATAATCAACGATTGGCCACCAGTAGATGAGTCATTTGCTGGCAGCATTATGGCAAATTGATAATATCGAGTTTCTATTGCGACTGAACTGAGATACAGCAATCCACTATGCGGACATATAATCGATGATCGCCGCAAAAATAGAAAATAAAAATTCTTTGTACAAGGACTTTTCGGACAGTGTTCAAATATGTGTACTTATGAAGAGGCGTCTAATCAGTCATGATGTCTGCATTTAGGAGGTGCATCAATGTTCCTGATCATCATCATCAAAAATCAGCTTATCGTATCACATTTTGTTTTTTATATCCATTAAAGTTTTGCAGTACTTTTTGTTACCTTTCAGAGAAATTCTCAGCATGACAGTTTGCATTTTTTGAAATGTATAAATGTATGTCAATCGACGAGCGTTGAATCACATGGCTAAGTGTCAAGAAACATTGTTTATAATGGATAGTATAGTGGTTTTTACTATGAACTTTTCCATAGTGGGTGTAAATTTTAGGACAGGCGCAAATTTGATGAGAATCCCTGACCGGGACACTGGCACAAACTCCATTGTCCAAGTGTGTCATGAATCAAGGGGTCACAAGCTCCATTATTCAGGTGGGTCGTGAATCAAGGGGTCACAAGCTCCATTATTCAGGTGGGTCGTGAATCAAGGGGTCACAAGCTCCATTATTCAGGTGGGTCATGAATCAAGGGGGTCACAAGCTCCATTATCCAGGTTGGTCATGAATCAAGGGGTCACAAGCTCCATTATCCAGGTTGGTCATGAATCAAGGGGTCACAAGCTCCATTATCCAGATCCCGACCCGAGTATTTTATTAAAATACGCAGTAGTAAGTATATTATTTTCTCTAGGCTAATAAGTATTCAAACAAATATTAAATAAGTAGCACAATTACCCACGAAATTAATATAACCTACAATACATGACAAAATTCGGAATCCTTACAAAAAAAATCGACTGCTTCGCGATATATTATAGGTGTTGCAGCATACTCCTTCAAAACTCTGATTGAGACACTTTGACTCTCAAAGTTAATAAAGATGTCAAGGTCCGAGCAGCTGAGCTGCATCATTACATGTAGAAACATAATTCTACAGGTTAGATGCCAAAATTTCAATTATGTAATATTTGATGTATAGTTAAGCTTCCGTTCCTATGTAAAGCTTCTCTCAAATTAAATTTCATTTCTTTCCGTCCATCCTGCGGGCCACGATCTACAAGTCATTATGAGAATGAGGCCTTTAGAGACCACAAGAACAGATTCAATTAATTTGATAATGATTTTTCGTTGTTTTAGAAGCAAAATATGTAGCGCAAGGTATTGTATTAGATCAATAATTCACAATGAAAATAATGTGATAAGCCACAATTTCTTGAAAAATTTCATTAAACTACAGGTGCACATGAAACAGTACTAATTTCACAGAAAATATTTTTTAAAATTCTAGCATTTTTCAAATCGGTATGCTCCAACCCGGAAAAACCCGAGTTCGGGTAATTTCGGGTTTAGGTAAAAGAGATAATCCTACCCGACCCGACCCGAGTACTTAATTGCTCTACCCAAACCCGACTCGAACCCGAGCATTCGGGGTCGGGTCGGGTCGGGTTCGAGTTCGGGTAGGGTTTCGGGTAGGATCGCTCATCCTTAATGCGCACATACGGTTGCATATGGTTATCCGATTTCAATGAAGAGATGAATTATCATTATGAATGGAAAAGACAGGTCTACATGTCATTCATGAGCACTGTTGAATAACAGCTTGCACAAAATTACATTGAGTACTTGACTACGTTATTTTACTTTCACTTTGAATTGCTTTTTATGCTTTGTTTTATTCCCTTTCGTTTGAATGCAGTTCATAAGCGAGAATTCGGCACCCTTTTGGCAATGACTTTTAGGTTCTTGAATGAATCCTACAATTTCTTTTTCCCTCTTTAGTTATCGAATCAATTCATTTCTTCTATCTTGTAACAATTGCATCACCGGTGCCAAAAGCTGAACACGTTTTCATTTACAATATACCTGCACAATTGAAAAGTGTAATCATTGAAGAAACAGGACCATTAAGTTTCATAATATTATGCAAATTGTACATACATGGATGTACATTTGCACATATTTACAACTAGATAAACGCATTATCTTTGATTTTAATTTGTGAAATTGAAGCGAAATGATGCAGTTAACAGAGGAGAAAAGAAGAAATGGAAAGACATTGAATTTCATCATTTATTGTAATAAAATATCTTTTCAGTGGCCAATTTCAAGTTAATAAGTAATGGCAGTGTGAGGGAGAACCATATCCAAGAAATTTTCAAAACCGAAGTATTCTCTTCTGAAGTATTTATGCCACAATTAGGAATTCGATACAGTAGAGAAAAGCTTCACAGTTGCCAACGTTTCGAGTCCTGACCCTTTCTCAAGGCAGCTAACTATAAAAAAACAAATCAAGTTGGCTTTGAATAGTTTGACGTGATTTTAATACTAGGCTCACGTTTAGGAGCATGGAAAACTTCTTAGGAGCTCTAAACTAAAAGGCAGAAGTCCTTTGACATTTCCGTTTTTCAATCTCAGTGTCAACATCTGCGAATCTTGTGTGAATTTGAGAGATTCCTTGGGACCTCTGCCTGTGAAGTAACGTATTTTTAATTGTTTTGCATAAATCAATTGAATGAACATTTGAATTAATGATTGCATAAACCAAAAATTGCTTTCAGTAAACACTCTACCAACATCCTTAAAAAGCGGCGGCCTGTATCCTGCGTCCTTTTTTCTTTACCGTCACTGTCAAGTTAGCAACCCTTTAGGCATACATTATATATAATTGTACACTTGGAGGTAACTGTCCTCTTTGTCTGTAGAAGTAATTAAATTCAGTGATACATACAGCAACTCGACGCAACTACGTTATTTCGTGATAGAGACCCTCTTCCTTTTCTACATTTCTGCAGTGATTATTATTTATCAAATAAAACATGAAACAATTTTTCGAATTTACGGTTTTCATATCGTATAAAATCAGGCTCTCCCCGAAGAAAATTTTTGATTGCCCTGATGATCTAATACTTCGTCATCTGCGGTCAAAAGGATGCGGTGTGGTCATCATTGTTCACCTATTACATTATTCAGGCTCTCCCCGAAGAAAATTTTGGTTGCCCTGATGATCTAATACTTCGTCATCTACGGTCAAAAGGATGCGGTGTGGTCATCAGTGTTCACCTATTACATTATTCACTTAAGGCAGACTGCCTTTCTAGAATGGGTCGAACCATTCAAATGGGTTGACATTTGAAATAATTAGGCCTTTGAATGATAGTAATCATTTCAATTGCGTCATTCGTTTGGGAATTGAAGTGTTAAGTGATCTTCGTCGACCGATACAATCGATTGCTTCAGTAATTGTCATCTCCGTCAATGGGGGCGCTGTTCTTTTCTTCGGCTGTGAATCAGTTGCTAGCAATGCAATCATTTATGCCAAGGTCACATCTTCAAGTAAATGCGATGATTACGTTTGATTCGTCCATAAATATGAAATTCCTTCGCGAAATTGCGAAAGTATCTAAATGCCCCATTGTTCATGTTGTACAGATAATATATTGTTTTACTTCTCTCTACCCACACACATGGATTTTTACTAACAACCATCTGAAATCCAGCCATAACATTGCAGTCACCATTTTTGGTGATTATTGCAAAACTAGCATTCGAATTTGAGAGTGAAGTTTGTTCAACATTGAAAATAGCTTTGTTCGCTTTGAGAGATGTCTTAGTCCATGGATGTGAAATGTTCAGATTTTCTGCAGTAAACCAAGTTAAGTTTGGCAAGCTGGTGTTTGGTTTTATATCAAACCTTAGATTTACGCCATCCTGTCCAGTTTTCGTCTTGAACACAATGCTGACTTCTGTAAATAAGTTCTTCTGAGAGATCAAAGGACTTTTGTACAGAAAATTGGATGGAAGTACTTGTTGGAATTGAATTTGTGTCCGATTAGTAAAATTTGAGCTCCTGAGAATTTGAAGTGGATCTTCTCCTTGGTCTGCACGTGTAATTAGCAGAGGCAGATATTTACCATCATCTATTCTCCAGTATAATGGAATCGAACTGTCACGTGATGCTGACTGACCGCAGGAGTGGACGAGTAGACACTACCCATTATCAAACACAGTCATGAGTGAAACACGATGATAGGTTGCCTTTTGAATGCAGAAGTGAGACTTTTGAGGATTAGAATGGATTAGTAGAGAAGAAGGGTTTGTGAGGCAGGAACTCCATGTCTTTGGTACAGACATTAGTAGGAAGATTAGAAGAATCTTCATCTCCAAATTAGATCAGAAGGAGTGAATTCAACCGATGACCTTCGCAGTTTCCGAAAACCATTATTTTCTTTCGGTGGGAATGAATGTTTTCATATTTGCTGCACTCAAAAATTCATTCATCATCCATAGACGAACATTGGACAGAATTTGATATCAAGTAAACTTCATCCGTTTACACAAATATTGCACGCTCCTACTCTATTGGCCATAATCCGTCCTGTGGTTCCACAAATGACATGAGAAGAGTTTTCGATTGATTGTATTCATGTTGTCACTTTGTTGTAGGAGCAACATTGTCTTGTAACGTGATATTTTGATTATTCTGTTTGATAGAAATGAAGCTTATGAGACACTGTTGTTTTAACAAATTATTTACTTCAGCTTACTAAAACGGAAGCTTTCTGGCACATTGATTACCATTACATATGGCATTTCCAATGTTTGCTGTCACTGAATAATCATCAAGTTAATTGTTGATCTAAATTTCGGTGTATTTTGCGAATAATTAACTCTAGACAAATTGAAATATGAGAATTGAAACGACCTCTGCAGCTATCTAAATTGAAGAGAAATAGTGATGGAAAGCTCGGGACAGCGCTACAGAGACGTTCTGCATTACATGGGTGCGATCATAGAGTAAGTATATTAGGTGGAGTGGTAACTCCGCATTTATTAAATCCCCAATGTGTATACACTTTCCATTTTATTAATGAACTCATAGGAGACACAGTCGGAATTGTTTCCAAATGTGAGATATGCGCATTTATGCAGTTTTGAAGAAATTACAACGGAATTGACTGATCATGATAGCAAAGCAGAAGGAAATGATGTTATTTTACAGATCGTCCGTGTCTGACAGCCTTGGTGAGGTAATGTTTGTTAAATTGGCAGCTCGATGACCTGCGCTATTGCTTTCCTGCTGAACCTCAAGAGAATCTTCTTAAACGTGATCAGGCAACAGCTGCCACTGGCATGGCAAAATCACAGTCAAAGATAATGATTTCAATTAACTTTTAAAAATGTAAATGGGTCCAAAACACTATTCAGATTCAAGAAATGAAACATGAACAGATGAAAATGAGAAATGAATTTGACATTTCAGCCAAGAAAGCACGAATAATATCGCGACTTTTTCATGAAAACTTCCGTTATAATACTGAGCATGAAATTCCCTGGATAATCAGCTTGATTTCCGCTTAGTTGGGATGATTATTATCAAATATTCATTCCTTTTATCCAACTTGTTTTATACTACTTACAACGGGGAGTCATCTCGGTAGTATATAAATTGGCAAATTTTGACATTTTTTAAAACTGATCAAATAATGTTTTGGACCACGGGAACGTAATCTCCGCAGAAAACTGAATCTTGTCACAAAAATTTTCACTCTATACAGATACTTTCTTGAGTCGACACTCTACCTATATATCCCTTCTCTATGGGTGTGATGTTGTGACAAAATAAGAAAATTTGATAGCCAAAATATAATCTGGTAGAAGTCATGCTTTCGTGGTAGCACATGATAAAATATGATGAGTATTGGCTCCCTTTGAGTCAAATGACAAAGAAGTCCGATAATTTCGAGAAGTCTTTGTAAATTTCTTTTGTTTTTTTTAATGGTATTTTATATTACATTGCATGATATTTTGTAGATTTGCATTTTTCTTCTTGGTAGTTGATCAAGTGAAAGGAGATCATCTTTCTGAGAAAGCGAGGAAAAATCTAAAATCAAAAGCCCCTTTTCAATTTACATAGCGATATAATAAAGCAAACGTTGAATGTTTCATAGACAGGCCATTGGTGTCCAGTTATGGGAAAAGTCAGGTTAGTGCACTTCGAATGAACAATAATATACAATAGAAACTCAATAAATACTGAATAAGTGTAGCCCTGATAAGTGTTCACTCTTAAATGAAGCCACACAAAATACAAAATTCTCTGGCTGACTGCAAACCAAATTTAAACAAAAATATAAAATGCTTTTTCAACAGTCTCTCCATACATTTGATTAACTTGCAGGCTTCATATCCGCGTTTCACAAAAACTTTAAACGTGCTTTTAACTTTAACAATGGCATACGGCAGATGAGAACATATCCTAAAGTAACGAAGAACTTGACTGGCAAAGACATTCGCACCCATATGAAGAGGAAGAAGACTGTCGGGAAAAGTGAAAATAATAACATCAAAACAAAATTGCTCAACCTTATGAAAAACTGATGTATGTAAACCATCACTACAAATATGAAGCTTGACATCGAGATATTCTACTGAGGTGTTAGCGCCTTCAACGGTCGATGTTCGGATGGTTTTCTCCTTTATTGCTCCCAATGGCGACTTGCACTTCCACTTGTTCGCTTGTTCAAAGCTGACTTTCAACTTGATACTGCAATTGTTTGACATTCTTTCTATATGACCATCTGTTTTTCGTTTGTCATCGGAGTCCTTGTTTAGTACTTCCCGCAATGCACGCACTTATGTTCATATTTACCGAACATTTGAAAACAAACGAAAGGAATAATAGTAATTGTAAAAAATCTGAGTTGCATTTCTTCACTTAAAACAAAATTAAAAGTGCTCCTTTTTTCTGGGAAATAATGTAGTCTGTGAATTCATATTGTGCAAGTTATTCCGAGTATGGTTTTACTATGTATTCACATCAGCCATGAAAATGAGTTCACAACGATAAAAATAATCATGATTGTAATACAGCTGCACCTTTTGAGTGTACATTTTTCTCTCGCAAAGTTCAAAGTGTCCCGATTTTACCAATGATATGTTCCGTCAATACCCCGAAATCTCGTGATGAATGTCAGACAATTTTTTATGAATCAATGAGTATTGCCACTTGAAAGTTCTCTCTCTAACCTTGAATCCTCGTAAGAGGCTGCATGGTAGTGTAGCTAGCGTGACAATCAAAGGTTTCTCGGATGAATCAAAAGGTCAGTATGAATCAAAATTAATAAACTGGTCAGTAAGTATGAACTTCCTGTTCGTGTTACCTGTAAACCCGGTCAAACTTTAGTTAATAGCATAAATACTATTGAAAACAAAAACAAATGCAATTGTAAACTGTGCAAGGATATTGGACCTAACTATATGTGTAACGATAAATACATGGCTTATAATTTTGAATGTAAGATTTGTCATAAAAATTACATTGGCCAAACTTGCCGACCGTTAAAGTCACGGCATGATGAACACAGACGTAGTTTGAACTGTCAAGATCGTAAAAGTGCACTATCTGAAAATAGTTTGATTGACCATGCCGATAGAATGGTGAACATCGATGATTTCCACCTTTCTGTCCGAAATAAACAAAAGAATTCGATGCAAACTTAATGGCCGAAGCACGCTTCATAGCGTTCAACAAGCCACAAATCAGCCGGAAGCATGAACTGATCTAACGAGTCGTCAATGTCCAATCATTTTTATATTCAATCCAACTGCCTGTTTATTTACTTACCCCTTGATACTGTCCACCGTGACGAAACGCGTCGGGAACTTGTAAGATAAAAAATCGTCTAAATTGAGGGAGAGCTATGTTTTTGATTACATGGCGGAAAATTAAAAGGTTTCTCGATTTAGTCCGGCTGCAACCCCGATCAATATTGCGTCACATGCTCAGCAAATTTCTTCGATTCAACGTCAGGGCGATATTGAAAGCTGCAAATTGCTTTTCTGCACATTGGCATATGTCAAAATTAGTGAATGGATGACTCAAGCGTGATGTGCTTCTTGTTGTCTTCTTCAACGGATGGTTTTGTGAACAGTTCAAAGCGATTTTTTGTGAAAGCCTTGTGAATTTGCTTCATCACTGACATTCATCTGATATGACACTAGGACTTTAATCCATGATGGCCAGTGTAGCTGTAATTCTGAAGTTTCAAAACCCTAAGTCAGGCCTCTAATTGCTTCAATTTAAATAGTATGGAGGCCTTGTAGATTAACCAATCTGAGCAGACGATTTTTGTACGTCATGTCTCACAGTGTTGCATGTTTTTAACAATATGTTATGTTATTGCTTTGCATAGAGTATTCCCAAATTTGGTTTAAAATCTTTGTTACGTCATCTTTGTTTAAAGTCTTCATTATTGTAAACATGATTGAGAAGGACCGTTCGCCGAAATATGTTTTAAAAAGGCAAGAACAAAGCATTCACGCGTCGCACTATGTATTAATTTCATTTTCATCAACTAAAATGTTGTTTTAATCTTTCTTTCTTATTCAGTTACTTTTGCTAGACACTGAAAAAATAATAATTTTTCAAACATATTGCACAATATGAATTTGCGTCTTACAAACATTGATATTGAAAGATGTCCGATGCGAAAACTACAGAATCATAGGCTACAATCATGTACGCACACCGCATGGTGTGGAGATAACTATTAGATAAACAGATTCCAGTGAATGCCGTGGCTACTACTGGCGAATGGCTCAATTTTTGAGGAATGTGAAAGTACACATTAATTCATTCTATTTTATTTGGTCTCAGGACAAGATAGTTATCTGCTTTACCATGCGCCAAATACAGGAACTCTGTCGACTATTTTCAGATGTCACACGGATTTATTTCCTCGTTGACATTTCCTTCTATTAGTGATTGTCCGTAACAATCCCTTCATGACGTTTCATTGCATTGGTGAAACGTGATAATGCGAATGTGATGGAGAACGTGAACACATGAATCGTGCAATTGCTGCCTTCATTCAGGAATGAATAATGCTCTGACTACTTTCTTATCAAATTTAAGTGAGCTTAATTTCCTGCGCAAGCAGCAGAGATGTTGAACGGAGGAGGCTTTATCAGAAAGGGAATCATGTCCGGGACTTGAGTTTTGAAATACAGTCAGGTCGGACGCCGATAATTTTCCTTATTTCAACGAACAGTTGATGTTGGGTTTGTGAAGATCAGCATACATGTATATACAGTGTTGGGCACAGTCCCTTACTCCTGTTACGTAGCGGCACTATTTTCTGTTGTAACGGAGTAACGGACTGGATGACTTCCGCCACTCTAAACGAGTGCCGTTACTCATTTGCTTTGCCAGATAGTCTACTGAGGAAGTCATGAATTCTTCCGTTTTTGAGTGAACAGTCTATCTCGTGAATTGTTCATGTAGCGATTGACAGGGGAGGTGACGGCGGCCGCCTTTACCCAAAGTTCCGTCTGAAGTGGCTGGAACAACACGACCCCTCGAAGATCGCGATGGTCAGAAAAGTATTGGAGGCAATGGTGAAGCAGGCAAATAAGATCTCGGAAAACGATGACCAGATCCCCACCGAAGTTGAAGTTAAGAAAATGATGATTTCTTTTATGTTATTGTTTCTAAGCACATAATTAGATTCATCTGCGCGCGCTTCGGTTTCCTAGAATGGAAGAATTGTATGCAACCTTAATGTCGAAATGGCACATCACATAATTAGACAACTTGCTCCTTCTCGAATGGATAATTCGTGTATCACTTGCTATTGGAAATGGCAAACAATAAGCTGTCAGCAGGGGACACCAGAGCCAGTGAGAGATGCGTGCGTGATGCAATATCACTTCGCACACACCAAAACACACATCTCTGTCTTGTCTTCGATTCAATGTATGCACTATACAGTGAGCAATATGGAAAAGAGGATGTGAAATCATCAAGTGAACTAATTTTCGCACGCCTGCTACTTTTTTTAATAATGATCGGAAGGGCCAACATTATGGAGAAAACTTGTGGGCAATAATCTGAATTCTTCGAATCTGAAGGAATTTTGGCAATCGAAGCACTTTGCTGGAACTCACATTAATCCGCAAGCAACGCACGACTTTTTTTCCTATCTCTGTAAGGTATTAGGAATTCCTTTTTGCCCACCTAATAGGTTCCTCAATGTGCCGTCAATTTCGTATTAATCACACTTCTAGCAAACCGAAGCAGATAAACAAAATATTTAATTCTGTGGTTGTAAGTGACCATCAGTATTATAAAATGTCATCTCTGGACCAAACAACGCAGATAAAGCAATTTATCTCTGTGTTGTGCTGGTTTTCCGAATCTCCTAGTTTCGACTCATGACTCCGGAGAAAGCCTACGGCGAAATGTTGAACATTTAATTTTGATTTCATTATAATACAAATCGGTCGAAGAAGCGATTTTTCTTTTCATTACGATATTACTGAGTGATGAATTTCGATTATACGTTATTTGCCTACATTTTCAGCAGTTGTATTTAGCGCCGCTTAACTACAGCAATACAATCATGTATGCTCCTGACATATTTTCATGCGAAGGCGGACCAAAGCATGTCGGTTATCACCTTACACAATCAATTACCAACAGAAAATCAAAATATGAACTGTTTTGAAAAAATCGAGTTCAAATTTTAAACTGTTTTTTTCTAGTAGGAGGATGACTGAGTTGATGAAACCTGATACCACCATTAGAACGGGCATTCGCCAATTGTGTTGCCCATGAATTATGGGGGCGATTGAATGATCGGAACATCAAAATACAGACCTCGAAATAGCCGGGGTAAAAAAGGGGTCATCTCGTGATATTCCTACATCACAAGGGGTCAGCTCGTGATCTCCCTATATCACAAGGGGTCAGCTCGTGATGTCCCCATATCAGAAGGGGTCAGCTCGTGATATCAACCCCTATCTCGTGATACCCCTCTTGTTTCGTTGTCTCCCACTCATCGATCTTAGTAACAGTTTAGAAAGCATTCTACATTACTACCTATGCATGTCACTGGTTGGATCAGTATATTGCTTATTTCTGTTTTATGTTTCACAGAGAATTTGATACCATTTGCGGATTATATCTTCATTTCGAAGGATTATGCAAAATTTCGCAACTGCGACGACAAAGAAGAAGCTGTGAAAAAGTTCTCTCAAATCATTCCGAAGAAGTGAGTCAACTGAGTAAAGGATATTTTCTTGTAGTTACTCATTTTACATAACTACGAGCCATGTGATGAGATAACTGTGGTATTCCGATTCTTAGTTATCTTTCGTTAATTTGCGAGCCACTCGTATGGCGTCTCCGTGGCGCAGTGGCCTGTTGATCTTTCGGTACAATGGTCGAGTCCCGAAAGTGACATTGGAAGTCGGCTGGAAGCGCGTGTGGCTAAAAGATCACAACACTCCAGATAAAAGTTTGACCATGTCTTCAGCATCCGAGAGCAATGGTGACGTTAGACCATCATTTTTTTCATAATATGCGAGCCATTTATGTGCCTTGTAGCATTTTTATTGATTATTTTTGAGAGCGCGTAGTAAGACTTACCGTAAAACCTCTATTTGAACAGCATGTCGCTCTATTTTTCAAACCTTTCCCCACACTGCCGTTTAATTAGAGGTGTCGTTCTATTTTTCGACTAGCTGATCATAATTTAGAGATGAAATTTTCAGTAATTATTATCTTAAATCTGTAGATTTTATAGATGAAAAGCGAAAACATGTAACATAAGAACATTTCTGTCGTTGCTGACGAACCCAACAGATGAGCTTCTCGTCGAATTCCTTGTCCTTCAAAGGGCGTCCGGCACCTTGGAGTCGCTTAGTTGATGAGATAGAAGATGAATACGCCTTCAACTGAGCCTCAAGGTGTCCTGTTGGATGCATGCACGAGGGACCTTCTTGTCTTTCGCAGCCTTTGATTTGTTGTGTTTCTCGGCGTATGCAACAATTTCAAGTTTGAAAGGTATATCTTTGTAGGGGTCACATCTTCAGTGTCAGAGCTGCTAGACATGGCTGCCGAATTTATGTGATCTTATCGAGCTGCGAAAGTTAAAATATCCGGTAAGCTTCTACAATAATACAGAATTGACGAATGGGAATGAGTCTGGGAGTGGGACTTCCCAGCGTCTAAAAATAGCTCCATAGCATTCTACAAACTATTTTCCTGTTTTACACGTTTTGCAGAAGATTATTTCAGTCATGTAATTGATGTAGGAGATGAATTCATCAAAGTGTCGTTAAATTAGAGGTGACGTTCAATTAGAGCAGTGATTCTTAACCGGGGCCATGTGGCTCCCTGGGGAGGAATTCAACATGCCAGGGGAGGAATGACTTACATAAGGAGGATTTGGGGAGGAAGGAGGTTCGAAGGAGTATTTGAGATGAACAAGATTTGTTGATTCACCGTCACGTGTGAGTTATCATCGTCAGTATTTGTTAATCGCTTCCCAATATTGAAGATGTTAATTATGCAGCTACTGTTTAATAGCTATTGCGACCACAGATTTAGAAGCTACCAATATATCTCTGTGTACGAGTGTTCCATTCGAATTATTTTAATTAGGGAAAATTCAACTACGCGGCTATAGATCATCACCTGGACGTTTTGTCTGTGGCCTGCTCAGTTGCACCGACAAGATAGACTAGAAGACAGTATTCTGGTCAGAGAGAGCTAATGAAGCGAGGCGTCACATTTCCATTCATAAATGAAGGTCAAATGGTATGGCTCACTCAAGAAACAGTTGAAAAGCACCCAACTTTATCAGCCAATGCCTACACGCTACTACATCCTTTTCCAACATCGTACGTGGTCGAGTTCGGTGTCTCGGCGGTATCAGATTTGATACCTAGGAAGAGAAATCGACTCAGCATCAGCGTGCGCAGTGATTTGAGATTGAAACTCACGAATTTGACACCTCGAATTCAGGAATTGTGCGGCAAGTATCAGGTTCAATGCAGTCATTTTTTTGTTGGATTTCTTGTATCACTTCCCATTTGCATGTAGACCTACTTAGATTCTTCGTGATAGGCTACCTGAAGTCTGCATTTGAAAATGTTTGTTACTGCTATCTTTGACTTCTTTTTTTAACTTAGATAGTGGCCTACTGGTTTAGAGGGAGGAATTAAACGTACTTTCAACTCTTAGGGAGGAATCCGAGCAAAAAGGTTAAGAACTACTGAATTAGAGGGTGCCATTCAATTTTTCAACTCCTCCTCTGGACTGCCTCTATATTAGAGGTGCCGTTCAAATAGAGGTTTTACGGTAATTAAGCATTATTCAACTACATATCATCATGGTGTCAACTGTTCAAAACAGCTGCTTCCGGAGTCCATATACTTTCAGGTCTATGAAGGCCAAACGTCCTAGGTATGAACTGTCTCGCCTTATCATTTTGTGTCATTTTGCAAATTCTTTATTTTACGAAATTGTGCTCCATGACAATATTTTGTTACTGATTGAAATGCAGCACACCCCTACAGAGCACACGCTCAAATGGTTTACTGAATTTTAATCTTGGATCGGATATTCCACCACAACGCACTCACAGCCTGTTGCATAATATAAAGCAGATTGAATTGGACAACTGAATAATTAATAACGTTCGGACATAAAACGTCAATTAAAATATTATTCATTAGCTTCATCGGTTACTATAGCAACGTTGCCTATTTAAAGTTTGACGGATAAACCATTATTGCAATTTCCGCATCAAAAGAAGGATGAGATTCTTCATCTGCATATTTATTTTTCTTACATTCAATATAGAGGCATTGGTGAAGCCGTGCAATCGAATTCCTCAACATGTTGTTCATCCAGCTGTGAATGACCTCTCCAATTTGAGTTTCTGCATTCGAGAAGCCTCACGTGTCGATTCGTCTGCTATTCGTGTATTCAAAAACGGCTCATGTGACTTACACTACTCATGTGAGAGTTCGACAATAGTCAGCAAGACATCATGTCCGATTTATAGAAGAATGACGATCAGTGATTGGGGTTTGCTGTTGTTGAGAACACGTGCTGATCAAAGCCAATATCCGTTTGATCTGCTCGATAGCAACACGACGAATATCACTCAAATAGACGCACACGGTGTTGAACGGAACACCTACCCGTACAGAAGTCCGCTGATCGATATATTCCCCTCTCCATTCGATGTCATCAAATTGGCACTGCTGGACAATCGTGGCCTTGAAGTAGTCGTCATGACCTTCAACATGTCAGAGAGTGCTCGAATGACAGAAGGGAACGCTTGGTTTACTGCCTCTCGATTGATTGCTGCTCATCCTTGGAGCATCACACGCTTGAAAAGCAGTCAAATAGCGTCTTTTACTGTGGAAGCAAGAAATCCTGAAAGAAATCAACTTGTGATAAGATATTCATTTAATACTAGGTGTAGACAGAGAGGATTCATATTCATGAGGAGGATTACAGATACTTGTTCATGGCAGCCTAATAAAGTCAATTACGTTTGGGTAAATCATACAAACGGCGGCATATTCCTAAATAAAGCAGAATACGCATCAGAGTTCCGATTATTTGGCATCTTGTATGACAATGAAGAGCGCTTGTATGGAAGAATTGAATGAAAATCGGGATCAAGCATGTACAAATAATTGGGTACAAATGGGTTATCTCCCAACGTTTTCAAATTTGTCTAAAATCTGTGAAATGAATCAATCGTCACAAAACTACATGTAGTTTGTGAGTATTTCCTACTTAGATGCAAAACACTTGTGCGAATGGGACACGACATTCTGAGTTAGAGACGATAATTTGAAATATCGGGATGTCAGAGGACATGTTCGAATCATTATTCTACCACACCTTTCTAAAGCTAAGTATATTCGTGTAAGAATGGTAAGAGTGTATCACTTCAGCAGTTGTCGCGATACGAATTCGTTGTTCGTAGGTGTTTCTAGGCAAATAGCTTTTCGCTAATGAAATTTCATCAAATTTCGCATTTGAAAATCGTGAATTTTGTGAATTTCGCATTTTCTTAAAAACTTTTCTAATTTTTGCGATACATGGAGCTCTTGATGTTAGTGATAATGCTTAGTAGGCCTACTTTACAAACCCTCGGGAGTGGCTTAAAAGATGACGTTTCGTGGTAGCACTGATAGTCGGCCCACTCGTTTCTTTGTAGTGTTCCTCGCGACAGGTGGAAGTCTGTACTGCGTTCGCATTTTTGGCCTCGGACTCCGTTCGCATCGCCTCTATACGCCGTCAACTATCACTTTTACTCATTAAGCTCGCTCACCTAGGTCACAGATCAAATGAATGATACTATACATGTATATCAGTGCTGTAAGTGTTGTACACAAGTAGGACTACATATGCTACGAGATATTGATGTATAATTGTATATCACGGATATGCATGTAATCATGTATATTCCCATAGATTATAAGTACAAGAGAATTCCTTGTGAAAGTTTATTCTATGCTTCTTAGAGCATGGAAAATGAAAATGAATATTGAGAGATATTCTTTATTGAATAGGACAGCGGTGTAGAATATAGGCCACTATATTGGGTTCTCTCCGTCAGAAATTCAGTTGCGAATAGAAATATGAAATTCACTTTCAGAACCGTAAAACAGGGCAATGCCAGCCGGGGGAAGGGGGGCGGTAATTACAGCCACCTTGTCCCAGAAAGTCAGAGGAACACGCCGAATTGAAGTTGTCAGGGAGCAGTCCAAACATTCCCTTTATGTTATGCGGCACAGCCAGTTGACAAATGCTTCCACCCTACATCGTTTATAAAGCACAAAATCTTTATGAAAGCTGGATCACTGCAACACCTGAAGGATCACGCTTCAATGTGACAAAAAGTGACTGGTTAGATAAGAAAACATTTGAGGACTGGTTCCGTGACGTCTTTATTCCTAGAGTCGCACACTTGCCTGGAAGAAAGGTGGTCATTGGCGATAATTTGGCAGAACATTTTTCAGTGGAAGTTATTCGGATGGAAAAATTAGAAAACGGTGTTGGATCACCCATAAGTGCCAATAATTGAATAATGAGTGGAAGACTGCAGTGCACATGATCCCAACTGCATGACAAGTGCTGCGTATTTGCGTACTATTGAGTTTATTACTGACAGAACCATCAGTTTCTCTCAATCATGAAATGTGAAGAAATGTCAAGTGACAAATTAACCCAGGAAAGACCAGTATATGCATGTGGATATAGTCGTCTTCTTGCTAGACAATACAGTTCAAACGTGTTTATTTTGCATTTTGATCAATTTTCCATTTGAATCTTAATAGAGTTATGAGTGCAAACTAAGCAGTCTCCTGGAAGCCACAAGCATTGATATCTTAGCATCGCATCTTAATATGTATACTGATGCATGTATGTAAATTCGCAATTATACGGATTCTGTGTGTTAATTTCTGTGGCTTTAATTGACATTGACTTTTGTTCGACTGCTCTATCTGAAGCTACGAGTGCCTGTCTTTGAATAAATGTAAATTGGTTACTGTTGTCCACGTAAGAAAATGTAAATAAATCAGCTGTTAGACAATCCAAGTCGATTTTGCCATCTAAAATCCGAAACGTAGAACATTCGACGAGAAGCTAAGAGCCTCTTACCTCATGACCGGGCTTACCTCGATACTTTCCTCACAATATGATAAATAATACATTTTATATAATATACTGTAAACCTGTAATAAACCACCATGACGGTCTATTTTTCATCTTTTAGTCTAAAAGCATCAGAACACAGCGCTTCAATGAAGCTTGTACGTTCAATTTATAAAACTCTCAAATTTCTAAATGCTCTTTGCTGAACACCCGCCGATATATTGTGAACTCAATTGCATTTCGGCTTATTATTATTATTTTATGATAGAGACTTAATGTGGTACTAAATACCCTTACATATTCTCTCTCTATATTGCAATTAAAGTGATCAGTTTTTATCATAGATTTGAGTTTTATGCAAAAATGCAAATAGTTATGTGCATTCAGGAGGTCAAAATTGTATTATCAACATCAACTGTTGTGTCAGAAATGTTTTCAATGCGCTGATATCAGAAGCCGTCTTTCTACACACCTTTGCACGATTCTAATCGAACTCTTCGACTTACCTACCTCAGTTTCATCAATGAGCTTGCAATAGCTTCTGCTGTCAATCTCATCATATCGAGAATATAGTCATGCATAGATTTACGAAATCCTTACAGATTTGCCATTGAACCAATAAGCAACTCAGAGTTCTTCGAAAACTCAGAATATTCTGCACTCGCGACTTAAAGGATATAATGATCATCACAGCATTAAGATGTCAAATAATAGGATCAGAGAACAAGATTCCATCTCCTTCCTTGGATTGGCGGTTACGAAAGACTTGTCATGGAAACAGTACATCCAGTCCATCAGTATGCAGGCAGCTCAACGCATTGGCAGTCTGTCTTACCAGCAACTATCTTTCTCCACAGACTGTCTGCTATCTTTGCAAATCTACGATTCGTCGTCCTCTGATGGAGTATTTTTGTCATCTGCACCCCACAAACACATCGTAACCTCCTTGAACATGTTAAGAAACGTGTGGAGAATCTTATGGGTGAAAAGCTTGCTAGCGATTTGCAGCCGTTCTCCGTCAGACGGGATGTTGGTTCACTAAGTCTCTTCTACAGATACTATTTCGGTAGAAGCAGCCATGCAGCAAATGAGTGCGTACAAACCTTAGATCTTCTCCAGAAGCACACGTAGAGCTAATGCACTCACATGCTATCATTTGAGCCTAGAACGCGCACGCATGGTGAGTTGCTTGAAAAGCTATTTAGTTCGCACGGCACAGCTTTGGAATCCGCTTCCACAGAACACTTTCCTCCACCAACACAGTCTTGATGCTTTCAAGAGGCGTGCGAACAGGCTTCTGATGGGGACGGCTTAACCAGATTTGAAGGTCTGCAATTTTACCTTTGTTTATTTAAAATAATGCAAATTATCACTTTTTCATAGAGTAACCCCGAGTTTCGTTCATGGCTCTTAGCTATGCAAGGGATCAGAATTATGTAAAAAAATGACTTTTTAATAGCTGCCTCCCTCGATTGGTAGCCGCAGCCAAGACTTTCAGTTTTTAATAGTACACGCGGCTAGTTTTCGAAGAAAAGCGGCATTTCTTGTATTTCTTTTGTCTGTATTCATTTCTTAACATGATGAATTTCAAAAAGTCATAAATCTTGTGCTTCATTCTCTGCTCTTCAGGGCCACTGTTGTATGTGCATGGGGATCCGAAGGTGCAGCCGCTTGTACGGGAAGCGGTGAAATTTACTCATCGCCTGCTTATTCTCCCGAGCAAGTGATCGACACTTTGGGAGCCGGCGACACTTTCAACGGCTCCTTAATCGCTGCCATTTCAGTAGGCGCAGACTTAGAAGTTGCTTTGCAGTTCGCTTGTCGAGTTGCCGGACAAAAGTGTGGACATCGAGGTTTCAAATCTACTTCAGAATTCAAAGACTCACTGGACTTCTTGAGGACTAGCGATGATTCGAGTTGTGCATCGGAAGATGCATGATGATTTTGCTGTAGTGGTTTACAGTGCTGATGAAACAACGTTCCACAATGCTTTAGAAACAGATTTTTGCCAGCGTTTCCGATAAAGCACTTGCAATGTTTGATACTTTTAAGTCAGGTAATGAATTTTCTTAACTTAGATCTAAACTTTTGAGTAAGCAAACAACTTGGTTTATGCTCGGAAGCACTTCAAGCGATCACCTCTCTACCATGTGGCCGATTTTTATATATCCCACTTTCATTGTTTTGTGATAACAGTTCAGAAAGAAAACAGAGAGCACTTTTCAAGTCATAGGTTTGTCTCCCGGACGCAGAGCGAACACTACCACAAAGCCACGATACCATGAACTGAGTCAGTCACTCCAATAATTACACATATGATTTCGCGTTAGTACCAAACCGACCAGATACTCGGCATGTAATATAAATGACCTTTTACGTCCATTCATCCTTGCTACCTGCCTACACTATTTATTTGGCTGAAATGAATCCTATCTTGAATTCTGCATTCTTGTGATATTGCACAATTGATCATCGTACCATTATAACCGTGTAAAAGCTTTCCAATTCAGAAATTTTTGTTACCGAAAAACGTTAGGAGCACGTTGACCTTCAGGTATTCTAGATGTTCTCTGACACAGGCATACCACGTTTTCTTCGGTCTTCCTAGTGGACAGCGACCGTCAACCGATGATGTTGTCGGTTGCTCTCTTTACGTGTCCGAACCACCGCAAGAGTCTCTGGCGTAGGCGAATAGGTAGTTCGGGTAGGCCATGTAGTCTTGCCACTTCTTCACTTGGCACTCTGTCCTTCAACTTTACATGTGCCATATATCGCACATGTACTAGGTAGGCCTATAGTATTTTTGTAAATCCAACAAAGTTGTCAGAAATTTTATAAAGTTAGATGTTCAACACAAGCAATTCATGATATATAAAATTTCATTGGATATACAATTATTTATTTTATTTTATCTTATAACAAGAGCCCTATATGGTCTTGTTACTCACTTAATGAATTTCTTGAAATATTACTCATATCCTGAAAATTATGGTATATGTTCTCTATTAAGACACTCCCTCTATTTAGACATCTCATTCTATTAAACCAGGTCTTAGTAATAAATTTTAGCAAGAACGTAGTGCAATAAGATAAAATTACAAAATTATTGTGATGTAACGATTAATCAATTCAGGCATTATTCAAATGCAATTTTGACACAATCTGGGAAGTGATACTGCATCTTATAACCGACACAAGCAAAAATCATTTCAGAAGCTTCTTCACTGGATTTTGCTGATTTTCTGCATGAACGTGTGGGTAGACTGATGGAGGAATTTTCAAGATTTCAGGTTTTTCTTCTGTAATTCGGATAACGTTCATGTGTGCAAAACATTTTCTAAAGCATTGTTCATGCTACAAGCAGTGATGATTTGTCTATTACAGTGACAGTTTGCATTTATCCCATTGTTTTGTTTTTTATTTTGAAAAAATGTACAACCTACTACGGTCACCCACCTTTTGATCACCGGTCAAGGTAATTAACAACAGTGAAATTAAATGAACGATAGATCAAATTGCCATGCAAAAGATGTGCGGCTGGTAGGATTGGAACCTACGACCAAGGTTAACTAGACCTGTGCTCTAACCAACTGAGCTACGAGCCACTTGTGCGACTGTGTCAGTTGGCAAGATCAAACCCTCACCACCACCTCAAATCAACAGTTTATCACTTACTCTTACTCCTCGTCTAACGTCTCTCCCCAGGGTTGAGGGTCCGACGGTTTGGGAGTGTCGACATTTTGGGTGGATTCGTCTCCTCCACTCTGCTCAGTTCTGGGCTACGGCAGGGTCGAGGCGCAGGGAAGCCAGGTCCTTCTGCACGTTGTGCCACCACTTCTTCTGTCCTCCTCTGTTGTTTCTCCCCGGGATCTCATGGGTAAGAACTTTTCGGGGCCATTTCGACGCAGACATTCGCTGGAGATGTCCGAACCAATACTTATCCATTACTCAACCATTACTTTATCAATAATATAGTAATTTCATGATGCATCCATCCACAATGGACACAGATAATTGATCGAAAGTTTGCAAGTCTGGTGACAGCTAATATCGCAGGTAAACGGAAAGTATCTGACTCGCAGTTCTTGGAGGTGCGTGACGTTCGACTCAGGTAAGGCTCAAAGATCGACTTCGACTGTATCTCGGAACTCCATGTCTGCATATATTGTGTCATCAAATTCACTTAATGACTTCAAAATCGTTTATATGATTTTGATTTATCGCCATAATGTAAAGTTTATTTTTAGGTATTTACAGTTTTCGGCCTCATCATAAGTGCTGTCAACTGACAGCCAATTCTGCCTTTTGTAGGTTTCTACAAAAAGATTAATATTCATTCATTTATCATCACAACATGTTTCTACGGAAACCAAATTTATTTCTAGCTTCTTGATTTCGATAGACTTAGACCAATAGCGTGTAATGTTATGTTTCATTCATGCTTAGTTGACTGTATTGACCTGTAGATTGATTCTCTGTAAGTCGCAAAGGGTGGTGAGACAGAATTAGACCGGTCTCATCTCTTCTTCTGTTTGGCCCACAAAATTGGATTGTTTGACCGCATCACTTTGCTAGAAGTACAAGCTGATTCGAAGCTATGGCACATGCAGGAACTTATTAAGTGGGCAAAAAGAAATTGTTAATGCCTTGCAGAAATAGGAATAATAGTCGTGCGCCGCTTGCGGATTACTGTGAATTCCTTCAAAATGCTCCGATCGCCACGATTACTTCAGACTTGAAGAATTCAGATCATTGCGCAAGTTTTCTCGATAGTATTGGGACTTCCGATCATTATCAAAAAAGTTAGCAGGCGCATGAAAAAACGTTCACAAACTTCTCTGTAGAACTTGATATCGCCTGTGTCTCTTTGGGGTGTGATCCGGTTGATAAGTCACTGAAACCTCGCACAAGTTGGCGTATTTAATGTTGAACTGACTGCTCATTGTTCGATTGCTATGGTATTTAGTCAGGAGATTGTGCCGTTTTATTGCCAGGAAATGTATTGTGACCTCTAATAAGGAAGCTAGCTTGGCTAATGCAGGTTTGCAGGCTAGTATGATATCATGGACAGAAATCTCGTCCCCGGCAAGCCTGAAAATTTGGAAAGGATGCAAAATACAGGCCCACCAAACTAGGGATGGGATAGTCTGAATATGTTATGAGATGATTGTTCTATATGATGAAATTCTGTCTTTCTATGTTAATCCAATAATCTAAGTTAAGATGTGTGATTTTTGTGCTTTTTGCCGGAAGTCTAGGCTTGTACACTCCTCCTCCTCCAGCATCAATTTAATTCAAAACACATTCGTAATTTATAAGACGAAATTTCAAATATTACGCATATAACAGAAATTTGTGTGTTAACGTTAACATGTACAGTGCGCGACAAACTAATGGAAACGATAAGCGATTAATCAGAGTAGGTTTACATTACAATGCTCCAAAAAGCTCAGTACTACTTCAGGATCATAAAAAATCAGTTGAAACTGTCAATATTCAGTTTCACCACCATTTTGATTTATAACCTGTTGAATACCCCTAGGCGTGGAAAGAATCAAATTCTGTCATATTTGAGTAAGTTCGTCATCGTTATTCCAAACTTTCAAAAGTTTGAAATCATTCCTTATTTTGATGAACATTTCTGAATGCTCAGAAGTTGTTTTACTATGGCTCATAGATTGTCTATTGGGTTTAAATCCGGAGAAGCGGTAGGCCAGTCCAACACGGTGATGCTCAATTCAGACAGAGCATTGAGAGAAACACGACTCACGTGGCAGGGTTCATCATCCTGTTGATAAATAACATTGCTACCAGGATACCACTCATCCAGCTGCTGCCGAACTCTATTCTTGATACTGTAACCAAATGTACCCTGCCACGTGAGTCGTGTTTCTCTCAATGCTCTGTCTGAATTGAGCATCACCGTGCTGGACTGGCCTCCCGCTTCTCCGGATTTAAACCCAATAGACAATCTATGGGCCATAGTAAAACAACGTCTGAGAATTCAGAAATGTTCATCAAAACAAGGAATGATTTCAAACTATTGAAAGTTTGGAATAACGATGACGAACTTACTCAAATATGACAGAATTAGATTCCTTCCATGCCTAGGCGCATTGAACAAGTTATAAATCAAAATGGTGGTGAAACTGAATATTGAAAATTTCAAATGATTTTCAATGATCTTGAAGTAATACTGAGTTTTTTGAGCATTGACATTTTTTGAACTGATGTGGCATTTTCCCACTGAATATACAGAAGGGCAGTTAAATACTATTCATCTCATGGCTTCACTTTGTAGCTTTTGTCAATTTCTATCAAATTACCTTAATAGACTGCGTCGGACATTTCTTCGTGTACGGTTTTTCATTCCGTTTTGAGACTGTTACATTTTCATGCAAGGAGCCGAAATTCAAATTATCGTAAGTGTAGCCAAGTGTGATAGAATTCACGAACATATTCCCGTATGTTACAATCGGGAAAAATGAAGCAATATTGCAATCTCTACACGCGGTACCACGCATTATTAGGTTATGAAGTTGTTTAATTGAAGGAATCATTCCTCTAAACCATCTTTCAAATAACCGATCAACCTGAACGTGATGCAACAGAAACAATGGATCAAAGATGGAGGACGTGATTGGTTTGAAAGTCCCAAGAACATAACGATGTAGTTTAGTGTGAAGCATAAATGGCTTTTGCTTCCAGCTACAGACACATTCATATCCACCTTCGAGAAGATTTTCTGCAGAACGACAGCCATCTTCATAGCTTGCATAATGAGTCATTTTTAAATATTCTATCACTTCTTCAACTGTTGGCATATCTTGTGATCTCCAAGTGCGAGTCATTCTCTCTGGAGCACTTCTATTAAAATGGCAAGGCTCACAAAGTCCACTCCTGATCACATGAAGTTGGCAATAGATTGGCCACTTGGACACTTGACCGAAAGCCGATTTATTAGAAATAAAGTAGGCATTCATGTTGCTGTCATATTGTGAGCTTTCAGACCCAATGAGATCATCGGTGCACACATCGCAAGATTGTTTATTTGTCCAATCCCAGTATGGCAGAGTAAAATCTTTTAGTCCGAAATAATATTTTGCAATTCTTCTCAACATTCGCTCATAGAGCAGCATTAGATAACGATGATACTGAGGGAAGATGATTTCAGTATGTCCATAATCCCAACCAGTCAAATCAGCTTGATAACATTTTGAGTAGTTATGTGTAAGAATTGGGTAGGATCCAACCACGTGAACAAAGTTGAGAAACTCATAGACATCGACAGATTGGAACTCACCACTCCATCTTATTTGATTGACATGTAAATTAGGGACTAAATAATCAGCCTTAACTTTTCGAGATTGTATGAGAACATCAACAAACTGTTTCCTTTCTGTGGTGCTGTAGGTAAGGAAATCCTTTCGCTTTCGAATAACACGCTTGGTACAATTATTCCCCTCATATCCAAACCAGCAATCTCCGCAGTCAGGACCCCAAAAGACACCGTTGCACGTACATGAATATTTGAAAAGTCGACTTGGCCACAAATAACGATGATCATGACTTGCGAAATGTACATACTTTAACTTTAATAGTTGTTTATAGACTTGATTCTCCGTACAGATACCTCGATAAGGATATCCACATGGCCGATCATATCCTTTTGGGATGGGGCAACAAGTGAATGGTTCGGTGGAAAAGTTTTTAGCACATGGAATGGGAATGATTGCTAAAGTTGGTGAGAAAAGCATTAAAAATATAGTGAAGATGGCCATAGCTGCGTCCATTTCCACCTACTGGCAAGCGGACTTATGAAGTGGCCAGCAGGAATTTTATACCCTCAGATTAACTTTGCTTACATCATTCGTTCGTTGCTGAGGTGAAAGCGGATGATTATCGGACTGTATGAATGGACCAATCCTTGCCTTATGAATGATGAAATGAATTGCAGTGACAATATGGTACAATATGCTACTTTTCTTGGATGCGGAATTCTTAGAGCTAAAAGGGCTCAGTTTGTTGAAACTTCCTCATTGCAGTACTTGATTTAACAATCTTCCATCAGCTGACGAACGAATAAATAGTGCTTGTACGGGAATGTTGTTCTGATGGTTTCTGACCAGTTACTTGCGTGCCTGTCAATTATTATTCTGTAGGAAGTTATCGACCTTAGTCACCTTCGATTGTAAACTTCATCCCCGAGAATAGAGGGAATAAGTTTTATAGTGCAGAATCATCAAGTCCGCTCCCCTGACATAATCAGGAACGATTGGTTCATAGATTGATGCAAAACTTAATTACATCATCGCTTATATTACAGTAAAGAATGAAGATTGGAGTCTTGAATTCTGAAGTAATCAAGATCACACTTCGCAAATGAAATGCTATCTTTTCGAAATTGAAATTCAAGTTCATGAGATGAAGTTTCCCCCGATGCTAATTTCTGAAGTAGGCTTGCGATACAGAAACAGAAGCAATTGAAACTGTCCATTTCCATATTAATGAACAACTTATGGCCAATATGAATGGCAAAATTACTCTTTTATGGACCTCGCATCGTAAGTGCTGAATTTTAAAAAGCATGTGTCTAAAACTCGTCTAAAAAAGCATTATGAAAAAGATTTAATTATTTGTGGTCTTGACATATGGTCGGACAAAGTGCGTTGCATAGAGTAAGTACATAGAGTAGAGTCTGCTATATGGACTTAAGTTATTTACAATTAATGTTGCAATGTTACAATTAATGTTAATAATAACAAAGCAGTTCTGCCGGCGTTTTGTTCAACTTGCCTCGGCAAGAATGCGACCGTTTCTAAAATGTGATGTTACATCGTGAAGAGGATGGTCAGATTCGTGACATTTAATGTAAAAATCTTCAAAGTTTTCAAACGTCTTCTTCGAAAATTCTCGGAAGTGTTAGTACACTTGCACATGTTCGGACAGATAATATTCTTTGCACACTTAAAAATCTTGCGGATGATGCACTCGCAATAATAAGACAATTCTCCAAAGCGTTGAGTAGCATACAATAGCACACCTCGTATGTTTGACATGAATAGAAACCGAAGCTCATCATGATTCAGAATAGTTCTCAGAACTCTCAGCATGTATAAGCGGCTAGAGCAACGTGTTTCAAATTCAACAAAATGTGCATTCCAGTTTAAATTCGAATTCCACCAAAATCCCAAAATCTTCAAATTATCCACAACTTCGATGTCACAATGCAGGTCTAATACAATGCCCTTACAAAATGTAATAGTTTTTGCTTTATCACAATTAAACTTAAAATGATTCACATCAGCCCAGCTTTTCAGATGACAGTATTCAGACTTAACAATTTGCATCGATTCTTGCAACGAACACACGTTAATTGGAAAAATCTCACAAAGATCATCAGCATTGTGTTATATGGGTGGTATCGGTCTTCAAATCATGACAATAAACAGCGAATAAAAAAGGACCCAAAAGTGAACCTTGAGGAGCACCACTTGACACTGAGCAGACTGATTTAGTAAGCTTGACATTTCGAAATTTGTTGCTTGAATAGGAATCACTCAAACAAATAAAACCTTGAGGAAAACGTAAATGCGCTAGTTTATTCAACAAAGTTTCGTGACTCAATGTATCAAAGCTTTTGAAAAATCGTAGTTTGTCATAATACAAGCCGATGCTTCATCACATTTTAAAAATATGGTTACAGCATCATGGATGGAAATAAGGGAATATGTAGTGATAGACAAACGTTTGTAGGAATACTGAAGCGGCGGAACGGAATCACAGAACATTTGACGAATATTATTGACTCAGCAGCATTCGCTGAGCTTGCCTATCCAGGTTGCAAGTGGACACGTCCCCATTTTCCTTGACCCTCCTTCCATGCACGTTCGCAAATGTCTGCAGTTGCCCTTCCCCACCGTGCGGACGTCCTTCATGGATGGTCCCTTGGCTTTTCAACTTTCTTCCTAGGCGAGCCAAAGATGATTCTTCAAAAAACAGATTTGTCTTTTCTCTCTTTCTTCTCATGCTTTCGGGTATTAGATTCCGAAAGTTTTTAAAGTATCAGAGAAGCACTTACTAAAGCATAAGCGATGTGTAATTTGCGTCTCGTTCTAGATTGTTGTGTCACAGCCAATGTAAACTTCACAATCTTGAAGGGAGGGTTCATGTTTTCTAGAATTCTATGCCAATTTTATAGAGTACAAAGAAAATCCCAATAATGTAAAGACTTTGAAACATACTTATATAGGCCTTCTTTAAAAGGTCCTCTCTTCTAAAGTACATGATCAATCAAAGATGGAGTGCTTATCTTAAAGATGGACGACATTTCGAAGAATACAACCATCTCAAGAGTAAAGTGAGTGCTGAAATCAAAGTGTTCGGCTGAAATCGTGGGATCTAAGAGGCGATGGGCAATGAACTTCAGCACCCGAATGAGTAGTAGAGTGTTGTAAACGAGGTGAAGGACACGAATTCTAAAGTTACTCTAGATGCGATTGTTTCGAATTTCAACAGCAAATCTGAGGCGCTGAGTTCATGAACGATATTTTCCGTTCGATTTTTCCTTCGTCTCCGACTGCTACAACTTGGATGTTGAGACAATGGATCTAAACAATTCTTCATTGAAGCTCATCGATGTTTTGGAAGTCTGAGTCAAACTATCAACTTTGAGACTGAAGGCTTACGCAAATGATGGCATTCCGGGTCGGTTAAAGACAGTTGAGACGTGGTCTACAGATGAACGAGTAATAGCATTGAAATTATCATGATTAAGATAGATATACAGTCATGGAAAAAAATATAGTACCCGATAAGTTGCAACATATTGTTGGCAGCAATCTATGTTAATAGCCACAAATCAACATTCGTCAGTGTTCAATTATGATCTAAATTCTAAAAGAGCGAATGCGATCATGCTGATACTGCGGAACAGTCCATAAATATTTGCTGATTTGAGTTTGCAGCTTCGAAGGATGATGGTGAAGATGTTCCCAAGTGCGTTGACATGCACGGAACCCGACTTTAGAGCGTGGACAGCTTCTGCTATCTTGGTGATGTTATCAACAGTTGCGGTGGTGTTGAGTCAGCAGTGGTTGCCAGAATACGGTGTGGTTGGAGAAAGTTTCGGGAACTCCAAACCTTCTTAACATCGAAATCACCGTCCATGCGAGTCAAAGGCCAGCTGTATGCTGCATGTTTCCGGCAAGCAATGATTTACGGTTGTGAATCGTGGCCCCTGCTCGCAAATCATGAAAGGATGATGCTGTCTGCGGAGTTTCGCATGATACGTTGGATGTGCGGAGTGAGAAGATCAGAGAGAAGGTCGAATGAAGAACTGCGACAGGAAATGGGGCTAGAGAACATCTTGGATTCGATCAGAAGAGAAAGGTTGCGCTGGTTTGGTCATGTGCGGAGGAAGAGCGAGTCGGAATGGGTCAAGAAAGTTACGGACATGGAACTATCTGGCAAGCGTGTTGTTGGACGGCGAAGAAAGACCTGGCGCGATGTCATCGCCGAAGACCTGAAAAGTGTTGGTGCTCAAGAAGCTGATACACACGATCACCAGAAGTGAAGGAGCATCATCAAGCGGAAATCGTCTAACCCAGCATCTTCTGGACCACAAGGACGTAAAAAGGGATGAGTGAGTGAGAGAGAGTGAGTTAACACTGCACAAAGAAACCAACATGATGTCAATAAAATGGTTTGGAAGTGTCACTTCGTTAATTTCATTCTAGATCGCTGTCAGCTGTGGCTTCTCGCGGTACCGACTTGCATGTAACTGAGTTTATGAAAGGTCAAATTTATGCATTAAGGACTCATGCATTATTTTTAAAACCAAAAATAGCTGAGTGCTTGATCATTTCAGAGAACACAGTCAAAAAGTATCTTCAGAAATTGTCTGTCGATGGACAAGCTGAAGGTAGCAAGCGAGGTGCTTGTGAGCGGAAGAAAGTGACAAGTGACCGAGAAGATGACAAGATTGTCAGAATGACTTCAGAAAATCCTTTCATGTATGCCAGAGAAAAATAGCAGGACTTGCATCTTGAATGTGACAGAAGAACAGTTACGAATCGGTTGCGAGATGCTGGTTTCAAGTCTTTTGCACCGGCAAGGAAGACTCTATTGACTGAAGACCATAAAGATTGCAGACTTGAATGGGCTCGGCAAAAATCCAATTGGAGCTCTAGAAGGTGGAAGACAGTTGTGTTTTCTGATGAATCGGGATTCAGCTTAGGACAATCCCGCGTGCAGTATGTTCGAAGACCCTTCGCATGCCGATATTCGGAACCCTATGTTTGCAGCGTTTCCAAGATCATGCAATGGTGTGGGGAGCATTTTCTGTAAACGGCTTCACGGATTTGGTCAGAATCGAAATTCACATTGATTCTGAACAGTATGCTAATATTCTTGCAAAGCATCTCGTGCCAATTTGGCCCATGATATCTCAAGGAAGCGGCATTTTCCATCAAGACAATGTGCCTATCCATACTGCCCATCGAACGCGAACATTTCTCCAACAAAATGATATCATCATCCTTGACTGGCCTCCTTACAGCCCTGATATGAACCCTATCACAAATGTGTGGGGTAGAATGGAACTGAAATTGCAAAGGAAATATGAAAATTCGTCTAACAGTGACGAACTTCTTGCAACTTTAGAAGAAATTTGGAGAGAACTCGTGGAAGAACGAAGTTATCGGAAATCCCTAATTCATTCTATGACTGATCGTGTGGAAGAACTCATACGTCCTGACGGAGACATCACGAGATTTCAATATTGTTAATATTGTACTTTTATCACTATCATGATGTTCATTTATCGGAGTAATAATAGGCAAGTGAAAATGACGCAGGAACAAGTCTTGAGTTTTCATTTTTTCACCGGGTACTATATTTTTCCATGACTGTATGAAAACGGAGGGCATAAGTGGGAAACAAGGTTGGTCGATCTTGGGTAAGTGATACAAAACTTGGGCTTTCTATTAAGGCTGAATATATGCAGATCAAGTTACAAAAATTAATATTTTGATTTGAATCTTAGGAGAGCTACAGGATAAGAGCATAATGCTCTGATATTTTTATCAAATTTCCACTAGATTCACAGAATATTTCAAAAATGAGATACTTGTGATTATTAGCTATATCATTCTGTGCTTGACTATACCGCGCATTGGAAGTTCATACATATTGTATCTACTGTAAGCATGTATTTTGTTGCATTTGTGCTTATTGAATTTTTATATATTCCGTATATGTCATATCTTCGCACCCTTAACTTTCTGCGATAGCCGACATTTATCCAAAAATTAAATTCATTCCGATTTCGTATTCTAAATATGTTTAACCATGCGCTTACTGCGCAACTATAATATTTATCAAGTTTGTCCATATTTCTGAATGGTAAAATGAAAACTATTGCTTTTCTATGAGCAATGTGTAACTCAATCATAATTAAATCAAAGATCTTCAATTAGTCAGTATATCAATGTAGATTAAACTAAAAGAAAACTTTATGGCGTAATGCATGTACTTAGGCTACTAATTACAATTAATGCAATAATAAATCGTTTCCCGGTAATATCACACTTCTCATGGGCCCATAGAAGAATCTTTATGTTAGCACAAAATACAAGGAATGCACTTCGTTTACTTGATTCTACTCTTTCATTGAAACTTGGGCTTAGGTTTTGGGTTTTGACCCCAAGTTTTTGCCCAACCTTGTGGGAAGTTGTACCTCCATTGAAAATGCATTGAAATTGGTGGGCATTGATTGGAAATTTCCGATTGAAGCCCGGCAACATTGATAGAATGCTATGATGTGAAGACATGAATACCTAGATTCATGTTAGCAAAATTTGTCAACACTAAGTCGAAAGAGTGCAGTAAGTGTTCAATGAGTGTCAAATGATGTCCCATAATATTAAAAGCGCACTTCGTCGATTGAATAAAAACTCATGCCCTGGACCTGATGGAATATCTGTCAATCATTTGTTAAAAGGTGAAAACCCTATACCTTTTGCGAAATTATACAACCTTTTCAACACGATTATATCCCTAGCCGTTTCTCCCACGAATTTTGATGTCGGAATAATGCATATTATACCCAGATATGGTGAGGATCCCAATATTCCGGGGACAATAGGTGGCATCACAGTGAGCACTATTTTTTCTTAACTTATGGAGTATATCATGCTCAATGACTTGAACTCACTCATTTCCGTCTCATCTTCACAATATGGCGTAGGTACATACATGCTTTCAGCAACACTAAATGACTGCATCTTGTTGCATAATCAATTCAAATCTCCACTTTTCATTGCCTCACTGGATGCTGCAAAGTGTTTTGACTCTATTTGGCATGCTGGATTGTTCTTCAAACTTTGGAATGGTATATACGCAGCAATTTTGAGACTGACAACCCAAGAATTCCAGCTTATAATTGGATTTTTTTAAAAAGATGATATGATTCACAAAGGGTAAGCATCCTGGAAAGGAGCGATATCTGAACAGTTGAATATTGATCAAAGTACGAGGCAGGGGAGTGTACTTTCTCCATGACTGTATTCCATGTTCAATGATGATATCTTGAAGGAGATTCGTGATACAGGTTACGCACTCCGATTTAATCTTGTCCCATTCAGTCCATTTTCGTATGCAGGTGACATGACGCCCATGAGTGGCTCTCCGGAAGAGCTAAACCAGCAACTGATAATCGCAAAGAAGTATGCCGGCACTTGGAGATTTATGTTCAAAGCATCGAAATCAGATGTTTTTTACACCAATGTTTCAACTAAGTATACATTTAAATATTACATCGGATCTGAATTACGAGAGCAAGTAGATACTATCAAAATTTTAGGGATCACACACAAAAAATGATAGTTTTGTGACACATTTGAATAATGTGATGACAAAATCTAAACGTGCATTTTTTAGCTTGGGTTGAGGTGGTGTGTGCAAAGGCGGTCTTCATCCTATCTCGCAAAGTTAAATAAATACACATACAAATAATTTTACTATCCGGCCTCCAGAGAACTGCTGCCGAGAACTAATGCAGGCTTAAGCACTATGCGAAAAGCCGATAGATTTTATCCACTAGAATGCTAGGTCAAGGAAAATTTGCTCACCATCATTAATTTCGAAATGTTTTAAAGTCCGTGAACCTGAACGTTTACTTCTCTTATCTGAAATAAAATTATTCCGACGCCTTATGCGACAGCTACCCCTATAGGTGACATATACCGGTATACATGTAGATTGATAACCGCAAAATATGTAAATGCAGACTTCTTGATCAAAAGCGGTCTGCTGGATCGACTTCTTTTTTATGATGTAAATCCAATTTTATCAGCATTTTCGTCACAAATGTTTGATGTTATATGTCACTCTGACTTTCATATACTGCATGCCTCTGGTTTATCCGATTCCCTAGAATCTCTTCTTCTCCTCTCATGAACCTAAAATTATGCTTATTGACTTACTTTTCTCGTTATGCAGGGTGTCAACTCGATCCTATATTCCTATATTTGTCCTATATTTTTTCATTTATCCTATATATCCTATATTTATCCTATATTTCGTTGAAAGGTCCTATATTATCCTATATTTCCAAATTGAAAACCAATCATAATGGAGTTAAGGCATTTTTTCACGATTTATGTAAGTATTAATGAATGAATTGAGCCTTGATGCTAATCGATGTTTGTATGCAAATATTGAAGATGTCATAACATCGTAAGCTGTAAATATGCCTTTGCTAAGGGACTATCCGAGCATGGCGGCGATGTTGAGCAGCTAGCCGTGGACTTGTTCAGCTTGTTCAAATACTCTGCAGCAAGAAGAGAAGATTTCAAAGAAATCCAACTCGATTTGGAACTCGAAATTCAGATGTTCCATCAACATACTAACACACCCTGCTTGTCAATCGGTCCAAGTATTCGACGGATCCTCGATCAATGGACTGGAATATATCAATTCATTGATTCATTGCAGAAAGATTCGAAAAGCACTCCGAAGAGTATTGCCTTTAGAAGAACAGCCACGGCCCTTGGACCACTGAAGCAGGCAACATGTGTTCAGTTGCACTTTTTGGATTGTATTGCGAAGATCTTCGAAGAATTTTTGAGATCTTTTCAGTCAAAAGAGCCAATGGTTCATTGATTATATGATGATATGTGCGCACTTCTGAAAACTTTGTTACTTCGATTCATCAAACCTGAAAAGCTAAATGGAAAAGATGGAGTTGATTTAGCTTCTGTCGATTTTTCTAGGTCTCACCAACTTTCTGATGATGATATTTCAATCGGAGAACCCGCCAGAAAAGCTCTAGTAAAGCTAACAATGGACCAGCAAGCCACGTCATTGCTCGGTATGCGGGATTGTTTTTGTGCAATAGCATCATATCCGAAAACCAGGCTTCCCCTCGACAACAGAATTTTAATGTTGAAGATATCGCTCACATGGCTCGAAAATTTCACTTGTCTGGCTCAAACATCGTGACAGTCAAGGATGAATGGAAAGTATTATGCTTGGGTGATGACATGAAATTATTCTCATCCATTAATCGCGTGGACCATTTCTGGCGAGAAATTTTTATGTTAAAGCGGTCCGATAGTCAGCCCAAATATCCTTGTCTGACTGATGTAATCAAAACTGCCTTGGTTATTCCACATGGAAATGCAGATGTGGAAAGGTGATTATCTGTAAATAATTCATTTGTAACCGTAGGGCGATCTCTGCTCAGTGAGACAGTCATAAACGGTGTCAGAGCAACGAGAGACGTGGTACAGTTTTGTGACCCTGAATTGAATCGACCAGAAAAATTGCCCTTGACAAAGAAAATAATCACCGCCGCAAGAGGAGCTCATTCGGAATACGTCATGAGGCTGGAAGCTGATCGCAAGAGAGAAGAAGAAGAGAAGCAAAGAAAACAAAAACAGAAAGCTGAGATAGAGGTAATTGAGAAAGAGCGGCAACAATTGAAAGAAAAACAATCAAGCCTCCAGGAAAAAGAAGAAAAACTTCTTTTAAAAGAAAAGAAAACGAAAGATGCGCTTGCAGCGGCACATGAACTTTTAAGTGATGGAAACAATAAATTGAGAGATGCATTGAAGAATGGAAATCTACAGTATGCGGCGACTGCACACTTGATGATAGACACTGGAACTCAAAAAACAAGAGAATTGACTACTACTCTCGAGGAAGTGAGACATAAGCAGAGAAGCTTAACTAACAGAAAGCGCAAACTCTTCGATAAGAATCTCAGTCTGCTGGAATCGGTCAAAAAGTTCAAACCCGGTAATGCTGAATAATGGATTTGATTGTTTGAAACACAGATTAGTGAAATAACATTTTCTTTTGATAGAGTGTATTTTATAGTGACTTTCTTGACTTTCTATGAGTATTTTTCTCAATTTTGTTATTGGTTTAACTACCTGGGGATGTCCTACATTTTGAAAACCTCAATTTTTCATGTAATCGTTTTTATAATAATTTTTTAGCTGAGGAGAGTATCCTGTGGTCACTATATTTGTTATATACTCGTAGTTATGTGGTCACACCATTCGAAATTTTTATTCAAGATTTGTTAGTTGTGACATTTTGTAAAGATTTTTTTATCGTTCCATTGTTGAAATTGTTTTTACATATATTTGTTAACTAATTGTATGAGAAATATGTTTATGGAGGAACGGGATGGCTGTGAGGGATATGGTGGAGGCCATAAAAAAAAAATAAATAAAACATTTGTGTACAATGATGTGTGTTATTTTCTTGAGATGGTAACCTATTTAGTCTTGACAACTTGATGAAATACTCTACAATTTATGATCATTGACTTATTGAATCGAATTTGAGGTGAAATACGTAGGATATTTTACATTATGCGAAATCAAAAACAAGAAAAATTGGCTATTTTATAATATTGTGTACTGAAATTTGATCCTATATTTTTTGTTTCTCCGATCCTATATTCCTATATTTTCTGGATTATTTCGAGTTGACATCCTGCGTTATGATGTGATGTACCAATTGATATTTGTCCAATGTTAATATGTACAACAGCAACAACTATGATATTATAGTGAAGATATTATATGAATTTCTAAAACTGCTAATCCGATCCATCCTGATCTGCAGGTACTCTTACGAATGTGTGAAGTGTACTTCTTGTGTTGTAAGTGAAACTGCAGTTGCAATTGCAGTAATTGGTTATTCTCAGTTGCATTTTCTGAGCAATTGACACATCCTACTGTGGCCGACCTGCAACATCCGGATTTGGAAAATTTTGAAAAATTGGATTTTGGGAAGATTGGGAAGCCAAATCGTGAATGAATTCACTAATTTTGGGTATGATTGAGCAGTCCTTGTCAAGCGTTAGTGACTAGCATAAAGGTTTTGTCCAGTTTTTCCGTAACAACGCAAATTAAAAATTTGCATTAGTCTTACGGAAAATTGGATTGAACCAACCGTTAGACTAATGTCAAAAGTTTTTAAACGTTTCATAAAGGAGTGTTTGATTATACCGCTTTCGATGTATTCCATCATATCCCCAGAAGTATCATTTGTGATGTTTAGTGAGTGACAAGACAAGAGAATGACTCTGTGCCGAGTGCCCGTGTGTAGACTTAGCATATAGTAGCTCCGATGCCACA
The DNA here is from genome assembly GCA_907163375.1 of Prostheceraeus crozeri. Classification (NCBI taxonomy): domain Eukaryota; kingdom Metazoa; phylum Platyhelminthes; order Polycladida; family Euryleptidae; genus Prostheceraeus; species Prostheceraeus crozeri. The sequence continues at coordinate 349,344 of CAJQUW010002977.1, read as the reverse complement.
GCAAATTCATAGAATCCGATTTCACTGATAAGCGTAAATTTCATGTTCCCATCACATAGCATTTATTCTCGATGTCCTTTGCAGGTACGATCGATGCATGAATGGATGGCTCGACATGCAGGTAAATATTGTCTGTTTCGATCGGAAGATTCTCTGGGGAATTTCAATCATAAGGTGATCAGGTTGAGAGCATAATTTGGCAGCTCATTATTTTAAGTAGTGAGACAAATAGTTCAATGGTTCAGAATAGTACAAAAGTCATGCTTTTTTTCTGAATGTCTTGACTATACATGTTTTCAAGTTACTGATAGGGATGAGTCAATGACAGACTGAACGAAACTGATGACAATTCAAGGAAGACAAAATCATTCACATTAATCGAAAAAGAAGAAATTATAAACTACTGAAAAAAAATAAGCAAAGGAAAATGAAGGAAAAATTAGGGACAGTTATAAAACACAATAATATCGTCACATAGCCTTATCATCACTAATATCGTCACTATCATTCATCACATTAGCCTTAGCCATATTGGAAAATTTCAGTTCTGGAGTCCGGAAGGCCTCTTTATTAACGCGACGCCGCTAAGAAGAAGGCTGATCGGGGGACGCGATATGACTTTGTTTTGTGACTGTCCTTATTTACTTCTTTTTGCTTTACTTACTTTTTATCTTATCAGTAGCATGTAATTTCTTAATTTTTGATTCTTGTGATAATGAAGAATGAATTCACTTGCACATGGCAGGTAGTTATTACCTGCCCCATAGCTCTCTTATCTTCTCTCTCTTGCACTTCTATATCTATCTCAATCTTCTATTTCCTATCCAACAGTTGAATCAGTGTAAATTTCAAATTTTGCTTGTAACGATATTCCTTCAATAGTTGCCGGAAGATAGCTGCTGGTGGCAGCTGAAATATATCGCAATCGATAATTAAATATTTTACGATCAAAAAATCTGGCTCTTTCCAAAATATTTATATCTATAATCACGAGATGTCTAATAAAAGATAAAATTACATTGACATCGGTAACCACTCATTACGAGGAGGCGCACTTGGAAAGACAACACCGGTTGCTCTTTTCCACCTAAATCTTGATAAAAGATCTTCCGAAGGAATGGATATTCAAGCGACTCTTCCTTAACTTTTAGCATTTTTATTTGTTCTACTAATCAAATTATTATCAATTTTTGACGTTTCAATTAGTTTTTTGTTCGTTTCTGATTGCTTCATCGGTAGATTTTCTTTAGATTTTAATCATGTCTTTTACTTGTAGCCTATAACAACGAATAAGGCATGGGACAGATTGCTGCAAAAATTGTAGTAGCAAGTAAAATCATTACTGATCAGTTGTCACTTAATCCATGACTGCTTTTAGCAAAAGAAAAGGATTATCAAAATTTTTCCAGAAACAGTCCACTATTGTCCGAAAAAGTTTTACTGAATCGATTTTCGCAAAGCATGTATAAAATGTACAGAATCCACACCAATAGCCATTGATGCTACCTGTCGTAGGTGAACAATTTCAATCACTAGCAGTTGATATCTGCAGCTGTTACTGACAGTTGCTTATTCTTGCGGTAGTTACATTCTGCAGTCACTTCTTGACTGGGTATAGAATCTTCTTTCAATAGATTCCCTGTATGAATGCGCGTATTAGAGTGCTGGATAATTGTTTACAACTTGTTTCGCGGTTTTATCCAGATGTGCACAAACAATCGTCATAAATCAAATCTACCAAAGACACTGGCCTCCAGTCCAATACATGGTATGGGAGTTGAACGTCCCTTAGATATCTTACATTGATCATAGATGTCCCTGTACTTTGCATGGAATGTGTCTATTCAAGTCATTGTCCAAATTGATAATAAGCTATTATGTGACCTGGTTGCCCGCCTACTCGATCTCGGTGGCGTCCCGCCACGGCCCTATCCGAGGGACGAGGTCGGGTAATCCTTCCTGCTTTATTATATTAGAGGGAAAGAATTGCATGTTTTGTCATTCATGCGATTTTTGAATGTTCCCTTACGATCTTGTTGCTGGTTCTCCATTTTTTTGATAGTTGATACTTCTTTTGATGAGGATGATGATGAGAAGTTTCAAAACTCATTGGCAATTATGATTGAATTTATAGAATGCATTCAGAATTAATTAGTGATTATTAGAGAGAAGGATCAATATCAAATTTTGTGGCAGAAACCTCAAATTTACATTAATTACTTAAACTGACCACTTTAATGTCAATGGAAATTGAAATCTAAAGCGGTTCCTCAATTAACACTTTTTATTGCAGCGGTTCTGAGTTACATGTGGATAATTCGCACATCGGAAAATTGTTCGCAGGTAACCAGACAGTTGTTTGCATTACGACCAACAAGTATGAAGGTGATCATTCCAAAGAAGAGAAATGTCCGAAGAAAGAGGACATTGAGCGTAAGTCGATTTCATTAGCTGATATCGTTTGCATACAGTGAGGTAGTTCTTCGTTCATAATTACATGACCTATCCATAGCAACGTGCTCTGTGGGTACATGTACGTGTCATAGCCAGTGTTTTATCCAGCCCCCCCCCCTATGAAGGAAAACAACCAAAATCATACACTTGATAAAGGATGTATAGCTTTAAATTTTTAAGATCGTAAATCGCCTTTGGCATTTAAATCGCTGAATGAAGTGACGCTCCGCTGACTGCAGACCGCGCCTTTAAGAACAGCGTCCGTGGAAAGGAGTTTTTCCACCATGAATCGAGTTACAACTCGCTTAAGGCAAAGATTGTTGCCGCATCACGTCCGCGATGCAATGCTGGTCAGCATTGAGGGATCCAGTATTGATGATTTCACGTCAGTTGTGAAACTCTGGCATTCTAGCAAGGCCAGACGACTGCAAATTCCAGACAGTAAACAAAAACACTCATAATTCTCATCCTTCTTCCTGTTTTTTGGAAAATGAATTTTTATAGTACAATGGCTATTTTCTACATTATGTAAAAGTAGTAAGGAATTCTGGGGCATTGTACATATATACGTACATGTGAAAGTAATTATTGATGTAATGTAATGATAATGATGAATAATTGATGTGAAATGTAGTGGTGATCAAGTAAAAAACTTTCAGTCATTAAATAATCATTTAATCTGGAACAAGTGATTAGTTAAAAGTTACAATTTGAAACATTTCAACATCTCGAAATTATAGTCCTAAAATATACATGTATAATATAGGTACATGTATATAATAGGCATGTTTTGCAGTATTCATGAACAGTAAAATGTCATGTGTAGAGGGCCAATTATATTTTACATAAGGAGTTGGAATTTCTCATTGCCTGATGTCGGGATACACAAACATTCAGACCCCCCCTGAACCACTAGGAGTGGATACAACACTGGTCATGGCAACTTGTTATCAAAGAAAGTAGAAGTGAATGAAAAATTCCCACATCGGATTCCTATTATTTTATTCCCGTAAGCCTACTATTTTATTCATGGCGGTCTTAAAGTACAAAGAAATATCGCTTCAGTGAAGCTTGTATTTATGTGTACGTTCCATCAATAAAACTCAAATAGCTAAATGCTTCGCTAAATATCTGATATATTATGAAGTTATTTGCAATTCGGTTTATTAGTAGGACTTATTATTTTATAATTGAATCTTAACATGATATTAAATACACATTGTGACGGACATTCAATGGGTATTTGATTGTTTTTCAATTAATTGATTTATAGGCATTATTGGCAATAATCATTTAGGCCTAATTCACACATGTGCTAGTTATAAAGGCTCAACACTCAACAAGATGGCATACTACGTTTATCTAGTATACCATGCACGCAAGCGCAAGGTGGCTAGGTCTATCTGTAAAGCGTGAAAACGTGATAGGAACTTGCTGATCAATTTTCAGCAATTTTTATGAAGAAGTCAAAGACACATTCAGAGGACACAAAGACAAAGGAAGAAGTGTCAATATACCGTCACATAATGGAAAGGTCTTGCACAAGCAAATGTCTTGGTACCTACTCACTTCTTGTGCTGTAGTATTGTAGGAAGTGACGGTCTGTTACTGTTGGCGTTCTATTATAGGTTTTAGGGTATGTCGTGCAATTTAGGCTTTGGGCTTTCAATGGATGGAATCCCTGGACTATGTACTGTCTTTGATGAACTCATCCAATGTATGGCTCTTCAATTCCGACTAGAGGTATGTGCTGATGTCATAGCTACAGTCATGTTCCGTGTTGTGTTCTTGACACAGCTGCAGTCATGTTCCGTGTTGTGTTCATGTCACAGCTGCAGTCATGTTTCGTGTTGTGTTCTTGACACAGCTGCAGTCATGTTCCGTGTTGTGTTCATGTCACAGCAGTAGTCATGTTCCGTGTTTTGTTCATGTCACAGCTGCAGTCATGTTCCGTGTTGTGTTCATGTCACAGCAGTAGTCATGTTCCGTGTTTTGTTCATGTCACAGCTGCAGTCATGTTTCGTGTTGTGTTCTTGACACAGCTGCAGTCATGTTCCGTGTTGTGTTCTTGTCACAGCTGCAGTCATGTTCCGTGTTGTGTTCATGTCACAGCAGTAGTCATGTTCCGTGTTGTGTTCATGTCACAGCAGTAGTCATGTACCGTGTTGTGTTCTTGACACAGCTGCAGTCATGTTCCGTGTTTTGTTCATGTCACAGCAGTAGTCATGTTCCGTGTTTTGTTCATGTCACAGCTACAGTCATGTTCCGTGTTTTGTTCATGTCACAGCAGTAGTCATGTACCGTGTTGTGTTCTTGACACAGCTGCAGTCATGTTCCGTGTTGTGTTCTTGACACAGCTGCAGTCATGTTCCGTGTTGTGTTCATGACACAGCTGCAGTCATGTTCCGTGTTTTGTTCATGTCACAGCAGTAGTCATGTTCCGTGTTTTGTTCATGTCACAGCAGTAGTCATGTACCGTGTTGTGTTCTTGACACAGCTGCAGTCATGTTCCGTGTTGTGTTCATGTCACAGCTGCAGTCATGTTCCGTGTTGTGTTCATGTCACAGCAGTAGTCATGTACCGTGTTGTGTTCTTGACACAGCTGCAGTCATGTTCCGTGTTGTGTTCATGACACAGCTGCAGTCATCTTCCGTGTTGTGTTCATGTCACAGCTGCAGTCATCTTCCGTGTTTTGTTCATGTCACAGCTGTAGTCATGTTCCGTGTTTTGTTCATGTCACAGCTGCAGTAATGTTCCGTGTTGTGTTCTTGTCACAGCAGTAGTCATGTTCCGTGTTTTGTTCATGTCACAGCAGTAGTCATGTTCCGTGTTTTGTTCATGTCACAGCAGTAGTCATGTTCCGTGTTTTGTTCATGTCACAGCTGTAGTCATGTTCCGTGTTGTGTTCATGTCACAGCTGCAGTCATGTTCCGTGTTGTGTTCATGTCACAGCTGCAGTCATGTTCCGTGTTGTGTTCATGTCACAGCTGCAGTCATGTTCCGTGTTGTGTTCATGTCACAGCTGCAGTCATGTTCCGTGTTTTGTTCATGTCACAGCTGCAGTCATGTTCCGTGTTGTGTTCATGTCACAGCTGCAGTCATGTTCCGTGTTTTGTTCATGTCACAGCAGTAGTCATGTTCCGTGTTTTGTTCATGTCACAGCTGCAGTCATGTTCCGTGTTGTGTTCATGTCACAGCTGCAGTCATGTTCCGTGTTGTGTTCATGTCACAGCAGTAGTCATGTTCCGTGTTTTGTTCATGTCACAGCTGCAGTAATGGTCCGTGTTGTGTTCTTGTCACAGCTGCAGTCATCTTCCGTGTTTTGTTCATGTCACAGCTACAGTCATGTTTCGTGTTGTGTTCTTGACACAGCAGTAGTCATGTTCCGTGTTGTGTTCATGTCACAGCTGCAGTAATGTTTCGTGTTGTGTTCATGTCACAGCTGCAGTAATGTTTCGTGTTGTGTTCTTTTCACAGCTGCATTCTTGTTCCGTGTTTTGTTCATGTCACAGCTGCAGTCATGTTCCGTGTTGTGTTCTTTTCGCAGCTGATGAAACCGCTGCGATCATTATGGATAGTGATGCTTCCGAATGCTCGTCGGATGAGGATAATGATTTAGACGATTCCAATATGATATCTTCGTTACTTGCTGACATGCCAGTGCACTCAGATTTTCAGAGGGAAATATGTCACGGTGATTTTGAGCAGCATTGGTTGCCATCGTTTAGCAGAAGGTAAGGCACTTGATTTCTTTGATTGTCCAGCTGATTTACCTGATCATTCACGGTTTAATTATTGGACAGATACTACTTCCGATGAGATAAAAGCATTCATCGCATTACAAATTACGATGGGTCTTGTTAGTAAGAATCAGTTGAGAGAATATTGGGAGACCTAGTGGTTGGCCCAAATTCCGTTTTTGAAAGTGATGTCCAGAAATCAAATTGAATTCATATTATCATTTCTTTTTTTGAAGATAACAACATTGATAGACATAAACAGGGTGAGGCAGGTTATGACTTCCTTTTGATAATCAGAAAGCTGATTGATATTTGCCAATCCCAGAACGAAAAGATTTACTCTCCTACTCGGAATCTCAGTATCGATGAGAGTGTGATTCGATACAAGGGTAGAGTTGCAATTTGTCAATATCTACCAAATGAACCCAGATTAAATTGGGGTATCAAGCAATGAAAACGAGAAAACGATGAAACAATGAAAAGCGTGAAAACGATGCGTGCTATCCCTTGAAATCCATCACATATCGTGCAGGGATGCGGAGTCCTATCATTTTGATAGAACTCCGACTCCGGGGGTTGATAGGACTCCGACTCCGACTTCGGGTAGCAAGTATATAAAGCCCAGTTTTTTGAAAAACAAACCGGTAACCTACATCATAGATCATTATAGGCTTAGCTGAACCAATGTTGGTGATCATTGCTGCATCAATTATCAATCATTTTCGATGAAAGTTTATCAAATGTCGCTTTAAGTTGGATGCATACAATTCGGCTCCTCCCATCTTTTTGATGTTGCTTCACATGGTTTTTCTCCAGTCTCTACCAGGCAGGAAAATCCCACATATTTCTCCAAAAAATATGATTGCACTTTCGATTTCAATATGCGCTTTAGAGGAACAATCACACACGATTAACGTGAGGGTAAGAGGTAATGTTCTCAAACAAACTAGTGTTTCATTTTTGTCTCTGATGTGACCTTTGGCGCGTAGGTGTGATCGAGGCTAGGAAGGCTTGTCTTCTCTACTAAATCACCGAGTGAAAAGACAATCCTTTTTTCACTATCACGGTTCATTCCCTCAACTATTACAAGCTTTGCATGCACTGCTGTCTCTTTACTTTTGTTTGACGGAGAAAGTTGACATTAAGACAGTGACAGCTATGCACGAGGATAAATGATTTGTTTGTATTGTATTTCGGGTATAGTTATAGGGTCTAGTACAATCGAAGCATGGGTGGAGTCGACACCATAGATCAAAAGATCACATTAGAATGGGGACGTAAGGAAACTAAAGGGTATAGAACTATCTAACACAGGCTTATCGAAATGGCTCTCATATGCATTTACATTGTTTACCAAAAAAGAAATGACGAACCAGTGTCAGCGCAAATTTCGTCACATGATCGTAGATAGACTTGTCAAATCACGTGACGGCTCAAAAATCGTTTATCCGTCTATCAGTGTCACCTCAGCCTGATATACTCACAGAAAAGCATGCTATTGATCGATTTGATAATCCTTCGCTTAAACCCGACTGCATTGTCTGCAGTGAATGATGCGTAGAAGGATGGAAACGAAAGCTAACCAATTATAAATGCAGTCAATGTGACCTTCCCATGTGTTTCATGCCTCGCATGAAGACAGAAAACAAAATGAAGATGATAAGAGCCGAGAGAAGAATGGTCAGGTGACTTTGTGGTGTGTCGCTTCGAGAAAGAATCCCCAGCGACGACCTCCTTCGAAGACTGAGCCTAGTTGGAATGGAAGAAGCGATGAGAAGAAGGCGTTTGAGGTGGTACGGTCATGTGAGGAAAGCAGATGATGATTGGGTGAAGAAGGTGCGGAAGTCAGAAGTGCCAGGGCGAATCCCAAGAGGACGACCTAGAATCACATGAGGAGGAAACAGTTCGAGCAGACTGTAAGAAAATGGGTCTCTGCGAGGAAGATGCAAAGGATCGCGCCAGGTGGAGAACTGCCATCAGAGGCAATCGTCCAACCCAGCCAACGGCGGAATGACGGACGTAAAACGCATATGATATGATGATGATCATGATGATCATGAACAGTATCACAATCTGAGCTGCTGCCGGCAGGCGCGTTCACAACCTGTAGTTGCTAATTATAGAGATTTCGATTCATAGTTCATGCATGGTTTTTACTTATTTTTCCTATCCCTTTCACTTCGCCATGAAAAGTATACTGACTGGATCGCTATCATTATTAAAACATTTTAGGTCGATTTAGTAGCAATATACCTTTGTTACTACCCAGTATCATTCATAGTTTCCAGTTGCTAGGGAAAGCGTGGTTACCTAGTAGCGGTTGCTAGGTAAAGATATCCTTTTTGAAATTGTTGATGTCGATTTAGTATAGGTAGATATCATTTAAATCCCTGCATCCTCAGTAGTTTTAGCGTTGCTATGGGAAGTGAGATCACCTAGCAACCGTTGCTAGTTAAAAATTTCACCAGGAAAAAGTTCGAGCAATTTATATCTAGTACTATAGTTTCATGTTACTAGATAACGTCATATTTTTAAAATGTATACAAACTGACGCGTAGCTAGCAAAAAGTACCTGGCGCTTTAGGGAAACGCTTGTCAAGATACTTAGCGCTGAAAGGGTTAAAATGTCGTTATGTCTGGAAAGTCGTATCCAAACTTTAAAATTTCATTTATTTATAGGTTTGTTGCAAGACACGGAGGAAATCGTTGAGTAAGTGCACGCTTTCACATATTTTGCAAGATAATAAATCTCAATTTTTCCATTTTTTAGATTGGACATTGCATATCATCGATGGTTGTCGAACATCTTGAAGACAATTCAAAACTGCAATAGGCCTCTTCTTGATCTGATTTGCTCACAAAATTTTCCGTCAAAATATTTGAAGCTCATAAAAAGTGACGGAGTAAAAGATGAAGATCATTCTTGGCGGTTACTTACCGTTCTTGAATGGTGTACTGAAATGAAACAAATTCTCAAAAATGTTGTGAAAGCTAATGGGCTGAATACATATGATAAGCCACTGCATTTGAATGCGGAGCCAGCAGAACAATGCGAGTAAGTCTGAAATCTGAGTATCTCCACGACAGGGGTAGTAGTATTTGTCGTGCATTCTCTCTGTGATTAGTTGTCAAATCCGTGTGTTGGTCTGTTACCGATTGTGTTTGCATTGTATCTCACGGCTGCAGTAAACGCTTTACTAGAAATCTGGTCTTCTCGCGTCATTACAATATAACCAAGATATTGTATCTCTGTTTGTTTAAGTTTAGACTTCTCAGTATTTAATGTTATCCTGTACTTTTCAGCAACATTCATGAAACGCTTTAGATACTCTTCGTGATCTTTCTCATCTTTATCAACAACGATGACGTCATCAAGATAAGCAAAAGTTTGTGTCAGATTTTCTCTTGAAATAATCCCATCAATTATTCTCTGAAACCCAGCAACTGCATTACTAAGACCAAATGGTAGTCTACGAAACTGATATAATTTCGAATTAGCTTCAAATGCTGTAAAATGTTTATCTTCACTACATAAAGGGATCTGATAATAAGCTGATTTCAAATCCAATGCACTGAAGTACTTGAACTGTGATATATTTTCCACAAGATCAGTTATATTTGGCAGTGGATAAGCATCCAAACAAGAAAATTTATTAATAGCCTTTGAGTAGTCTATCACAAGCCGGTTCTTTCCATGATTTTTCACAACGACGACTTGGGCTCTCCAGGGAGAAACAGATTCTTCTATGATACCATCACGTAGCATGTTTTCGATTTCTCGAGATACAAATAATTTGTCAGCCTCAGAATAACGCCTTGATCGGACTGCAGTAGGAGTAGCGTCCTTCAAATTAAAAAATAAACGAGGTGGCTCCACATCCATGCATTTCATAGCATTCAATTTAAATTCTTCCAACTTTCCATTGAATTTGATATAAACGCTTTTATGTAATGGCATAAAGTCAATACCAAGCACAATAGGGTTGCACAAATTATCTAATATGTAAAACTGAATATCGTTATAATAAACACCATTGATGCGTAAATTCAAAACACAACAATCTTTCACTGTAATGACGGACGATGATGCCAAAGAAATTAGCACATTACAAGAATCGGATTCGATGCCAAGTTGATTGAACAAAGCCAGGGAAATGAAATTCCTTGAACTACCTGTATCAACCAATCCAGTACACAAAGAACCATTTACCTCCAAGGGAATTATTGTAGGATCAGTCTTTTTCTTGAATTGTAGCTAAAGTTGATGAAATACAGGCGACTCGATCAGCCTTTGAGTAACAAGATGATGTGCAAGATGAGTAACAAGATGATGTGCAAGATGAGTAACAAGATGATGTGCAAGATGAGTAACAAGATGATGTGCAAGATGAGTAACAAGATGATTTGCAAGATGATGTGCAAGATGAGTAACAAGATGATGTGCAAGATGAGTAACAAGATGATTTGCAAGATAATGTGCTTTCCTTGCAGGACAATTTACACTTGAATGAACAGAATTTCCACAAAAGAAACAGGATCTATTCCGCATAGCCGCACAACCATTGGTGGATACAGAATCATCATAATTTTCACGGGCACAATCTTTAACGTGACCAGCTTCAATGATTGTTTTCCGCACATTAATCGTAGCAATAGAGTTAATACCATGACTATCCGGATCTTGACTGTCCCTGTAGGATGCAGCATTACGTTGAGCACATTCAAGAACTAAAGCTTGTCTAATAGCATCGTCTAAAGAAAGCTTTGGGCTCTCCAAAAGACGCTGGCGTATCTCATGAGAAACTATACCAGAAATGAACGAATCACGTATATAGCCATCTCGACATTCTGCCTCAGATACCGCAACAAACTGACAATATAGTCACTGATTGATTCGCCGTTTTGTCCGAAGTGTCCTGATTGATGACAGTCCCGTTTATCGTCTTGTTCTCGGCCTTGGGACCACCACCATCGTTCAGGCTGGTCCAATGGGGACCATAATCTCAAAATTGACTTTTGGTTGGGAAAGTGACCTACAAAAAATTTCGCTCCCCCCCCCCTCCTAAAAGATGCTTGAGAGTTCGAAAATCACGGTTTCCCAAGATCAAAATTTTGAGTGGGAAAGCTATCAACAAAATCTTTCGACTTCTCCTCTCCTGAAAAATGTTTCTAATGGTTGAAGGAATATCTTTTTCAATGTTTTGTTTCTTGAGGGTTGCCAATTCCTGCGGTCATCAACAGCCACGCTGGCGAATAATTCAGAGAGCCAACGCATTACCCAAGCCATGCTTCAGCACTTTCCCCAGTGTGGATGAAGGGCTGCTGCTTCGGAAGTGGGTCTTTCAGTTTTTCTGTTTTGGCTCTTGGAGCTCATCCAGGAAGGTCGAACAATGGCTTACATTTAGTTGGCTCTGGTGTGACTCGGATGTGAGAATGAAGTGGAATCCTTTAACAGAGAAATTCACCATTAACTGACTTAATGGTCAAATTGCTCATCATGTCACGATCGAGGTTAATTAAGACAGCCCCAGAAATGAGCTGTGATTCATTAGCAAAATAGTTAAAACTCATAAATTTAAAACCCAAAACACTGTTTGCTGGTTCATGGCCACGCTTGTTCTTTCAAAGTGAACTACAATAAGATAAAATGCTAAAACGTTGACAGAAGATAATAACAGGAGCTGGTGAGTAAAGTTAAAACTACGTTAGACACAAGACGTCAGCTGCTAGTACATTCTGACATGTCAGAAATCATAGAAAAGCTATGTACAGTCACTACTGAAATAAAGCAAAAGGTAGCATTAAACAACATCACCAACAAATAATGATTCAGAAACAAATTTTAAGTTAGTTTTAAGACATGAAGTCGGTCTTTCTGCGCACATAATATCGGCTATTGTTCTTTGATGGTAACACTTTCAGCCACCGAAAGTTGAAACTTCGTTTTGAGGCTCCTCACCACTTTGAATCCTTGCTCAGTTTGCGATAAAATGTCGGTCTTCCTGTCACACTCGGTCAAGTGTCGTGTTATTGCCGATTGGAAAGCCTTGGTCGATTTCGGTCTGGAGTTTGAATTCTGCACCCATCTGGGACGATGGCAATATCGCAACATCGATTTATAGAAAACCGAGTTTTACGGGACTGTATGATAATTATCAATCGTTTGGTCCAATGAGATATGAAGTGAACCTCGTTAAGACCTTAACGAAGAGGGCGTATGATATCTGTTCGTCCCAACATCTCCAGAAAGAACTGGAATTTTTGAAACGGACTCTACAGCGAAATGGTTACCCGAAGTGGTTTATCAATCGAAATAGAAGCCGCCACCTCCAAGACTTCCAACCGCAGAAAAGAAGCCGCTCCTCTTCAACATATGCTACCTTGGACAAATCAGTAAGACAATCTCCAAGAAGATATGTCAGAGAATTCGAAATTCATACCCTGTCCTCAAACCAATTCCAATTTTCAGGACAAATAATCTCACACCTGCAGCTGTGGAGGACACAATTCCACCTAGCTGAAAACCGAAAGTTATAAGAGTTTCTGTCCTTGCGGAGCAAGGTACATCGGCAAAACTACAAGGTGTCTCGATATTCGTCGCACTGAGCACATTCCCAGATGGGTGCAGAATTCAAACTCCAGACCGAAATCGACCAAGGCTGTCCAATCGGCAATAACACGACACTTGAGCGAGTGTGACAGGAAGACCGACAAGTCGAGCAAGTTGAGCAAGGATGCAAAGTGGTGAGGAGTCTCAAAACGAAGTTTCAACGTTCGGTGGCTGAAAGTGTTACCATCAAAGAACAATAGCCGATATTATGTGCGCAGAGAGACCGACTTCATGTCTTAAAACTAACTTAAAATTTGTTTCTGAATCATTATTTGTTGGTGATGTTGTCTAATGCTACCTTTTGCTTTATTTCAGTAGTGAGTGTACATAGCTTTTCTATGATTTCTTACTTGTTAGAATGTACTAGCAGCTGACGTCTTGTGTCTAACGTAGTTTTAACTTTACTCACCAGCTCCTGTTATTATCTTCTGTCAACGTGTTAGCATTTTATCTTGTTGTAGTTCACTTGAGAGAACAAGCGTGACCATGAACCAGCAAACAGTGTTTTGGGTTTTTGAATTTATGTTGAAGAATAGTTAAAACTACTAATTACTTACAATTCAAATTAATTCCCTGACCCGATGAATGAAATTCTTTGACTTCAGGACTTGTAAAATTCCTACGGGATCCCGGAGTTGTATTCACCTGTTCAAGCTCAGCATGAAATACAGTCAAATCTCTCTTGTACGATCAATTCTCACGATTCCCACTAAAAACAGATGCCACATGAGAGATGTGGAGCTGGGGGGAGAGGTTTGACTATAGTTGCCGAGTAATTGCAATAATTATTTACTGAAAACATTTATCGCTGGGTTCTATTATAGTTTCCAATCTCACCACACTAGAACTGAAGTTCTTGGTTGCAAGAATGTTATCAAGACTGGTTATGTGAAAGTTATATAATATATAATATTATATTATTAAAATTATTATATTATATTTAAATTATATATATAAGTATATGAAAGTTATTTATAAAAATGCTATGATTCAGCAAAAATACAGCCTTCTGAAATTTTGACACTTAATCAGAGTTCTTTACTATGAAGAAACTTAAAAAGAGCATTGAATTCCAATACTTTGTGAAATTCAGTTTACGAAATTGAATATTTATTGATCCTCAATTTAAGAACTTCAATGTTTTCCGGTACTCAATTTATTTTCAAGAAATTTAATTTGAGAATTTCAACATTTTCTTAGATTCAATTCAAGAATTTCAATATTTTCCAAATTTGAATTTAATCCATCTCATACTCATTGTGAGCCGAATTTCGGACAACCGTCCAAGGATAAAAGTTCGGGAGAGCGAAGTGAAGTTGTAATATAATTGATTGTAAAAATATAATTGGTAATACAATTGGTTGCAAAAAATCAACCAATTTCACTCCATCTTTCAATCTTTTTTCGTCAATAATATCAATTTCATGGTATCCAAACTCCTTAGTCATAGAAATCCGAGTAGATTTTCCCCGGAATTTTTGCTTTAAAATTTGACGCGTGAATTTGATTAAAATTTCCTTACAGAAATCCTGGAAATTGACGTTCAATTTGACCCCTGAATTTTGGCAAATTTCCCTGGAAGACACCTGGAAATTTTCGTACAAATCTGCACGGACACCCTGTTTTTATGACTTTCAGTTGTTGCGATCAGTATGATAATTCATCCTGTCTATAAAACCAATGCAAATTCTTCAATTCTTCTTTCTTTCAGTTTACCATCACCTCTTCTCAACGAACTTCGTTTTCGTCTTGCATTAAAGAAGATAAATGAGGAGTTGAAACTTTTACCTTTGGAAGCCAGGGTAGCTTTCAGGATGGCTTCAACAGAGCCAAATCTTCATGGTCGGAATGAAAATGAGTTGCTGAAAGCTCATGAACCAACGTATTTGAGACTTCGCTCTTATCTCAAAACTAAATGTAGACCGGTGTTTGAGCAACTGCTGGAGAACTACCTTAACGTGTCCTTAGAGAAGGATAATCCAACTTATCCAAATGTTGCGTCACATTCCAAGTATTACATTCCACGACCTGATATTGAAAATAAAATTCGGAGATTGTTTGAGGAAAGTCTCCCATTACGGCAAACTACAATTCTATTGACGGGATTGGAGGGAACTGGAAAGAATACATTGGCGGTCCATGCTGTCCTTACAGCACTTGAGTGCGGTTATCATCGAGTGGTTTGGCTATCAGGTAGCAGTAATTCGGAAAATGATATCACACCAGCCGAGTATGAGGATGAATCATTCAAGAAACTCGCAGAGTGCTTGGAAGTTGCCGTGCCAAACTATGCTCACTTGAGGAAGCGAGTTCTCGAACTTCAGGAGACCAATGATCGTCTAATGTTGATAGTAGATAATTTACTGCTTGTCACCGATGATATGAAATTTATTTTCACGACTTTCAACGGCCTTTTTATCACAAGCTGCTCTAGGAGTATAAAGCAGGATTTCAATGTCTCTGATGAAAATCACCTGTCGATGCCAGAAGGACTTTCCGTAGATGAAGCACGGTATTTGATTGAATTGATAATGGACCGTCCTATTTCAAAACTTAAAGTATTGGTGGACAAATGCAACGATTTGGGTAGAAATCCCTTGTCAGTGGCATTGCTGGCTTCGAATGTGAAAAGGGAAGAACGAAACTCAGGAGTATTGGACTCGCAAGGAATGATGCGTTTTCTGCAGTGCTTTGAGAGTGAAATGGACTCGTTCGATGTGCTCAAAATATCAATGAGTTTCATGAATGAAGATTCCAGGCAGTGTTACAAGAGACTATCAGTAGTTGATAAAGGCGAAGACATTCAACTTGTTTCTCTTCGTAGGTTATGGAGACCATTTCTGAAAAGAATAACTGACATCAATGATATCATCGATCAGTTGGAAGACCGACATCTCTTATTACGTCATAGCAGTGGGCGCTTTGGATTACATTTTCGGCATCAAAGTTTACTTCGGAAATTGGTGATAGATAGAGATCGATCAGCGATGCTTGAGGAGATCGTGGAGACTTACAGGAATGTGAAGAGTCAAGAATTAGAGGAGGATGACTTCTTTAATCGCCAATTCGTTCGTTGCTGTCTTGATGTTGGTGAATTTAAACTTGCCATGAAAGAGCTGTGTTGTTTGAAGCGTTTACAAGATCGACTTCGAGTGACGAATGGACGGAGAATCGTCAAGGAAATGAATGAATTGTATGAAGAGGCGTCGTTTGATCTTCGTGAGCTCAGTGCGTATCGGAGAGTTGTCATCGGCGCTGTTGTGGATTCTAGACCAATGGACAACATCCTTCGACGGGCGCTTTTCCGCCAGCATTGCGAGAAGGTATTCCGGGATTCAACTGATCTCATAAGTAAGTATCAACGAATACGTAGCAACAAATGCTTAACTAGGCAGAAAGTTCCTTTCAATTTCAAATCAACCTAATTGAAAATAATTCTATTATGTATACTGGTAATTATTAACGTTCGACATAATAGTTTTTCAACTGGCTCATTCCACATCAAAACGTCAAATGGCCTGTGGCGAAAGTTTTCAGATTTTCTTGAAATTCACGTATTTTCATCATTTGGGTCTATCTAGATGAAATCCAAAATATTTCGAAAAAATTCTATCGGGAAAGTCACTTGCGTGGCCCTATTCGAACTTGTCTATTTTTAGAGAATTTATGAAAAATCATATGCATCTTTGACGGCCTACATCACCGATCTCGCAGCGAAGTTGAGGAAAATTCTTTTTGGACTGCTTAATTGATACCCAACCATAGATGTTCCAAGCAGAATTCATAACTTTTTCGCTGCGAGATCGGTGATGTAGGCCGTCAAAGATGTATATGATTTTTCATAAATTCTCTAAAAATAGAAAAGTTCGAATAAGTCAAGGCCACGCAAATGACCTTACCGACAGAATTTTTCCGAAAATTTTTGGATTTCATCTAGATAGACCCAAATGATGAAAATGTGTGAATTTCAAGAAAATCTGAGAACCTTCGCCGCTCTCTTTTTCCGAAATTTGACGTTTTGATGACCCAACTATTTTGACTACTTCAGAAATAAAACAATTATTTTTTGGAACGAAAACCTAATATCAGTTTCTGTTCATGACTGTGATCTAATTCAATCAAAAAGCAGATGATTCGGACTAACAGTTGAAAGGATATCTATTAGCCAGTTTTCAATTAGAATTCCATTTCACATCATCCACGGCAATCTCTCTTTTCTACCTGCTTCCATCAAATGAGTGGAGACTCAAGGCTTGGCTGCGGTTCATACATGCCAAATAATGGTAGATGCGAGGAAACGACTGAACCACAGAATTAAATATTTTGTTTATCTGCTTCGGTTTGCTAGAAGTGTGATTAATACGAAATTGACGGCACATTGAGGAACCTGTTGAGTGGTCAAAGAGGAATTCCTAATACCTTATGACGAAGATAGGAAAAAGTCGTACGTTGCTTGCGGATTAATGTGAATTCCAGCAAAGTGCTTCGATTGCCAAAATTCCTTCAGATTCGAAGAATTCAGATCATTGCCCACAAGTGTTCTCCATAATGTTGGCCCTTCCGATCATTATTAAAAAAAGTAGCAGGCGTACGGAAATTAGTTCACTTGATGATTTCACATCCTCTCCTCGGCAGTTCTCACTGTGTAGTGCATACATTGAATCGAAGACAAGACAGAGATGTGTGTTTTGGTGTGTGCGAAGTGATATCACAGCACGCACGCATCTCTCACTGGCTCTGGTGCCCTCTTCTGACAGCTTATTATTTGCCATTTCCAATAGCAAGCGATACACGAATTATCCATTCGAGAAGGAGCAAGTTGTCTAATTCTGTGATGTGCCATTTCGATATTAAGGTTGCATACAATTCTTCCTTTCTTGGAAACCGAAGCGCGCGCAGAAGAATCTAATTCTGTGTAACTACAAAATGATGCTATCCAACCGGAGAAAAAGTCTCACAGAGGAGGATATTTACCGCATTATGACAACAAGCTGTTATAACCACAGAATTAGATTGGAGTGATTTTTTCTTCTAATTTATCATTTAACGCTCATATAAGCATGATTGCAAAGAGATCATATCGCATGTTAGGATTTGTCAAATGAGTCATGAAATCCTCAACTGATGTACATGTCCTAAAAGTTTTATTCAATGCGCAGATTCGTTCTCACGTCAATTATTGTTCATCAGTTTGGTCTACTGACTACAAATGTTTGTCCAGCAAGCTGGAAGGTATTCAAAAGCGATTTGTGAAACACCTTTGCTTTGTGAGTAATATCCGTTATTGTTCAGATAATTATGAAAGTTTGTGCACACAATTTAGCTTGACTACTCTTGAAACACGGCGTAAAATTGCGGACTTGCTATTATTTCAAAAAATTGTTCGTGGTCAAGCAAATTGTTTGTATCTCATTTCGGAGGTGTTTCACAGCATTCCAGTGAGGCGCACAAGACACACTTGTGTTATTTGCTCCCAAGAAAAAAAGCCGTCTCTTGCTGCGCAAGAAAGATTTCATACCAAGATGTTGTAATTTGGCACATTCTTTGTGTAATGACGATCTCTTTGTAAATAGCAGCGCTTCCTTTAAGCGCATTTTGCTTTGTCGAATGTCTTGAATTTTAGCACTTGTGTTTTATACCTTTTCTTTCCTTATGTATTTTCAATTTTTTTGTCGACGGTTGTAACTGGCTTATTGCTGTAGCTGTTGTGATCAATTAAATAAATAAACAAAGGTCTGTCGCAGTACATTGAATATGTAAAGAGAATGACAACTATAATGTCAATACAAGACACCAACACCCTTGATTCCCTGACCGCACTCGCCCGACCCAGGAATCGAACCGAAGTCCGCGGTGGAGACGAGCTCGCACCTTTTTCACTAGGCCACGCTGACGGTTCAAAAGGAATGCGAGTGAAGGCAGAAGTCATCTCTAAGTGATATCGACAGCATATTGCCACCTCATATATGCCCATATGCATATTATGGAAATCAAGGGTGTTGTTGCCCTGTAATAGCTGTCATTCTCTTTAGATATTCAATGAACTACAACAGTGTCAATCTACACTGTGTCTCGCTACAATATGAACGCTGGTAGCCTTCTCTCAATAATAGCAGGACAATATGCTGTCGATGTCACTTAGAGATGACTTCTTCTTTCACTCGCATTCCTTTTGAACCGTTAGCGTGGCCTAGTGAAGAAGGTGCGAGCTCGTCTCCACCGCGGACTTCGGTTCGATTCCTGCATCGGGCGAGTACGGTCAGGGAATCAAGGGTGTTGGTGTCTTTCATCGACTTAATAGCTGTCATTCTCTTTCGATATTCAATGGTTCTCTTTTGTCTATTAAAACCACCCATAACGATTAAACCAACTGTGGGCAGGAATCAAATTAATAATGAATAGGAGAGGAAAACTATTCTTCCTTTCATACTTCGTCTTCTTTTGTAAGGCCTTTTGCCGACTGTTATCAAACGGAAACGTCGGAATACATTTGATGCATGAATACTGCAGTTAATAAAGTAAGATGAGCGTTGCTACGGTGTCTTTCTACGATAACGTCGACAACTCATCAATAGGTTGGACATTCTAAAAACGTCATAAATTGATAGCGTTCTTGGAAAACAAGAACACGTCATATCGTAACCCTACTCCTGACTGAATTACTGAAGGAGTCAAATACATTTTTCTTTAAAATCGTTTAAAGGAAACGCATGACGCAATCACTATACTTTTATATTCATCTCAATAGAATTTTTGTTGCATTTTCAGGTTCAGGTTCAGGAACCTCCCACTATTTCCGCTTCGCCCACAGTTCTCTTCCTGAAAACCGTCCAACTTTGCCTGTTCATCAACCATTCGAACTTCCTTCAACTGCAACACAATCGCTTGTAACATCATTTGACGTGCATGAGGAGCAAATTCTCCTTGGTTTCGATAACGGAGAAGTTGTCTACAATTTGAAGGAAAGCAAATTCTCAAACCCAAAAAAACTGTATTGTCCTATCCGTCTCGTACGATTCATAGAGAACGGATTATGTCTCGCAGTTACTGAAACGGAAGTAAAGATTTTGACAATAACATCTTCAGGTCTGCAATCCTACAAAACTCAAAGTCGTGATGACACCGATCTTCCAGCCTCTTACAAGAAAGTAAGAAAGGCTGCGCTCGAAGCTAATCGACTGTGGATATTGGGACTGAACTTTCTTGCTTGCTTCATGATAAGCGCGTCTGAGCTTCGGTATCTTGCTGGGGCACACATCTTCGGGAACGAGACGACCTCATGTTATTTGTGCGTTGAAGCTGATGGAAAGACTGCTTTTGTATCTCAAGATGCCCGTCAGCCTCCGTTGAAGTTCTCATACAACAGCACGGATAGTCTGGAGCAGTCGAAACTTGCATGGAATGGTTGTGTCCTAAATGTTATCGGTGATTCTGTTTTCCTCTCTCAAGACGGTGATGAAATTGTTATATATAATAGAAAATCAAGACGTGAAAGTAGACAGCGGCTATCATCCCCGCTATCAGCCTCAGCGGCTATCAATAATTCTGGACTAATTACCTTGTCCAATGATGTTTGCCGGATTTTCCATCGGGACGGATCCTCAGATGGGGAATTTCATCTATCCGATTTCGTCGCGAGGGGTAATTCTCAGATACTGGTGAAGGATGAGATCTTGTATGTCTGTGATTCCTCAGCGTTGAAGGGGTACCAACTGAAAAATGTAAGTTTGAGGAAATTTAATGAAATGTATTCTTCATAAGAAAAAATGTCTTATCTATGCCCATGTGTGTTCACGAAGCATTTAACAACAATGAAATTAGATAAACGATAGATCAAATTGCCACGCAAAAGATGTGCGGCTGGTAGGATTCGAACCTACGACCAAGGTTAACTAGACCTGTGCTCTAACCAACTGAGCTACGAGCCACTTACGCGACTCTGTCACTGTCAGTTGGCAGGATCAAACCCTCACCACCACACATCAGTTGCCAAGGCAATAATAATCAATGAATAAATAACACGTCACAATTGTGACCGCCGACATTAAGGCAAGTAGCGGGGATCGATTGTCCACCAAGTGACCAAAGCATCTTAAACCATGTCGTGAATGCAATTAACAACAATGAAATTAGATAAACGATAGATCAAATTGCCACGCAAGAGATGTGCGGCTGGTAGGATTCGAACCTACGACCAAGGTTAACTAGACCTGTGCTCTAACCAACTGAGCTACGAGCCACTTACGCGACTCTGTCACTGTCAGTTGGCAGGATCAAACCCTCACCACGATATGATACCGCATGATAAGCCAAGAGAGGAAATTACAATACTTGCAGATGAAGTATATTCTATATGCCACTTATTCTATGCAGTTGGCAGAATAAGTGAGGTAACATTAATCATTCTGAATTCTTATTTCAATTCAAGTTCAATTTGCTTTCTTAGCAGTGCAGCTTGATACTTTGTACAGATAAAACTTCGAACCCAACATGGAGTTGTTTTTTTAATTCATGCTTCAGCAGTGAATCGTGATTATTTGTCTAATAAAATGATTTAATGAAAGCTACACGTATGTTGAAAGGCATTCGACATAACTTCACTCTTTCTAAATACCTGATGTTCACGAATTTCATCAGCAGTTTCAAATAATTTTGAGTAAGGAAAGATGAGAACCGTATATTTCAATAATTGAAAATCGATGTGATACAGTAAAAAGTTACACAGAATGAGTTACGTCGTAGGTAAAAGAGTTACATATTGGTCAATGCAGGCCGTTCGATAAACTGATTATGTAAGGAATGAATGAGTCATGTCGGTGTTTAGTGCGAACAGACGGCATGATGAGTTTCATTGAATGTCGATGCGTACGTGGATGTGGACTACCTTCATCTTATAAAATGCAGTGAGACTTAGGTTATATCGCACTTATTCAAGCCGGTCTGAACTCACTCCATTGGCAATTGGGACCGCAAATGATCTGTTGGCACCATCCTTCACATCTCTTTGAGCTTTTCCGTGTTTGACTAGCTAATTCCTACCAATAATGGTGGACAGTACTCGATTACACCGAGTGTAGCAGCATTACATATGGCAGTCAACTGCTTCTTCGTTAGCATGCTATCTAGTGGATGTATTCCACATGCGAGTCCCAGAGATGGTGGGTACTGTGGAATAAGCCCAGAATTTTTAGATTAGTTACAAAATCAATATTTGAGAGACCATCGAGTGTCACATTGCACTTTTTGAAGAATAGGCATTTTGTTTTCGATGTATTTATGGACAGACCATTTGATTGAGTCCATTCGATCACATGAAGTACTTCCGATGAGATGAGAAGTTCAGAGTCCTCAGCTTTCCCTATGGCTATTATGCAGACGATGTCATCAGCATATTTTGTCATTTGGGTGTTTCTTAAGGAAGGATGTAAATATGACATATGAATGGAGAACATGCAGGTGATATCACAGAGCCTTGGGGTACTCCGGAAGTCACTTCTGTTGGGGAGAACAACATTCCTTTAAGTCTTAGACGTAAAGTTCTGTTGTACAGGTAATTCGCACGCAATTCTACGGAGGACGCTGGCGAATGTTTTTGCAGCGATTTGAGGAGTTCAAGTTAAGCTACCGAATATCTATTTGATATCAAATGATAGCATAGCATAAGCATTGCAACTTGAGAGGTCCAAAATAGTAATAACGTAATTGTGAATATGGATTTGCGTGTTTAGGCATAAATCCAAACTGATTCGAACCATAGGCGTCTACCAATTCGTACTTGTCAGAATCCAGAATATCGCCTTTAAAGATTGTTGAAAAGACCGGCAGGCAGCATGGATAAACCCCTCAGATCCTCAATCATGGCGAGTGTTGTCTTTGGGACTGGTGCAACGTGAGCCAGCTTCCATTTCAGTGGTGCGCTTTTTGTTTCAATGGACACTGGACAGGGCTATCAGATGGGTCAGGGGAGCAGCCAAGACATCACTTGATTCTTTGAGACGTCGTGGCGGTAGACTCATTACTCGCAGGTTTTCCAATCTTGAGAGATTTTAATCGCTTGTAAACGTCTAAAACGCCTGCCTCTGGGGACCAATATTGATCAGTAGGCTTAATGCATAACAAATAATTATTTACGCAACTAGTGCAAAATATCCATCTTTATTGCTTTCTTCGAGGTCAACATATCTATGCACGAGTTGTGTAGGTAATTTTATTTTTCACCGATATCATGACCATTATGACTAATCTAATTCTATGGTGAAATAATAAGCGGGTTTTATATAATTCAATCGCATATATCTATATAGAAATCTATAATTCAACCAGTGCAATAATGAAAATATTACTGCGCGCCCGTGCAGTAAAATAAAGTGATAGGATATCTACATTATACGCACGGTGAAAAATAAAATCATTTCCAGTTGGGAGAGGCTGTGAAAGAGTACCTGAGGCTGTTATTTATGGCTTTAGCAGCGTCAAATTGAGTTTCAAAAGAGAGATGATGCTTCTCAAAGGATTGTTGGAGGTTCTTTGCATGTTTTTCACTATGTTTTACAGAGTGGTCACATGTATGCAGGCTCACATGCTTTGTCGCTTCGTCAGTAAGTTCATGGAGGATTTCACATTTTTCATCAATTGACAAAAATTGCCTGTAAAAGATAGGCCATGGATAAGCATTAATTCTCAATTTAAATGCATTTAAATGGCTTGCACGATAATCATGCAATTTGCGAATATCTTGAGTTTAGAATTTGTTTGCGTTTCTAATAGAATTGTTCTGTGGTCAGAGTTTCCAATTGGTGGGTCTATAAATACCGTAGGGGTCGTTGGTCGGGAAATCGAATCGCATGTATAGTTATGGCATATCGACAAATATCATATCAAGCGTTGTTTCATTCCTTTTAGGCTGCATAACTATTTGGGTAAAACTTTGCATACCTTCGAAGTTTCCCGTCGGAAAGTGATTCTTGTCGCCCACTAGAACTAACTAGAGCAACCAACTTAGATTTTTACTTCTCATTGACTATTATCATTTTAAGATCTTATTTCTCTTACACACTGATAGCCTAATGATTAACTACCCATGTGACAGAAAAAATAGTATAAAATTTTGATTTTTCTTTTTTCTTTCAGTAAATTTCTTGCGATTAATAAATGCAACAAATTGCACTACCAAACGTTCAGAATAGTCATAATTCTCATCTTAGCCTCCAACTTTTCCACTGTCTAACTCGTCCGTTCAAAGCATCGTTTCAAGAATGATTTACAAGCACATCCATGCCTGCTTGTGCAAAAAGTTGTTATTTCGCCAGTATGTAATGGACAGTCACAGGCATAGTGATGTCATCCACACACTTACCTAACGAAACAGTTTTACATGGAAATGTCATGGCAAGCCTACATTATGTTCACAATTAGGCAAGACAGAATCCTCACACGCAAACTGAAAACTCCGAGCTGTTGTAATGTGGTGCATGGCTGATTTCACAGGCGCAATTGCTCATGATATCAGCACAGACCAGTGGCGTCTTCTCCGTACCTGCGAGGCCTTCAGCGCATCCTCAAAAATAATTTTCCAACAATTATAAAAATGAAAAGTGTCATTATTCATTTAAATTCGATAGCTTTTCGTGATAGCTGTACACAGCTTTCCGTCTCAAAATCAGACTCTCAACCTCAAGAGCTAACAGTTTTGCAGCACGTGCTCGAATCACAGCTGTTTTCTTCGAACAATTAGACACACAAGCTAGTCGTGTGTCCAGACGGAGCACTGATGTTCAAACAGCGAAAGAGAGTTGTGTGTGTGAGGCAGTAAGCGTACGCGCCCACGCCAATATTGACTTTCCCGATGGACATGTTGCTTTGCCTTCTCCAATTTTTGCAATGAAATTCTACGCAATTCTTGATCAAGGCGCGGTGCCTATATATAGTAAGGGAAGCGCAACCCAATTGTTCCCGGATTCGCTTAATGTCAGAGAGGCACTACGTCGACAGTAGCAGATGGCTGACGTTCAGACAAGACTGTGATCAGATAATGAGCGTTCTCCAATGAATACAGAGTAATGCATCTGACTCAAAAACCCAGATTCGGTAGAATTCCATAATTTGTTTTTACGTGATTGATGTGACGCTATGTTGAGTACTGCAGATGAGATCATAACCACGCCTTTCTTCCGAAGGGAATATACTGAAAAGATGACAGTCGTCAAGCAAGGTAGGTCAACACCTGATATAAAATGAAAGTAGTCACTGAGAAAGAAATAAGAAATACGCAAGACATTTTAATGCATCAAAATTTCAAACATGTGAGTGGCTGACCGGCCGTGAGAAACACAGGAAACTGTTGGCCTTGCCTCCTTTTCTCTCGAGATAATGTGGTCTCAGCTCGGACAGCTCCTTGAGTAAGGTGGTTAAGCGACATGAGCAATCACTTCTCATGTGCACCTTCACTTGGCCTTAAATAATGTTCGGGATGTTGTTATTAAAAATTCATTTGAATTCATGAAAATTAATGTTGTAACATAAAAGTGTTTGGTATAGAAATAGTATTCCAATACCGAGTGAAGGCCTATGTTCTGGGAGCACGCGACGCAACTGGTACAGACACTGAAAACGAGTATCTCCAGGTTATTGCGATGTTTTCAGAGGAAAACTGCTTCAATACTTTCGAGAAACTATCAAATCGAACCACATTTTGTCAGTAAGATGGAGCTTCTCGTCAGTACAAGTAAACAGGCGCTTATAACGACCTCCAATTGAGAATCGGAGGAGGTCCTAAAAAAATTACAAAATTAGTCATAAACTGACATGACAACACGACAAAACTCAAAATGAAGCTTGCATTGCCTCTTTATACATCTTGGCACAAGAGAAAACTGTTTTCTTGAAAATGGCTATGGCACATGAATAGCCAAATTATAGATAAAAAAATCAAAAAGTTAACAGCTTCTACTTGGTTTTTCCAAATCCAGAAAATTGGTCATGACAATTGGCCAAGGCGTTTTCTCTCAATGGCAAATCTCATACATCTAAGTGGGCCACTCCAGCTGCACAAGGATGCATGGAACATGATTTTAAAATTGAGACTATACCCTGTGACACCCGCTTGAAGATAAATCGTTTTTACATCACTCTCTATGTATTAATTTCTTGATTCTTGACTGCGACAGTCTCACAAGGTGTCCGCGCACCCTGGAAAACCTGGAAAACACCTGGAAAATGAAATTTTACCCTGGAAAACCTGGAAATCTTGAGACTAATCAAAACACTAATTGCAAGTTGTTGAAGTCATACTTACTGTATGGTTGAAGTGTTTTCTATTTTTCCAGATTTTATTCTTCATATCTCTACTTATTTGTTACAATTATAGCCTTCATTCGCATACAATTGTTTTGTTTTTAGAATGTTTCAGTGACTGGAATCTCCTATCATAACGCATACAACATGAATGAGACTGAACTGCGTGGTATGGTTAACTATGAACTGTTGGCGAACTCCTAATCGTTGTACAGTATGGTCAATTAGTAGCTGTGAAATCCCTCACAAACGCTCCGCGGTATGGTGAACTAGAAGTTGTAAATTCCCTCATTAACGTCGTGTGAGAAGGGGAACTAGCAGCCGTAAACTCCTTTATTGACGACGCGTGGAATGGTGGACTATGAGCTGTAGACTCCCTCATTAACATCTTGTGGTATGGGGAACTAGGAGCCGTAAATTAGGATTAATGCTATTACACACTTGATTGCCGTGTGGCAGAATCTACTGACGCAAAATGGTGCTGAACATATAAACTTCATTTAGGCACCAGGCTTGTTCCGAATAATAAATAATGATCCGAGACTAATATCGAATATTTGAAACAAATTTCAAGTAGGTTTTCATTATGTAGATATAGTATTCCCGACACGTGTGCCAATGTGCTTTCCTCGGTCAATTCTTCTCTGTGTCATTCTCCTAAACTGATAGTGATTACTCTCATGCATATCCAGCACATTAACCATTATGTTTCTCTTTCTGGCTCTTGGTCTTCCACTTTCCACGGATTCACGCTGCAATGCTTCAGTTCAAATTATACTCTTTCTCTATTTAATTCTCCTCAATCTGCAAGCTTTAAATTTGTTAGGATTGATTATATTTTCATTTTTTTATAAATATAATGTAGCAGTCTCATGCATATATTGGTATTTTTTATTTGGAATCACCTGCGCCTTAAAAATTCAACTATTTCACGCCACTTTTCAAATTTTTGTCTTCAATAATATTAATTTTATGGTGTGTAAGCTCCTTAGCCACTGAACTTAGGGTAGATTTTCCCGGAATTTTTCTTCTAAATTTGACGCGTGCATTTGAGTAAAATTTCCTTGCAGAAAGTCGGGAAATTTTCGTTCAAATTTGACCCCCGAATTTTGGTAAATTTCCCTGGAAAACCTGGAAAATGAATTTTATCCTAGAAATCCCGGAAAACACCTGGAAATTTTCATTCAAATTTGCGCGGACACCCTGGTCTCAGATCATGCAGTCTCAGCTACAGACATTCAAAAGTAACCCTCTGTTTTCTTTTCAGAGAAATGCTGCAATCGCCGAACTCATTTGTCCATTAGACGCCGATCCGAGAAGGGACAAAGTTGCAGCGTGCTGGAGTCCTTACTTCGACGACTTTGTAGCAGCTGAACTATCTGAAGGAAAGCTTCATGTCAAGCGGATCACAGAAAATTCATCATTGCTGACAACGAAATTATCGACAAGGGACACAAATAACACCTTGTTATTGATTTCACCGACGCATGTGACTGTAGCTCACGACGCTCTAGTAAAAACGATGTCCCTAATTGACAAGGGCTGTGAGGAATGGTATCCTGGACGAATACATTCTTTAGTGTATTCCACCAAGAGTCTGGGCGTCGTGGCCGCAGTGGAAATAGATAAAGGAGTTCGAATAAGCTGGCCAAATCTGTCTCACAATCTCGACATCCTATCAGACGGTCAAAGTTGGTGTCTGAACTCGTTTCTTCCGGTGGAGACGCCTGAAGGCGGCAAACGGATAATCACTGATAGTAGACTGCACAATCATTGGCGTCAGATATGTTTGTGGACCTTTTCTGAGATGGGCTGGAGACAAGTAGACCTTAGAAAGTCAAGATCGGTCAGTGAGGATGCTAAGCAACCATTTGCCGTCAGCAAAACCGGAGGACAATTAGCTATTGTGAACTTTAATAATGATTTGTTCGTCTGGGATCTTGTATCTCTGACTATTGTCTCGAAACTCGAAAGAGATGGATGTTCAAATGTCGATATTCCCATTTTCTCCTCATCCATGCTGCTTCTCTTGCCTGGTCAAGTTGGAGATTGTCTGCGTAAAGTAGAACTGAATCTTAATCGTGAACATCCAATAGGACCGCCTTTCACAGACTCTGTTAATGTTGCGGAATGTCTCCAAAATATGAATTTTATGCTCGTCAATTCACTAGTCGATGGACGTTGTGTTATTGATTTGATCAATTTACAAACTGATTCTAGAAAGCGTATATTTGATTCGGAATGGTGCGCTGCTCCTCCAGATATGCAACTTATGGCATTCTCTCCTGATTTGAGCAAAATTCTTCTAATTGACGACCTAAATCGATTGCTTCTACTTGTTGACGGAAGTAATCCAGTGACCGATTATTTATCAGATCGCAGCCCCAGGCGGTGCCACATGCTCTGATATCAGCTCTTCTTTCCACTCAGTCGTTCCCTAAATTTTCCTTTTCACTTCTTTGGTTTTAAAACGCCCAATTGTTGGCTTTCCTCATAGGTGTGCCGTAGTCATGATGTACAAATCTCCCCACTCCTTTGCAGCTCAAATTTTTTTACCTAGTAGTGTCTTTACATCACCATTGTTGAATCTCCGTTTCAATGTTCTATCCTCATCACTCAACCGTTCCCCCTTTCCCCGTTCCCTGATTATTTACTTTTTACTTCCTTGAATACTTGCTATCTTGTCTATCATGTATTTACATCATAATTTTTGCTTTGTTTGACAGAACTTTGTTTGAACTTTTTTGCTTTAACTTTGTTCGTTAATTGTATACAGCTTGACAGTCATGGAAAAATCAAAAAATTGTCAGTGTAGCACTCGCTTTTATTTGATGCGACAAAGAACATTTTAGAACTATAAGAAATATCTTATTGAGGAAATCTTCGACCATCAAGTCATGCTGTCAGGACGACCGTCATGCATCGTCTATCAACAATCATTGTTTGGACTTGTCAAGAGCCTTCGACAAACTCCAACATTGTCGTCTGATCAATTTTCTTGAAACTCATGGATTTAAACACGGTTTTTTGAGGTAGCTGTTGTCCTTTCTGTCTGACTTGATTATTTTACTTGGTCAATTCTCTATTTTGTATGAGACTACAATCTTTGAAAATATACCCTATTACTACCACGTAAGTATTCGATGTTTTCAGTATTCGATGAATATGCACGTGTATATTGCAAGCTTCGGTCTTGTGTTATCGGAACATAATCATTCAATTTGATTTCGACACGCAGAATGCCTACCTACGGCAACTGGATGCATATGTGGTCCAAATATAGTTCATCATAATATGATATATGTATAGAGAGAGAGAGAGATCTAATGGAAAGAAAATGCAGATATCGTCCCTATTGTAGCCCTATGGTAAAATTTGATAATGCACTGGCTACAATTATTATAAAAGTAGGCTACATAAAGACATAAATAATTGAAAGCAGTTATCGCAATCGTCTCAACCATGAAGAAACCAGAATTAGAAGATTTCAAATCCGTGTCGGAGAGATGGTAACTAGCGAGGAATTTGATAAATTCAGGCATTCGTTTGTAGGCCTACTACTGGGAAGGTTGGCCCATATTTTGAATTCTCAGTACCAACAGTTAAAAGGAATTTCTGAATACTTAATGCACCATAACAAACCTATGGACGTTGAAAAACTATGTTTTGGTTGCTTAGTTATGAAATATCTGATAACTAGGTTTAATTTCAGATAGAGGTAGCCTACATGTTCGGGCCAACTTGCCCCAATGAGGTTGGCCCACTACTTGGGGTTAATTGGCCCACTAAATGCTTACTAAAAACCCGTTGTAATAAATAAAGAAAACATTTCCTAAATGGCCTTGTATCAAGTATTTTTATAAGGAATATATTATATATTAGAAATCTTATTCTTCTTGATAAGCTAATTACCTTTTTGAAATTCAATTAAATAATTTATGTTAATAATTAAATAGATATTCGTTCAGATCAAGCTATATTCTTTTTTTAATTGATTGATCTAATCTAAGAAGCCGAAAGTTTCTGCGACGATAATTATTCATTAGCCTCGTCATTTCTGAACTTCTTCAAATCAAAACATGAGTTCTGAAAATATTTAGTGTACTTAGAATACCTTAATAAAGTCTAATACAAAACCATTTAACAGAATCTGGAGATGTCTGAATAACAATTACATTAGCCTTCATACATGTAGGTTCTAAATCAGTCAAAATGATCGAATTTTCAATTACATCCCTAAATTACATAATCCGAATCATCTGAATCGCAATTATGACTAACATAGACACTGTTTTCACCGATGCATCGTGTGCCCAATCGTGACAACGAGTACACTGAACCCACACTTCCTGTTTCGAAATAAGCCAGTTCGTAAGGCAAATAATACAAAACCATTCTTTACTTTTCTTTACGATCCTTTCCTTTCTTCGTTGTGTTGGCTGTATTTCTTTCTTCTTCCTGGCTTCTTGCATTTCTGGGGAATCCGGTAAAATAGAACTCTTCCTCTTTCTTGTTGAATTTTTCTTTATTCTTTCACCAGCTTTAGGATGCGGTCTGACTTCAAATGGGGTAAAAGCTCCTTAATTATTATGAAAATATTTACTTGAAGTTTGTTGCCGCTCACATTGCGTTTGACTATCTACATGTGCAATTTGTGGCTCTTGAGAAGTTTTCGGCTCTTGGTTTTCTCCGTCTTGAATTGGCCTGTCAGTAACTGAAGAAGGGCTAAAATCAGATTCAGAGAAAATATCTGCATTACAGGGAAATATCCGTCTTCCGAAACCCGGACGTCACACTTACTGACACTCATAGATTCGTTCCATGCTTCCAATTCCAGGTATGTTATAATTGGATATATATTGGGCGACCGGGGTTATGTCTCATCCACCGCTGCTGTGCTCTAGAAATTCTTGATATTAGAGGTCCAAACATGGACACATCAAGTGGCTGCAATTTGTGAGAGCAATGAGGCGGAAAGCTCAGTAGAACTATTCCACTCTCCTTGCAAAACTTTACAATATCAAAATCAACATGAGATTCATGGTTATCCAGCAGGAGCAGCACTGGACGATCAACTGAAGGTCGAGCAAATTTACAAAAATGTTGCATAAAAGACAAAAACAGTTCAGCAGACATCCATCCGGAACGACTGGCACCACCGGAAGAACCGGCAGGTGCGCCAGAAAGAAAGTAGTCTCGGAAGTGCACACGTGGAAATATAAAAACCGGTGGAATCACTTGTCCACATGCAGATACACCAGTGCAGACAGTAACTAATTCCCCTCTTTCAGCCGATGTAATAGAACACACAATTCTTGCTCCGCGTTCGGCAAGAACTTTTGGTTGATTTGGTGCAACTGTGGTAACACTTGTTTCATCAACATTCCATTCCAATATAGAGCTCGACTCAAGTTGGTGTCTGTCCATTACATCTGCCAATTTAGAAAAGAAGAGATTCACATTTTCTTTGTTAAAGGCTGCTGCTCTATACTTGTCGATTCTGGACGACGAATGGAAAGCTCAGTATGTCTACTCATGAATCCAAAATACCAATCTATACCTGCTATCTTGCCTTTGTGCCACGATTCAGGACAGCGAATTTTGTAATATTCCACACACGAATAAGCGAACTTACGAAAGTCCTTCACTGTGAGACCAAAGTAGATAGCTGCAGCATCAATCAGATAACGACTCATCTCCCGTTCTTGCTCTTCGGAGAATACCATTTTATGCCTAGAATATCCTAGTGTCGGTTGGTCGGAGACTTTACTCCTTGAGATAAAATGACGGAGAGTTGTCCTAGGAATGTCGAAGATTTGTGCATTTTCGGACACTTTCTCCACCATCGATGAGCTGTACTGCCTTCTCCAATATTTCCCTCTGAATTTCACCGCGTTTGGTTTTCTTATTGTACTTTCGGGTCATATCCTGAAAAAAGATGTTTAATAAGTACTTCAAAGAATTATATATGAGTATATATCATACATAGGCTCCATATACCGTATAATTTTGTTTAAAAATAATGTATTCAGAAGAATTGTAAAATTTTTTATTCAATCATTTTGTGATTCATTAAAAACACATGTGGACTTATTGTTATCAATAACACATGTAGATCTACAGTATCAGTCATTTGAAATTCGCGTCTGTGTAGGTGTGATGCTGAAAATATCTGTATAGTCCATGTTGATTTTTGGCTTAAATGTCAAGTAATAAAGCGATACATACATGTAATGCAGTAGCCCAATGAATCACATAATGAGTGGAATGGTTCGGAACAATATTGAAAACAGATTCTGCACTGCCTCTATAAAACTTATTGTATCTGCTGCACTTTAATAACGATTATCATTGAAGCAATATAGATTCATGAAAAATGCTATAAGATATCATTTTAAAAGTATGGACTTAAAATAAATCAGTTTTCTTGCAAACATTTGATGGGGTAAGTTGGCCATGGTGGCCTACATACCCCATTTAAAGGTGGCTGATTTACCCCATTATGATACCTCTACCAAAAATTCAACTTTATGTGTTTTAGTTTATAATTGAACATCTATCCTTTATACACTAACTGAGTAGGCTAATTATCTTGAATGTCACACTGAATAAACATGAATGTCCTCCACCTTAAAAAATTCAATTCGCTGATTGATGCTTTTCGATAACGTAGTCTGTGAGCAAGCCGTCTGTCGTTTTGTCAGGCCTACGTGTAATATAGTATAATATTAGGCATATTGTACATGAAAAAGAGTTAAAGCAATTGAAAGCATTCTTATAAGCAAATAAAAAATAAAAGGAGAAAATTATGCCAAACCATCGTAATTATTCATGCCATTTAATTTCCGTGTGTATGCTAATGTTTCAGTTTATAGTCTCACGGGAGGTTGGCCATTGGTTGAAAAAAAACAGAATTTCACTCCCAATTTACGACCGTACATATTGAATAAAGCTTCCTAAAATGACACCTGACGTTTAATCGTTCTTTGTCACTGCTTCCGAATGATTCGGTTTTTCAGTATTGAGTATTATTTCTGCTGTTAATCCTTGATGCATTTCGCTGCAGACTGATATGATCGAAAGCATTTTGTGGTGTAAATATGTTGTAAAGGCTATTCTTGTCACTGCCTCCGAATGTTTTGATTCTACCAGCATTGGGCTATTCCCATGATCAAGTCAGCATGCAGGACGTCGGGTGTCATTACACGAAGCTTTATTTAAAATATAAGGTCGTGAATTGTGATTGAAATTTTTTTCTAATAGTTACAGGGATGAGAGTTTTCTGCGGATTTGTATTAGTAATAGCTCGGCTTTAAGTATTATTTTGTTGGCCTTTTGAGCCTCCTTGAAATGTGAATTTCCGCCGGGACCACGTTCTTCCCTTCTCAACCCTGTTTGGCAACAAGTCGCAAACTTTGAAAATAAGTCACAGGTTCGAATGTTTCACTACATGGTTGGTTTGGATGTGTAAATAAACCATCTTGCGGTACGTTGTTATTTATTTCAGCTGAAGGAGAAATCAATTTAAACTAAATATCAAATTCATCGGACTTTCTGCTTTAACGGCATGTTTTCCACCCCGGAAAAATGTGTTGTCGATTAACTCGCGCTGTTGTAAATTATTGGTATGATGAAATATAAAGATGGTCTAGATTAATTATCTTTCATCTTAACAATAAATTAATGCTCATTTCTGTGTCATATACTTCTCTATTATGTGTCGTTATACTGTTATAGAGCTCTACATAGTTTATGTTTTACATCATTGTTCACAGTTTGTCTGCGTTTACTATCTTAATTCGCTTATAATGTATTTTTGTTGGTTGCAGACATCAAAATTTAGGAGCAGAATATCCTAATGAACCTCATCTACGATAGTTTTGAATACCACTGGATATGATTGTTATTATCCATTGTATTCAAGATTTAAACTTGTTTGAGGTACAATCAACCTGAATCCCGATGTCTACGTTTACAAAATTGACCTTCAATGGGTAAGTTTCATCATCTGAGTAGTTGTTATTGCTTATTACATATGGTTAGGTAAAGGCAAGCGAACGCAGATCTCGCGGACCGGATTCGGCCAGCACAAATCGACCCGCTACATTCGGTCAATACACTACGGGCCGAAGTCGACCAGCCGAACCTGGGCCGACTTAGGGGTGTCCGGACACGTCGCGTTCGGGCCGAAATTGTTCGTCGACTTCGGCCCCGACCTTGTCCGACTTTCCGTTTGCACAGGGAATGATTTCAACTAATTTAAAAGAGTGTAATGGGTCCAAATCACCATTGAAACATTAATTTGGTGAATCATAAAATCATGCCGATGAAAATTGAATTAAAATAAAAGCATGAAATTTCAGCCACTACGACAGTACAAAAATATCTTAACACATAGAGTAGGAATAGGCCTGCTTTATGTCTTAACGTTTTCATGAAGATTTCTATTATAATGCCGTTTATTAAATTTCTTTGATCATCATCTTAATTTCCGCTTTTTTTGCGATGCTTGTTAGCAAATATTCATTCCTCTTGATATCCAAATTGCTTCATACGACTTATAACTAGTGATGCAAATGGAAAATTTCGAAATTTAGTTTTCAGTGATTGACGCTTTTCCTTTGTTTTGGAGACTTATTATAGTTGTTTGAAAGACTGTAATATTCAAAGACCGAAAACTTCTCTATCATCCTTGTATGTTGACTTTTGGTACCAACTGCACCTTTTCCATGTCTATTTCAGATCTTTCCAAATGAATTTCAGACATTAGATGGATTTCAGATTTCTCAAGCTGAATTTCAGATATCTATAACAAGCTCAACTTTGAAAAGATCTTTAATTCAACTGGAGAGCTTCAATTCATATGGATCATATCTGAAATTCATTTGGGCAGATCTGAAATCGATTTGGAACTACATGTATCTGAACTAGAAATTGAGGATGTGTATCCTCAACGAAGGTAGCGGACAATGCGCCAGAAGTTTGAAGCTATCATAGATATTCTTTTACTCATCACAGATATCCTTATAGTTTCCAAATATCTCACGAATTTACAATCTACATCTTCCAATATGGTCACTCATGAATACTGCAAGGACTGTGTGCAGTTATTAATGCTATTATACTTCATCACATGTTCATCAACACATGGAGAATTTGCATCACTATGATCAACGCTGCATAATAAAGCTTGACTTTCAAGCTAACAATTAGCAATTGCTCCAAAATGAAGTACATTATTTTTGCTCCAGATCTTTCACATTGGATGAAATTATACCCGTATCGTAAAGGAAGACTCACGTTATCCCAAACGGTGTCTGTGTGATAATTTAAAATGCCAACACTTTCGTACAAGCTAGTGGCAATTAGAAATGCTCAAAATCTGCGGACGGAAATCGTACTACGATCGTTTAATCAAAAATAATGATGAAATCAAGAGCTTTAGACCCAATTTATTGGTGCGCAGCTGCCTCGGCAGTTGAAGCTCATTAGTTATAGGGTCTTATCAAAAAAATCAAAACTTTCAAAATTTTCCAAAATTTTCCATTATTTTCCAATATTTTCCATAATTTTCCACGGAAAATTTTGATTCCGGAAAATTTTCATCACTATACTTATAATTCTGGGTGTCATGTCGGTTTGTATTTAAATTGACAAAAATTTAGCTTTTTCAAAACTGCTCAAATAATTTTTTGGACCACAGGGACGTAATCTCCACAAAAAATTGAATCTCTTGGTACAAAAATTTTCTCACTGCAGATACTTTTTTGAGTCGACCTATATTTTCCTACTCTATGAAACTAGCATTATGATTTGTCAATGATGAATTGAATACATGCATGCATTTTAAAATGTATGGCTTGATACCGGTACTTAGCTCCATGTATTCAGTGAAATTGCTCTAACCTTTGGTTCTGACATTTGGTGTATTGAATAATTTCGCATTCCCACATCAGCAAAATATTAATTGTACTGCAAGCCATGCAAGATCGTTGAATGTAATGTCTGATAGAATCATTATAATTATTTTAACAGTGCTGCGGAGTCATGACTCCAATCTCAAGTTAAAGGACTAGGCTGCAGCAGAATCAAATTGCTTGTGCAAAATAGATTATCCTGCTTATAGAAATGATCATCCTTGCATAACTATTTGCATAGCTTAATGTCGAGTCATGGCGCAGCTCCGAAATAATATTGTTTTGCAATCTATTGAAAGTAGTGTTATTTTAATGTCAAAAATCGTTTTCCTTTTTTGTTGTTTTAGCTGTGATTTGATGCAAGCAAAGGAGCCATTATTTCCATTGCCCATGTTAATTCAATTAATAGTGTTTAAATTCTTCAAATCATCAATTATTGCGCGACTTTAACTTTAAGCTGTGTTAAGAACACATGATTGCTTCCTACTTCTGAAGCTTTGTCGAAGAAGGAATCTTTTGTAGAGGTAAATGTGATTGCTTAAGCTAAAAAGATCGACACTGAACACCATTGAATATGGTGGGGATTGCAACTACGATTGATGTGACGCGTCTCATTCACTCCGTGACAGGATCCCCAACACGAAACTAACCACTTCGCTTGCCTTTGATAGATAGAAATTCTGTTCGGGCACTCTGATATCCATTCGTCATCCACGCATCTGGTCGTGCTTTCAGCAGGACATTTGAACGCGTTGAGCCGGTGTTTGTTGAGTTACAGTGGCCTTCCGCTCGCGTCTGTGAATCCTCATCTTTAAGTATTACAATGTCACTGGTCCCTCTTACTTTTCGAGTCAGATTATGGAAACATAATCTATCCCTCGTCGCTAATGTCTCCGATATTTTTTCAGCTCAGTTATCAGGTCGGCATCCGTAGTTACTTCCAGTCGATCGAGGAATCGACTCTCTTTTGAACTGGACATCTGCATGTGGGCCGTCTCTTTGTCTCTTACTCGCGTGCAGTAGTGTCTCACAATTTATACAACTTTTTGAAAATGCCACTTTTGAATGGCGCATTGGCCTAGAAGTCGTACAGAGATGGTGCACAGCATCACACATCAGTTGCTTGCAAAAGTCTCCATGTCTTTATGAAATCATTCGTAAAGTTTTGGAAGTCGTTGAAATACAGAGATTCTTAGACTCTGCATCGACAGAACATACTCATCATCATCATCCCAAATCCAAATTGGTGATACAGGATGATATAATACAATACTTTTGGCAAGTGTGACAGTTGAAGTCAGAGTTAGTCGGACACTGGCTATGTCTAACTTAATTTAGCCTATGGGCCTATTCTATGCCTATGGCTGTAATGTTTGAACACTGAATGGGCGCATACCCTTTCAAAAACGCACCCCTGATATCTTCGTGTGCTCGCCGCGTAGGAATGAGCAGCATCGAAACATATAATCAGCGTATAGCAATCTCTGGCATAGCGAGATCTCGCACAGAGCGAGGATGACGGAGAGCCCCAACAAAATTCATATATTTAATAAATAGGACATTACCTCAGCTATTGCGAATTTGTTTAATAGCCTTCGCATAGCGACCACCTCCGCTTATTGATTTTATATTCCTTTCCTAACTCCTTATAGATCGTCAACAAAAAGTACTTGACATCACAAACCCAGCGGATTCTGTTCAGTGCATTATTGAGTCCGTGGGTCTCTCATATATCGCATTTGGGGAAGTGTCTCTAGGAGGACTAGTAGATTTCAGAAGGCATTCTGTATGTAGTAACTACAAGGCTTCATATAGATACTATGGACCCCTGGTGCATAAGGACGCGTCATGAAATGCGGTAGTCTATGTAATGTGCAGCTGATGGTGGCAAAGTCCTTATAATATAGCATAATTACATAACATTCTATCAACATGTCATGAAGTGCAATGTTTGTCTTGTGATGCTTGACATTGTTCAAATTGCACTTTTTTGCATCAGAAATATTAATTCAGCGATCATTTTCATGTGTATTTACAGGGTTTTTGGTCGCCATTTAACTGACAACAGAGATTGTGTCAATCAATATCAGATGAAATTTCACTAATTTATAGAATAGTAAAAAATTATAAGTCTCACTTTGAATCTGTTGGCGCGGTATCGAGTCATACCAAGTACACATATTTTACATGGAAATTTTAAGTCGTTCATTGCATTTTATTCTTGCCGTTAATTGATTTTCTACATGACTTCAGATACTACACTGGGCATCGACCCCGCTGCTAGTCTTTATATCGGCAGTCACAATTTTGACGAAGTATGTATTCACTGAATGTAATTGCCATGAAAATTGATAAATGATGGTGATGTCTTCATCTCGTGATTCTTCAAGCCATGTGAGCTGAAGAGGCCATATACCGAGAGAGGCCCTATTCGAAAATTAGGAGGATCCATGTGCACAGAGGCATCGAACTTCAGATGCCAATCAATATCCCGGGTCCTCAATGTCATCAGCTCTGCAAACTCTCGTTAATTTGATCTCTTTCAAGACCGATGCGAAAAGAAGACGCCAGTGGTTTGGAGCAAGGAAGCAAGTTGGCGCTAGAGCTTGAATAGTCTATGATGAAGCTTTGTGAATGATCTACATACATTAATATGACAATAGCATAGCAACTTGT
Organism: Prostheceraeus crozeri; assembly: GCA_907163375.1. Lineage (NCBI taxonomy): Eukaryota > Metazoa > Platyhelminthes > Polycladida > Euryleptidae > Prostheceraeus > Prostheceraeus crozeri. Next base: position 310,654 of record CAJQUW010002977.1, on the reverse strand, counting down.
GTCTGATTGTTGTTGTGAGTAGCCATGAAATAGTTCGGAAGTTGTTTTCGATCGTTATTGCAATTATTTCATGTGATGATTGCAGTGTCAGTTCGCGTGGGCATAGAATAGAAAGATGTCCTCACATTTGAGCAATTTCAGCACAAAACACCTTGACAGCCGTCGACGCTGCGCTTCGCCATACAAGGTCTCGTCAGTGCGGCTCGGAATGATCCAGACAAGCTAAAAATGCCTGTAATGGCTGATCAAGCTTAATGACGGTACAGCAGGTTGCCCTGCGTGTATTCATCCTGGCTTTGCCGTGCGGCTGATGATCATAAAGACTGTGATTGTTCGTCTGTGCGAACTCTGATCACCCATACTTGATGTTTTAGACTAGTTTTGGCCATTCCGAGACGCACTGACGAGCCCTTGTAGGGTGAAGCGCTGCGTCTACAGCTGCCAAGGAATTTTTTGTGCAGACGAACTGGCACTCCGCAATCCTTATGATTATCAGCCGCACACCAAAGTCAGGAGAGATGAGCCCAGAGCAGTCTGTTGTGCAGTCCTTCAGCTTGTTCAGCCACTCTAGATATTTTTGACTAATTTGGGCCATTCCGATGCGGGGCTGCGGAAGCGATTGATTTTTATTCGCTTCCGCTTCCATCATTTCCACTCAACCTTTTCCATTTCCGCTTCCGCTTTCAATTCCAATTATTGGAGGCCTGACATCGACTACACACCTGCCCATTTCGAGCCCCTTTTTTTCATTTCCACTTTTTCACGAGTTACAGGTTCTGACGTTAACACTTTTTTCAGATTTTCTGAAAAGTCAAATATTTTTCAGATTTACTGAAAATTGTGTTAAGTTGTCATTGATAAGATGATACTGAGGTTTTCTGATTTCGAATGCCAGTATTCTGAGATAATACACATTCGTTTTCATCATAATGAGAAAATTAGAAGTAACTATTCATACAGGTGCCAATTTGTAATTCGGTGTAATAGAGTAAGCACTAAATATGACAGCTATTACTTAACTCATATCAAGAATTAAGGTCAAAAGTCAGAAGTGCCTCGCCTCGCCCTGACACGCGAATTGCGTCAGTCATTAGTATCATGATTCTTTCGGAAGCGAAAGTGATCGTCGGGCATCCACTTTCGCTTCCAATGAAAACGATCACTTCTATCGCTTCCGCCTCCACACCATTGATCCCCAGTCCCACGGATGATCCTTAGAGCGAAACGCAGCGCTTACGGCTGCCAATGAATTGTCGTGCTTATGTTTCTCAAGTCTGATGACATCCGTCTATTCATGTCATGCTTTATTTTATATTTGTTCAAAAACTTGTCTGAAGAAATATGTTTTGTAAACTTCTTACAGTTAATGGCAAGCAATCACTCTTGTGAAGAATCGTCTGACTTACTATTAGCGGCACAGGGCATGCAATACGTGCGTTTATTGGTTCCGGATTTTAATGGACAACTTCGAGGTAAACTTGTTCCCCACACGAACTTGAATGACATCGGGGAATCTATGGCAATCTGCATTTTAACCGCTAGTGTTCGCGGAGAACTTCTAGATCTCCCTGATCAGATTAAGTTGGGCATCCCAAATATCCTGATGTGTCCAGATGTGAAGACGTTGGTGGAAAGATCATGGAAGAGCGAAACTCTTGGAGTCAGAGTTGGCGAGGTGAGTGATGACACCTTATTTTTCTCACCTAAAGCAGGGGTTTTCAAACATTTTTTCGCGCCCCCCGAAATGATTAACTGCTGCCTCGCTCCCACTATAAACTTGCCGACGCCACACGACGTAGATTCCGATGCTCAGTTATCGGTATTTACTATAATTTGCCACATTCTCATAACTATTCCTACATTTACGACAAAGTATCATCTCCGACGATGTATCTAGCAAAAGTGTGCATAATGAAAGGAAAGCAGCATCCGGAAGGGAACTTTAGCACATTTGTTAAAACGTTCGCACAGAAAAGTTGAGCCTCACTGACAAAAATGAGCCTGTTTGGACAGCTTTCCAAAATCAGGCTTCTTCGAAGAAAGTTGGAACCGAAGATCTGGAGAAACATTGAGGCGGATGCACATTTTGTTTTTCAGATATACGAGACGAGAGAATCCCATTTCGCCCAAATATGTAGATGCTAAACGAACAAGGATTCGAACAGCACACGCAGTGACAGAGGGTAATTTTTCTGCGTGTGCGCAGCAGGGATGCGGAGTCCTCTCCGACTCCGGGTGGCAAGTATATTAAGCCTAGTTTTTTTAAATAAGCTGGTAACCTACATCATAGATCATTATAGGCTGACCTGATCCTATTTTTAGAGATCATTGTTGCATCAATTATCAATCATTTTCGATGAAAGTTTATCAAATGTCGCTTGAAGTTGCATGTATGCGACTCGGCTCCTCTCATCTTGTTGATGTGTGCTGCACACGGTTTTCCTCCAGTCTCTACCAGACAGGAAAATCCCCATTCTTCTCCAAAAAATATGAGTACATTTTCGATTCTGTTATGCGCTTTGGAGGAGCCATCACACACGATTGACACGAGGGTAAGAGATAATGTTCTCAAAGAAATTAGTATTTCATTTTTGTCTCTGACCTTTGGTGCATAAGTGTGATCGAGACTAGGAGGGCTTGTCTTCTCTACTAAATCACCGAGTGAAACGACAATCATTTTTTCACTATCACGGTTCATTCCCTCAACTATTACAAGCTTTGCATGCACTGCTGTCTCTGTACTTTTGCTTGATGGAGAAAATTGACATCAAGACAGTGACAGCTATGCACGAGGATAAGTAATTTGTTTGTATTATATTTCCGGTTTACTGATAGGCCGCAGTCGAAGTCCTATCATTTGATAGGACTCCGACTCCGACTCCAGCAAAAAATGTAGGACTCCGGGACTCCGACTCCGCATCCCTGGTGCATAGGCATGATTGGCATGAATGAGGAAAGTGCCTCTGGCGTCCTACTGCGCATTTCTCCAACACCTGGTCATAGAGTAAGTGAAGCACTCTCGGCAGAAGCATCCCGGGGTTTGCGACACCGAAAAGTTTGTCGCGCCCCTTTGTGGGGGGATGGGGTGCCCCACACTTTGGAAACCCTGACCTAAAGTGACAGTTAATATCTATAGCATTACATTGCCCTGGTGTTTAACATGCTTAAGCTATCAAAGCCCGTCACTTTTATGATGTCAAATTTATGACATTTTCTTTGGTTTATGCAACATTTATGTAGTTCCGATTAAGTATAAAAGGATGATGATTTTGATGTCGATTTTCTTTTAATTTATTTCCATTTTTGGAGCAATGGTCTCTGCGAATCATTTGATAGTTTGCAGATGATGCGAGCAGATATTATCAAAAAGTATAAAGACTGCGGCTACTCACGCAAAAGTAAACATAATTTCAATAAAATATTACTTTTTTGATAATTTTATTAATTTCTTTGGGAATATATAAGCTTTGTACGAATTAGCATTGCATTTTCATTATTGTGTTTTAATAGTATAATCGCATGTCATAGTCTTGTTAGTCATTATCGATAATATAGCGACTGTGCATCATAATCGTCATCGACACTGCTGTGAAATGGTAATTAAAATTTACCATCTTGTTCATTCATACTAGACGCATGCATAAACTGTTATGGTAAATTTTCATTCTTAGGTCTATAATCTGGGGTGTATCCCAAGACCCTGGGTCACCATTTAATGCTCATTCCTAGCATACTGATGAGCCTGTGCTCGACAAGCACGGCTGGTGAGGAATTCAGCTCTGAATTGTTCAAATCTGTGGACATTTTTCTATTTTATTGATTTCGTTTAATCTATTTACCGAAACTAACCTACACAACTTTCTGTCGCAGGTTTCCTAAGTTCCGCAAGGGTCTATGTAGGTCGCTACCTATTAGCTATGTAGTTTGCTCCTATGGAACTCTGAACCACTCACAACTTCTCACTGGTGGCGGAGCTTGCTGCGATAACGTGGTTTTGAATTTATTGATAATTTGCACGGCCGTGTTTCTTCCTTGTAACTTGAAATTGGCTGTCTTTACCGATTACTTTTCTAAAACTGGTCGCAGGCTTGTGGCATGACGTATGCAGTTCGTGCTGAACATGAAGAGAATCTTAGAACAAGAGATGAGAATCATGAGATGGATGAGCGCTGGATGATTCATTGGGGAACATATTTTATAGACAGAAAAAGGAACAACGACTTGAGAAAACATTGGTTATTTATTCCATCACAGATTGAAATCATGACGGATCAGATCATGAAGATTGAAAGAACAGAAAATACAATGGTGAGAAGAACGTGCGGTGTGAGGCTGGCCTGGCCAGACTTGCCGTTGGGATTGGGTTGGAATTGTGCCACCAAAAATCCACCCCAACCTCAATAAATCGCTATAAGCCCTCTCCCAACAAAATATACATGTAATCGTTGACATTAACCAGTGCGCTACAGATTTTTTCGGGTTGTACTGAGAATTTCATCTTGCTATGTCTTCAGTCTGACCTTGCCTCTCTCGAATTCGAACATTGAGAGCTCTTAGTGTGATTCACACAAATTGACGCAGTCAGCTTTAACCCTACTTTATGGCTCTAACTTCCCTAGTTGCTAAAAATAGTGACTTAATTCGCAGGCCTTCTTCTGTCTCGACTCGTGCTTTTCGCATGTGTATGATGCATTGATTGAAATTGGTAATATACCTTTTTCCATCTATTTTGGTCGAAATTCCAAGCAATTTGGTCAGTGATATCTTATGTTATGATTATTCCCAAGCAATTTGGTCACATAGCTTGCTATTTCCAAGCAATTTGGGCAAAGTCTGATATCTTTCTTAACTATTCCAAGCAATTTGGTCCGAAGTTCAAGCCATTTAGTCACAGCATTCTAGCAGGCACATGGAAATTAAGTAGGTTAAAATTTGAATTATTTTACAGTGCGTTCAAATTCTCGTTCTAGTTATCGATATCATTGATTTAATAATTTTAATTCTTTGTGAACTAATCAAACCAATTAAGATGGTTGGTGGCTTGACCAAAGATAAGTTCATGCTATCCGAGATCGATGCTTTGGTGGAGCAACCATTTTATCTTCTGTGTGACAATGCTTCATGCCATTGCGATGCACCACAGATGAATAGCGACAGTCATGAGCTTGTATCTTTGCATCGCTTTTGTCCATATTATAATGCGGCAGAACATGCAGGGTCATGCTTGAAAGCTCATGTAAAGCGACGTCTGTCTGATCCTACTGTCCAGTAGGAGATTGGTGACAGAGACGCTGCGACTCAAACAGACGAGACATTTCAGGATAGACGTTTGGCAATTCTGCGGCGAGAAATTGCGGCCTATCTTGCCAACATAAGGAAATGTTTGGAGTGGTACAACCACAGTTTCAGCTATTTTCGAAAGTGTTTGAGTGAACAGGATATCTTTTATTGAACTTTGTGTGATTTTCAGACTTTTTGGAAGTTTAAATATGCATCTGTTGCAGTATGAGCGAGTTTTATGGCCTTCTAATTTGCCAGTATAGAGTAAGAGGGATCTAACTATGAAAGTAGATATATTTTCTCTGATCTAGTGGTTCAATTATGGCGCACTTTATGATTAACATACATATAATATAATTTCTAAATAGCCTGTATAACTTTGAATATAGGTATATTTACACAAAACTGTTCTAATGAAGACTAAAAATTCCGATGAAGAATACAGATTAATATCCGCACTTTGTTGAAATTTCTCTTTACTGAATGCTTAATAAATGTATTTTGGTCATAAGTCAACATCCTATTTTTAAAATAATGAAAGCTACTAAACATACGGCAAAAGAAATTTATCGAATTTATTCATGCTTTTATGATAAATACATCTTGTGCGATTCATCTTAATCGTTGACTAAATGGCCTGAACTTCGGACCAAATTGCTTGGAATAGTTAAGAGAGATGTCAGACTATGCCCAAATTGCTTGGAAATAATCATAGCAGTAGATATCACTGACCAAATTGCTTGGAAATAATCATAGCAGTAGATATCACTGACCAAATTGCTTGGAATTTCGACCAAAATAGATGGAAAAAGGTATAGTATGTCGCTGTAACAGTGTCATACTGCGCAGGAACAGTGGCTTCAAAAAGAGCCCGTGTGGTGAGCTTTTTATTAACACTGCATTATTCGATATAAGCTTAATTAATGCCAAGTGTGCTTTTTGCTCGTGCATACATGTCAGCTATACACGTAGGCCCCTATGAGCTCTTAGGTGAAGACAGTCTCGGTGCAAAATTTAGCCATGTAGGAGGCCCATCATGCATAATTGTGTGGAATCAATCAAAGTCCCTATTACTATTAAGGCCAGTATAGTTCTAGGCCTACGTCCGTGACCTTCGTCAATTCAAAAAGTAACCAATATGGTAGGCCTATGTGGTAAGTCCCGATGCAGCTTCGGGTCAACGTACGTAAGGTTTACCTTTTTAGCTCTAAAGCAGGCTATTGAAATTTCTATTGGGATCCCAATGCACTTCTCATTGGGATTAGGCTGGAAATTCATCCCAACGGCAAGCCTGGGTCTGGCCGATGGACACAGAAGTGAAGACCTAAGAAAGAACATGAACCAGGAATGCATTTCCAATGTTCTACGAAGAAGACTGCGGTGGTGTGGCCATATTCTGAGAGGAGATGAGAATGACTTGAAGAACAGATCTTTCCAGTTGAAGGTCGAAGGCAGAAGGCCGAGAAGAAGACCAAAGAAAACATGGTCGCAAGTCGCAAACGAGTATCTTCACGCTCTGGACCTGAATCCAGCAATGGTCTACGATCGACAGGAGTGGAGGGGCGCCATCAGAAAGCAACATACGTCTGACCCCCTTCAATATGGACAAGGAAGAAGATTGGGAAGTAAGTAAGTAAGTTCGGAGTCATTCGTCAGCTGCATTTGTTCAGACATGTTGCGAGAGGATGAGATCAGGATTGGCTTCGATATGTCATGAATTTTGTTGATAGCAAGCGCTCCTAAGTCAGCCCTAAGAAGACCCGGAAGGAGATTGCTGCGGTGCAAAAGAGAACTTTGCACCTCCTAGAGAAAGACGCTTAAAATCTATAGAAAAGTGGAGGACAGCCGTCGACAGAGGATTGTATGGCGCGTTTAAAGGGAAAACGATTGAAAAAAATAAAGCAGTCAATTTACCATATTGTAGAAATTATAAATACAAGCTTTGCTTGATTCTTAGAGTTTGATTTTGATCTCCTCGGAATATTAATGGAAGTTATCGAGTCTGATCAACAATATTGCAATTCTATGTGTTCAATTCCTCGAATACAGACAGTACTTGCATATAATCTAACATGATCGCGTGCGACTACTCATTTTATTATCTTTATTTTCTGCAGATGTTATGCAATTTGTTTCACATGGATGGTCGGCCAGTAGAAGAGGACCTAAGAAGAATAACTCGTCGGCAAGTGGAGAAGCTGGCTGAGAAAGGGTTGAGGATCTACAGTGCTAATGAGATCGAATTCACGTTGTTCAAGAAAGTGAATGAACTCTATGTTGCTGCGCATTCAGACGACTCTCCATACCTATCTGAACATTTCAACACATACGAGAAATTCGTTGTTGAGTTGAACAAACGAATGAATCATTACAAAATGCGTATGAAAACATTTCATTCGGAGTCTTTGCCTGGAAAGTTAGAAGTAAGTTTCATTTTCAATCATCACTAGATTCGTTGTAATCATCAAGCCAAACTTGTCCTATCCATACATAGGCGAAAGATTTTAGTGCGGCAGCCACAGCGAGTTTCTGGAGGGAACGAGGTCGAAAATAAGACTTTCATAAAATGATGTACACCTTATCTATGCCTTCTAGTTAGTTCTTCTTCCAGTCAGATACGATCAAGGAAAAACACATTTTAATGCAATCAGAAGCAAATTGCAGTTTTTGGCTAGAATGAAATATTTTATGTTCTCTATCATCAACAGAAAAGTACAACGTCTAGAGTCATAATTTTTAACATGGAATGTCTTTAAGTCAGTTTCTATCATGTGCATATCATGTGGTCTTCGTGGCACAGTGGTTAAGTGCTTGGCCTAACGATCTTTTGGTCCAGAGGTCGAGCCCCGAAGGTATCATTGGAAGTCGGCAGGAAGAGCATCCGGACTAAAAGTACTACAACGCTCCATAAGTCTATGTCAGCACCGTCCAAGCCCCAAGTATGGGGAGTAGTGACGTAAAAGCTTCAAAAAAAGCATGTGATATTATCATGTTTCTGATCGGCGATGTATGCGAGAATGTGGATAAAGTGGGTTAACATATTGGTGCTTTCCGACAGTAGGAGGCTTGTCAAATCTGAATGCATGTATCTTCATAGATAAATGTTCATGAACCTAATAGGAAATGACCTAAAGACATTCCATGTCAAAAATTATGGCTCTAGACGTTGTACTTTTCTATTGATAATACAAAAAACATGGAATATTTCATTCTTGCAAAAAAACTGCAACTTGCGTGGTAAGCATAGATAGTGTGTACATAATCTTATGAAAGTCATAGCATTAAATGACTCTAATTAATTTTAAATTATTAATATATTAACTAATATACATGTATTAATAATATCAATAATATGCTCATTAATAAATAAGCATTAAATTAATTATGAAAGCCTTTTGCAATACAATCATGATCACTCAATTCCGTGGTAATTTCTGCAAAATTCCAAAAATTTGCATATTTCACATTTGGTAACAATTCCACCTGCATCTCCCTTGAGGTCATTCAATAAAATCGAAAGTGTATGCACATTGATGATTTAATAAATGCGGAGTTACCACTCTACCTAACATCGAGTAAGTATATATTAGGTAGAGTGGTAACTCCGCATTTATTAAATCCCCAATGTGTATACACTTTCCATTTTATTAAATGAACTCGAGGGAGATATGCATATTTATGCAATTTTGAAGAAATTACAACGGAATTGACTGATCTGAATCGCTTAGACATTCCTTGACCTGAATCGCTTAGACATTCCTTGACCTGAATTGCTTAGACATTCCTTGACCTGAATTGCTTAGACATTCCTTGACCTGAATTGCTTAGACATTCCTTGACCTGAATTGCTTAGACATTCCTTGACCTGAATTGCTTAGACATTCCTTGACCTGAATTGCTTAGACATTCCTTGACCTGAATTGCTTAGACATTCCTTGACCTGAATTGCTTAGACATTCCTTGACCTGAATTGCTTAGACATTCTTTGACCTGAATTGCTTAGACATTCCTTGACCTGAATTGCTTAGACATTCCTTGACCTGAATTGCTTAGACATTCCTTGACCTGAATTGCTTAGACATTCCTTGACCTGAATTGCTTAGATATTCTTTGACCTGAATTGCTTAGATATTCTTTGACCTGAATTGCTTAGACATTCCTTGACCTGAATTGCTTAGACATTCCTTGACCTGAATTGCTTAGACATTCCTTGACCTGAATTGCTTAGACATTCCTTGACCTGAATTGCTTAGACATTCCTTGACCTGAATTGCTTAGACATTCTTTGACCTGAATTGCTTAGACATTCCTTGACCTGAATTGCTTAGATATTCTTTGACCTGAATTGCTTAGACATTCCTTGACCTGAATCGCTTAGACATTCCTTGACCTGAATTGCTTAGACATTCCTTGACCTGAATTGCTTAGACATTCCTTGACCTGAATTGCTTAGACATTCCTTGACCTGAATTGCTTAGACATTCCTTGACCTGAATCGCTTAGACATTCCTTGACCTGAATCGCTTAGACATTCCTTGACCTGAATTGCTTAGACATTCCTTGACCTGAATTGCTTAGACATTCCTTGACCTGAATTGCTTAGACATTCCTTGACCTGAATTGCTTAGACATTTCTTGACCTGAGTTTATTTACAACACAATTTGAGAGGAGACAAGTTCTGCATCACTTCTTCAGTTATTAGTGAGACGGTTGACCTTACTAAAATCGCAATACCTTGTCTACAGTCAAGCACTTACCTTATACATCATAAGGAAACGTAGAATGCATCTTTGCTTAATGCATTAAATGCTGCCACTCATTCACTATCTTTCCGCCAGCCATTGTCTTTCTTCTGCAAGGAGTTGCGCAGTTTATTATTTCGCAGATTTAAAAGTTCACTCCATTTTTTCATATGACGTAATATGACGACTTTGTTTGGGGGAGAGAGAGAGATATGTTTATTTGTTCTTTAAGTGACAGTCGGAATATATATATATATATATATATATATATATATATATATATATATATATATATATATATATATATATATCAAGTTTACAGTCAATTCTTTTCTTGTTGATATCAATTTTGTTTGCAAGTTTTTTATCTCAAGGCCTACAAGGCTTGATTGAAACTTTTCTGCTAATTTGTGATGTTCTTTGTGTTGATTCTTTTTACTGATCTTCGTATAATTTGGTAATAAATTGTTTTCTTCACATGTGATGTTAAATTGAATGTCTTTTTCCAATTTGATGCATTTATTCAGTAGTTTTTCTGTTCTTCTATATTGTTGTAATTCTGCTGTTGTCGATGTTTTGATGATGATGAATGAGTACCATTCTATTGCAACGGCGACGTTTCGGTCTTCTGTACATAGACCATTTTCAAGCTAACATATTAACAAAATGATGAGCTGTGGTTGAAATTCAAAAAGTCTCAACCAAAATGCTATACAGAAAGCTCAAAGATATAATACTGGATGTAGGTTACATGTTCATAGTTTTTCAGGGAGGATTTGATGACATTGAAGTTGTGAAAGAATAGAAATCAAGAAATGATATTTAAGTGTCTTGTTAATCCCTTGTCGTGTTGATTTAGCACTGGAGCATTTTCCTTTATTAGTATTGCTTCAGCGATTTGTAGGGTGTTAGCATTTGAAAAGCGAGCTATAACTTTTGTGTTGTTTGTTAAGTCTCTTGGTTTTTGTTTGTGTTCTTTCATGTGGTGAGATTTTATCGAACCATTATTTTCGTGTTGCTTCATTCTCACATTCAACAAATTTGTGGTATATCCAATGTAGTGAGCATTATTACATATGCTCTCTGGACATGCATATTGGTACACCACATTGTTGTTTGAATGAAACCTGTCCATTTTTGTTTTTATTGAGTTAACCAATTTGACATTTTTGTAATACACTCGCACATGGACATCGCATGATTCAACTTTTCCCTTCACATTATCCTTGATAATCTTCTGGATGCGCTTTTCTTCTATCCGGTAATTTGATGTAAGCTGTCCTTTGAAATAGAAGACCATCTCTGTTTTTCCCCTTTTTCTTCATTTTTGATGTACTTTTTTAAATACTTACATCAAATTACCGGATAGAAGAAAATCGCATCCAGAAGATTATCAAGGATAATGTGAAGGGAAAAGTTGAATCATGCGATGTCCATGTGCGAGTGTATTACAAAAATGTCAAATTGGTTAACTCAATAAAAACAAAAATGGACAGGTTTCATTCAAACAACAATGTGGTGTACCAATATGCATGTCCAGAGAGCATATGTAATAATGCTCACTACATTGGATATACCACAAATTTGTTGAATGTGAGAATGAAGCAACACGAAAATAATGGTTCGATAAAATCTCACCACATGAAAGAACACAAACCAAAACCAAGAGACTTAACAAACAACACAAAAGTTATAGCTCGCTTTTCAAATGCTAACACCCTACAAATCGCTGAAGCAATACTAATAAAGGAAAATGCTCCAGTGCTAAATCAACACGACAAGGGATTAACAAGACACTTAAATATCATTTCTTGATTTCTATTCTTTCACAACTTCAATGTCATCAAATCCTCCCTGAAAAACTATGAACATGTAACCTACATCCAGTATTATATCTTTGAGCTTTCTGTATAGCATTTTGGTTGAGACTTTTGAATTTCAACCACAGCTCATCATTTTGTTAATATGTTAGCTTGAAAATGGTCTATGTACAGAAGACCGAAACGTCGCCGTTGCAATAGAATGGTACTCATTCATCATCATCAAAACATCGACAACAGCAGAATTACAACAATATAAAAGAACAGAAAAACTACTGAATAAATGTATCAAATTCGAAAAAGACATTCAATTAAATTTATTTTATTATATATATATATATATATCATATATATATACATATATATGTTCTATGGGCGATTTATACACATTGAAGTCTGATGGGATATCCATGGAGATAGACCACAAAAATATATAGACTTCGAAGTAATTGCTAATCATTTAGAAGTCTATGCAGTAGGCTTCCATGGGCAATGGCATTAATTTTGAAATCTCATGGACACAAGATATAGCACCAATCTGACACGTACATGGATATTATGTCAATTAATTTTTTGGAAAAACCAAGTTTAGTTTGTTTGATGAATGAGTGAATTAAGCAAAGCTTGAAGCTTTTTTGCTGCTGCTGTTCTGTCATGTCAGGTCATCTAAAAGAGAGGATCAGAAATGGATTTTGAAATCCTTTTTTAAAAAACAAGAATGCTGAAAGTGCGAATGGAATGGAGAGATGCCCTTCACAGCAATCCTCCATCAAGATTTGCTAATTTTCGCATACGATAAAGATTTGAAAAGACCGGTTCGGTAGAGAAATGCACCGAAGTCAGGACGCCCTCGATCAGTTTCAATAACATCAAACGAGGAGCTAGTGGCCCAAACATTTGTTCAAAGTCCGAAGAAGTCAACAAGAAGAGCCTCATTGGAGTTGGACATTTCTCTAAGCTCTACTTGGAGACTGATGAGGAAAGTTGAGTTGAAACCATACCGACCCAGACTGTTGCAGCACCTTCTACCGGATGATGCTGAACGACGTTTGCAGTTTGCTGTGCTCATGTTGTCGGAAATTCGGGAGAACCCAGATTTGCTTGACAAGATAGTTTGGTCTGACGAAGCCAGTTTCAAACTATCAGGTCACGTAAATAGACATAACTGTGTCTACTGGTTCCCTGAAAATCCGCACATGGTATCAACAAATGAGCTGAACCAGCCTGGCTTAACCGTCTGGGCCGGTATGTCAAGCAACGGTGTGATTGGGCCAGTATTTTTTGAAAGAACTGTGACGGCTGAGGTGTACCTTCAAATGCTCCAATCCTTTGCGATTCCTGAGATGCAGTCATTGAACAATTTCAATGAGCTGTACTTTCAGCAGGATGGTGCACCAGCGCATTTTGCAGTGAGTGTCAGAAGCTATCTGAATGACACTTTTCCAGGAAAGTGGATCGGGAGATGTGGTAGCATCCTTTGGCCTCCTCGCTCTCCCGATCTAACTCCGATGGACTTTTTCTTTTGGGGCGTTGTAAAGGAGAAAGTGTACGGACGAAAACCTCACACACTTTCTCAACTCCGCTCCTACATCACAGATGCCTGTCAAGAGATCAGTGATGACAGGAACTTATGCAGAACTGTGTGCCACAGTGTGGCCGAAAGACTACAAGAATGTGCCGATGTCCATGGTGGACATTTTGAGCATTTGCGTTCGTGAATTTTTGCAACTTTAAGTTGATTAATTTTTTGATATGTTGAATAGGCCTTGGTTATTCATTTGTTCATTTTTTTGTTAGGAAACCAAGCAAACAAAATGGTAGTTGTTTTAATGTTAATACCTTTATTAATTTCAGCCTCCTCTAGGCCATCGTCAGAAGCTTCTGACGATGGTCTAAGAGGAGGCTGGAATTAACAAAGATGAAGGACATTTGGATGTCAGCTGTTCTTCCTTCTTCGCCTCCCTGTCTTGTGTTGACGACAGCGTCTTCGTGCACCAGGCTGAGGGGCGCGGAGGACATTCGAATGTCAGCTGTTCTTCCTTCTCCGCAGTAACACTGAAACAACTACTATGTTGTTTACATGGTTTCCTAATAATTTTTTTTGATAGATGTTGGATAGTTATTCGACTTCTCATGATCGGTATAGATTCAAATTGGGTTGTAGTGAAATATGTAGGCATGAAAACACTGGAGATCATGAGATATTTTAATATGATTTACGCGATGTCAAAGAGTATTGAATTTTTGCCCCTTACGAATACAAGGCATATTAGCTATCTGTGGCATCGTGAAAAAGATTATTATGACATAGCTTATTAATCTACAGCATTAAGACATAGCTTTTCAAGGCCAATTTCTACTGTTAGCCTACTTTTGAAACACCTTGTATATATATATATATATATATATATATATATATATATATATATATATATATATATATATATATATATATATATATATCTATATATAATAATTACGACACTTAGAAGTAAACCAAATAAAAACCAAATTGTTTGCCCGACCGGTTTCTGCCTATGTCTAGGCTTCTCAAGGGCTAAATGAAATTTATTTATATTACAAAATCATCAAATAGCTTCCAGAATTACATGCCTGTCATGTATAGATGGACATAGGCTTCAAATGATCAAAATCTAATTGGGTAGGTATGAGGAGGAGGATAGAAATTTAATCAGGTGTAGGCTGTCATTATCATAGATCTTGGTAGCAATGGTTGTAGGATTCTCTTATACAGGCCTTTTCTTTTTCTTCTCTGCAACTTTTCCCACAGTTGGCAGGTAACTTTAAAAGCGGCATCACATCGAATTTAGGCTCATAGTTTCTGGAACAGTTGTAGATGTGGTGACTGACTTTCAGAATTCTGTATTGTAATAAATCTTTATTAATAAAGAAAATGGAAAAATTGAAAGAGATATTTATACTAAACCGACAGATAGTCACAATTATGTTTCATTTTCTTCGTGCCATCCTCGGCATATATTGCGAAATATCCCATGTACACTAGCCAATCGTATTCAACGAATCATCTCAAGAGAAAGTATGCGGGAAACAAGACTTAAAGAAATGCAAACACGACTCAGAAATTTGGGATATCCACAGCAATTGATACAAGATGCTATCAAGAAGTCAAGAAGTGATGTAAAACTTGATAATGAAAATGACACTAACGGGGTCTTGCTGATCTGTTGATTATGGAGCTGCTTGTTACAATCATCTGTATGCTGAATTTGATCAACAGCTCTCAATCGGGCTTGCTGATGTGATGATTAACAATCAGCTTTCTGTTAACAAGCGTCAGAGATTCCCCTTCTGACGTCAAAACTATTTTTAGCTGTTGATTATCATCAGCTGCATGTAAATTGACTGTTGATCAATGTCAAGAGCTGTTGATTACAAGCAGCTATTTGACAAGCACATCAGCAAGCAAATTATCACAAGCTGTAGGTCAAATCATGATTTTAGCTGTTGATCACGTTGATCAACAGATCAGCAAGTATCATTCCATATACTCGCACATATAATCCCAATAATCCTGATGTATTTAAAGACATTATCAATCCAGCTTTTTCGAATCTGAAACTAACAACCACATTTAAGAATTATAAAATACGGTCTTCTTTTAAACAACCACCGTCACTTTTACAACTTATTTCAAAAAGAAATCGAACTCCGTTAGATGGTGTCACAAAATGTGAAGATCCTAGATGCCAATGTTGTCCGTCGATCATAACAGGAAAATTTTTCTCATATGAAACCAATAACACCGCCAAAACATTCCTTATAAAAGCGAACATGAATTGTGCTTCTAAAGATGTAATTTATGTACTCCAGTGCCGTAATTGCAAAGCATTATACGTTGGACAATCGGGAGATACACTACGTGCAAGAACTCGAACACACAGACAACAAATTAACGATGAACAATATAGAATTCTGAAAGTCAGTCACCACATCTATAACTGCTCCAGAAACTATGAGCCTAAATTCGATGTGATGCCGCTTTTAAAGTTACCTGCCAACTGTGGGAAAAATTACAGAGAAGAAAAAGAAAAGGTCTGTATAAGAATCCTACAACCATTGCTACCAAGATCTATGATAATGACAGCCTACATCTGATTAGATTTTGATCATTTGAAGTCTATGTCCATCTATACATGACATGCATGTAATTCTGGAAGCTAATTGATGATTTTGCAATATAAATAAATTTCATTTAGCCCTTCAGAAGCCTAGACATAGGCAGAAACCGGTCGGGCAAACAATTTGGTTTTTATTTGGTTTACTTCTAAGTGTCGTAATTATTATAGGATACATTTTACCATTTTTGAACCGTTTTCATATATATATATATATATATATATATATATATATATATATATATATATATATATATATATATATATATATACAAGACATCTAACATTCATAGACAAACAAGATAATATAAAGTTAATCACAAAAGTCAGACGATGAAATTATGCACATTTTCGGAAAAAAGAGTTTCTTCGTAAAGATGAACGGGAGTAGGAAATAGACAGTCTTTTGTTGTTAAATTTCCTCGAGAGAGTCACTAGAAATAGACAGGACGACATCATGGACTCCAATTTCAACGGAATTACAACCTTGCGACAAAGCATGGATTTTAATGATAATAAAATTAATAATATGTTAATATTCGAAATGAAAATCTCAACTTTCACATAAGATGTGTACACAAAGTGATAGAAGAATTGTCTCATAATAAAGCATCAGTCTAAAACAAACAGCGCATAATTGTCTCAATTTCAAATACATAACACATTTTTAAGGGGAGTGCCACCCTTGATTTGATTGGAAGCAAATGTACAAAGATTAATGAATGATTTGGCACGACGGGCTGAATTTGATGAAGGGATCTCAAAATGACCAGAATAAATAAGTTTTCGAGGGACCATGGAATGAAGAATGTGGTCTGGGTTTGACATATCACGGAACAACTTTAGAGCATGGTCACGTCGCCGAGACCACAGTGAAAGAAAGTCATTACATTTGCAGAATTTTCCGCAGATTATATTATGGGCAGCTTTCACAATCCTTTCCATCTTTAAAGCGTTCTTCTTATCAATCCCGATGAATACAAGGCTACAGTATTCCAAAACACTCAAGATATAGCAGTCATATAGCATTTTAGTTCCTTTCTCGAAAGAAAGCGACGCAGCTTTCGCAGGTCATAAATAAAATGGATTTTAATTAAAAAAAAACACATCTCTGTTTTTAACAACAAGCTGCATGTTTGCATGTTTCGCTTCTGCCTATAGTCATTATTGCAGTTTCTTTCATGAAACACATGTAAAGTCATGAGACACATGTGCATTTGCTCACTTATCTCTCTTGTTTATACCAAAGCATGTAAGTAGGGCTTTTTTAATTAATTGATTAATCACGCAAGACTGGTGAACTTTGAATTCAACGAGGTTGCTGTAAAGCACATCTGAAGAGAACGGCCGTCGATCCGATCCGATTGTACAAGGTATAAGGGAAAAATCCGAATCCGATCCAATCCGACATATTTTTGCGGAACTCCGATCCGAAATAATCCGAACTCTTTCGATTTCTTTACATATCTTTGAATTGAAAGTATTGAATCTCAGCGTGTAGCTTCGGGTTGTGCAGGCATGTATACATTTTGAATATAGGCAAACTGTTGGGTATATGCATTATGTGTGTTCGCAGCCTATTATTGCTACCGGTCAAAATATTGGTCGGGTCTTCAATGTAAGACCTGACATTGTACTAATATT
The DNA here is from genome assembly GCA_907163375.1 of Prostheceraeus crozeri. Lineage (NCBI taxonomy): Eukaryota > Metazoa > Platyhelminthes > Polycladida > Euryleptidae > Prostheceraeus > Prostheceraeus crozeri. The sequence goes on along the minus strand of CAJQUW010002977.1, from coordinate 293,010 downwards.
TTCTTCGTGAATTATTTTGATAATCATTCGGATTGGTTCCTTTTATGTATATAGGCTCGAATGATAGGACAGGAGTTCAACATTTTTTCATGACCTGATTAGCCTAATGGTTTTACGATTTATGAAATATCTGTATTTGAAGGAAATATTCCGCCGCAATATGTGGTCTCCGTGGCCCAGTGGTTAAGTGCTTGGCCTAACAATCCTTTGGTCCAGAGGTCGAGCCCCGAAGGTGTCATTGGAAGTCGGCAGGAAGGGCATCCGGACTAAAAGTACTACAACGCTCCATAAGTCTGACTATGTGAGCACCGTCCAAGCCCCAAGTATGGGGAGTAGTGACGTAATATGACAACCTACCTGAATATAGGCTATCTGCAGATGTACAATGAAGATGCATAACAAATGGAATAATATCAGATAACGGCATCATAAATGCTTCCATTCAAATAACCATACTTTCTTTTGAATAGGAAAAAATGTAAAAGGTCCTATAAGGCCTACATCAAGATATCATTGCGCTAATGATGAGACAAGCTGACAAGCTAGGATCTATGTCTTAGATTATAGTTGCATTATTAGATAGCTCAGTTGGTAGAGCGTTGGCCAAGAATGCCAGAGATCGGTGGTTCAAATCCACCAAGACGTGCAGATTTATTCCGTCTGTGACATTATCTGCATAGCGTCTCATTCTTATCTGACAGCCGAGTCAGCGTGCACGGATCTTTCTTATGATGTACGAAGTAGACAGGAAATGGATGAATTAGAATTCTGATTTGCAACCCCGAAGAACGGTGTTTGAAATGTGGAATAAGTGCAGCATGTTCTGTTTTCAATGTAATTAAAAGCAATTTGCTGAGTTGCTTTGAAGACACAAAATCTGAATAGATTTCCATAATTTCGGATTAATTCGGATTTTTCTTGACCGATCCTGTCCAGTCCGATCCGATCCGAAGTTTATTTTCGCAATCCGAGTCCAAAATTATCAATCCGATCCGACTTCGGATCGGATTGGATCGGATTCGCACACCTTTAGTCTGAACTCTGAAGAATTGCGTCTCTACTATGTCACGCAGCATGTTGAAGTTAAGTGTTTGTCTTCAATCAGTGAGTTTTGTATGCGATGTTTTGAGCTGGGGTCATCGGTCAGGGCATTCCAGTATTTAAGGGTGCGTGTGCATGTGCACTTTATTGCTGACACTTTTCGTAATCGTCACCACTGCGTCTGTGACGAGCTCGAAATTCACAATTGAAGATAAGAGAATGACACTGATTGACAACTTAGCAACTTTCTATTGTGACTGCATTACATGTGTATTACATGTACATACATCATAATTGATTATGATAATTATTACATGCAGATTAGATGAATAGATACCTATTACTTCTTGGTGACAAGTGCTGGTCAAAGACTGTCATGTTCATGAAAATTTCACTATCTCTGCATGGAAACTTTGGAAGAAACTACTTTGTCCTCAACAAATATTTCAGACAATTTCTATATATTAGAACAGTAACGCTGTCATTGATATTTTCGTTCTCATCATGGATATCTTAACATTTTCCACTGTCTGGTGGTGACATGAACATTTTACGAAGCTCAATACTTAAATCAACTTCTACGTTATAAATGCTTCAATAGTAAAATTCATTTTTCTGTGTCTGTTAAGAATTTTTACCACGAAATATTTTTCAAATTTCTTTCTAATATTTTCAACTTGAATAATTTCCTGACTTCGCCATTCTGCTAGTTCCTAGGCCAGTGCAAGGGTGGTGACGAAGGTTCCTTCAAGATATATGACTGATAATTCTGATCATGGCGTCATGGTGCGTTCTCATGTACGAATGCGAGTATGCTTGGTAGAGCTCCTGAATTTGGTCTCCATGGGACAGTGGTTAAGTGCTTGGCCAAGCGATCTTTCGCTACAGAGTTCGAGCCCTCAAAGTGTCACCGGAATTCGTCAGGAAGAGCATCCGGACTAAATGATCACAACGCTCCAGATTAAAGTCTATGTCAGCACCGTCAAAGCCCCGTCAGTAAGGAGGAGTAGCGACGTTAAATCATCATTTCATCAATTAAACATGCATTTCCTGATACTCAGCGACTTTCATGCCGCCATCAACGGTGAGCCAGCGACCTGATCGCATATAACTGAAAAGTTCTACACATGCAGACATTTGTTGAATGCATGTCTACTTGTCAGATGGCAGTAGAAGAAGACCTATCCTTGATGCTATCAATACTTCCATTTCCCAGAACCTCTCATCGAAACTTTCATCACATCACTGAAGAAGATCTTGCGGCATAACTGTTTCAAGGGCATTATGAGCATGACGCTCTTTGAAGACTCAGTATATTTGCGCTGAGAGGGAGGAGCCAAAGTCAGGCAGACCATAGGAAAACCGGTTGATACAATCTGCGAAGACTTAGTTGAACAGTTGCACGTTGGCGTCACGATTCCGCCATGTCTACCATGATGTTGGTAGCTACCATGTACTGGTGGGCATCATTCAGTGTCGCGCGACGCAAGTTCCAGCGAAGGTGAGGCCCTGTTGCAGAGTCAGCATCCTTATAGCATCAGAAATGACTCTATGCTGCTAGTCAAATTACTTACGTAGTTCACAACTTTCAGTAAGTCTTCGATGTGTGACGAACATCCACTAGCCGCAGGTGTTATGCGATAGTCACATTATTTGTTCAATTTCTAGATCATGAGGTCCAATCCAAGCAATTCTCACGATTGATTAAAAAGGTGAACACAACAAGCATTTTGACAGTGTTTGCTTCTTATTGGCCTATTTTCATTTCAGTTATCTTTTATCAGTGGACTGGCACGCTTTGTTCGACTGTCAGGATTTCTTCAGCGCTTCAAATTTTAGTGAAATATCAGTTCGACTTGCAGGTTTATTTATGGCAAAAGCAAAAAACAAGCTCTCTTTATTTTCTTGCTGATCTCTAGTTGAGTTGAAGTATACAATTAGACTGCACTTCGGCTTCCCACGCCTTTAGCGGTCCATGAAAACCAGGTGGACATCGAGATGTCGCTGTGTAAGGCTTTACATAAAGAATGAGTGACACAACGAAATGTGTTGATTCGTGAATGTTTATCATATTGCGAAAGATAGTTGCAGTCTAGAAGTTCGCATTTTCTATTGATTGTGGGTTTCAGTTGTGTGATTGCTTTTGCTTCTGCTATTGCTGTGTCTCGTGTGCTAAACAGTTTGCTGATGAAATTGACCTGAAAGCTCCCGATGTCGTCTAAACCTTCATGTTTATCTTTGATGTGTTTGGACAGATTGCTGCTGCTTTTATTTCTAAATCACGATTGCTTTCTTTGTTTCTTGGTTTAAACATTCCAGCAGTTTTACCTTCGTCAGGGCGTAGGTTTCGATCATGTGCATAAAGATAACTGCGAAGGGTGGCGCGAAGTGATGCACTCACAATAGGACAACTTCCCCGGCAGTTTTTGTTACCTAGAAGGAATGAGCTGTACATCGTACACTATTGAAAATGGCACACAAAATAGCCAGTGAGTGGCGTACGTGTTGTAATACCATTTCGGTTACACATCACTGTCTGGTTTACATTCAGTGAGGAATGCTGAGAAGACGACGGTGAAATCATCAGGTGAACCAATTTTCGTGCGCTTGCTATGGAGTTAAACAACATAATTCTGTGGAATGTGTCTGTACACTCATCGGTACTTTCATTTTTATGGTTTTCTATATTTTCTATTCGTAATTTTTATATTTACTCCCAAGTGCCATTTCATCATCATCAGCCCTCGTATTGCAGTGTCTTTGTACAACGCTTCCGTACGATCATCTCAAATGCAGGAGAAAGGCCTCCTCAAGTTTTTTCCATTCCTCTCTGTTGGTCGTCTATCGACTCTATGTTGGTCCCAAGAAGTTCCCGAGTTCGTCTCTCCATCTTGTCTTTTGTCTGCCTCTTTCATTTTACCATCTCTTGGAATCCATTCTGTTGCAGTCTTCATCCATTTATTGTCTCTTTATCGGGCTAGATGTCCTGCTCACACTCACTTTCTTATTTTGACTGTGACTAATATATCTTCTCGGATTCACTCAATAGAACAATGCCTTAAATGATTGCAAATCTTAGATTGCTCAGATATACTCCATTTATTCTCACACCCTTCTCTTACCATTCTCATTTCTTGTCATCTAAATGTTATTCAATGACGGTTTCTATCGGAATACTGGGATAACAGTTGTTAACATTATAGATGTTCACACTTTATTGCTATCAACTTCATCCAACTCTATAAGTAAGGATAGAAGATCATCAGTATTAGTCAAATGCTCAGGTACAAATGAAAATCCTTGAGTTAGCATTTTCGAAATTACCCAATCTACTTTTTCTCCTGGCGTGCTTTTAACAGAGATCATCGATTGACCGGCAAACCTTATTCAATCTGCAGTTTATGATCTTTGACAGTCACTTCCACTTCGCATTAGTAATGGGCTTACAGTGCGAAGCCCTTAACCCACGACGGGGTCATGGGCTGCAGTGATGAATCGTGCACTAGCCATCTCCACCTCCATCGATCGTGGGCGAGGGCCTGGATGGTCGCGGAGCTTTCCCCTGTCCATTGTGATGCTGTCCATCCACTTATTCTTCTGTCTGCCTCGTCTCCTCTGTCCTGGAACTATTCCTTGGAGTATGTACTTCGATATTCCACGAGCTCTTGCAATGTGTCTTTACCACTTCAACTTTCTCTTTTTCAATGTGGTCAGTAAGTCTTCATAGCGCTTGTGGTGTTGTTTGATGATTCTGCGCAGGGCGCTCTGGTGGGTAGGTTCTGGTAGCGGCTCTCAGCAGAGGTAGCACCTTTGGTGACCGGAGACTTGCGGACAGAACCGTGTGAGGGGGTGGTGTTAACACGGCACCACTGGGCGAAAGACCTCCGTGAAGCAGGTCAGCGGCCGGGCGGGCGGAGGAGTTCCGAGAAGTTGATACCTGTGTGGGATGTGCAGTTATCACGAATGAACTGTTATTAGTATATAAAAGTGCATGTTATATAAGGGCATGCATGCTTTTGTTGTTCCGCTGTCACTACGCATTAAGTTGGTGTTTAAATTGCTATTTTCACGTAGCAGAGACAAACTTACTCAATTATTTTATTTTAATATTTTGTGCATGAATGCTGGCAAGATTCAGAATGATAGTTTTCTGTCTTCTAATTTCATTTCTTATCGTGTGACCTTTTACAGCATCTGACTGTTGACATGCGCAATTTAAATGTCCAAGTAAATGATGCTATTTACAATCTAAATAAGTAGTGCCTTAAACCTCGATAAACACAGAAAAGATTTGCTACAGAAATTGACGCCCGTAAATTTACTCATTGAACAAACGACTGCAGCTAGGTGAAACTATAAGTGATATAAGAGGCCCATAGAGTAATTATATAAGGTAGAGTGGTAACTCCGCATTTATCAAATCCCAAATGTGTATATACCTTCGATTTTAATAAATGAACTCAAAGGAGATACAGTCGGAATTGTTTCCAAATCTGAGATATGCGCATTTATGCAGTTTTGAAGAAATTACAACGGAATTGACTAATCATGATAGTATAATGCAGAAGGAAATGATATTATTTTACAGATCGTCCGTGTCATGACAGCCTTGGAAAGGTTATATCTGTTAAATTATCAACTCGATGACCTGCTATTGCTTTCATGCTGAATCTCAAGAGCATCTTAAGCGTGATCATATCATAAGCAACCTGCCACTGGTGGAGCAAAATAACTTAATCAAAGACAATGATTTTAATATACTTTGAAAGATGTAAATGGGTACACATGACCATTCAGATTCAAGAAGTGAAACATAAATTAAGTGAATCATAAAATCATGTCGATGAAAATTGAATTAAAAACATGAAATTTCATCCACGACAGCACAAAGATCTCTACTTTATCATGAAGACTTCCATAATTAGATTTCCTTGATCATCAACATACAAATGTAATTTTCCACCTTAGTTACGATGCTTGTTAGCAAATATTTATTCCTTTTGATATCCAACCTGTTTCATACTATTTGTAAAGGGGCGTCATGTCGGTAGTATATAAATTGGCAAAAATTTAGCTTTTTCAAAACTGCTCAAATAATTTTTTGGACCACAGGAACGTAATCTCCGCAAAAAACTGAATCTTCTGATACAAAAATTTTCACTGTATACAGATACTTTTAGAGTTAACACTGTACCTAGGCCTATATATACTTACTCTATGAGGGGGCCTAATTTACGAAATTCGAAAACCAATAATTCGCAAAGTTCATCACGGTCATGATTACTGGATGCATAAGGAGTGTACAATGCAAACTAATGATTTTGCGATGATTTGAATTGCTTATCTTCCTTTTACTGCGGTGCAACAATTCTATCTGAACGTGTTTTTCTTTTAGATAACTCTCGCACCGTCTTGGGGTCTGGATTTCGCGGATCATACAGCTATTTTCCGCATGTTGGTTCGAGAGGCTGCCATCGATTATGGTTATCGGGCTTCATTCATGCCGAAACCCACAATTTTAAATGGATGTCCAAGCACGGCACACTTCAATCATTCAGTTTGGAACTCCGAAGAAGCAGTCGGAGGAACCCTAAGCAGTTTCGTTAATGATGAAAATGCTCTCAGTGATACCTGTCGGCATTGGCTGGCAGGTTTGCTCTCCCACGCACGAGGTCTGTCTGCACTATGTCGACCAACTATGAGCTGCTACCGTTATGACAGTGTTTGGATTCCATCTTTGGTAAATTGGGGCTTTGATAACAGATTGGCGGCGTTCAGAGTAAAATCAAACGAAGAGGGAACAGATTACTTCATCGAGAACCGATTGCCATCCAGCGCTGCTAATCCTTACCTTGTGTTAACAGCAACAATTGCAGCTGGACTAGACGGCATTAACAGATGCTTGGAACTTCCTCAGGAGAAAGTTTCGACAGGAGATCTTCCAACCAATTTGCCAGATGCTTTAGAAGCTCTGAAGGATGACAAAGTTATTTGCGAGGCTCTGGGAGAGCGTTTCGTGGAATGGTTCGTTTACGTGAAAGCAGAAGAAATTGCTCGTCTAACTGAAGGAGTGAAAAATGACCACGACGCTTACTTGAGAGAACGGGAAGATTATCTTTTTACTGCGTGATTAATCTCTCATGGAAATTGACTGATTCACTATTATTTCAATTACTTGATTTTTTTCCATGATGTAGACCAGATTTATCATTCTTTTATTTGTAAAAGAACATGATTCTTCGAAATTGAGCAGTGTTGACAGAAAGAAACTTCGTGTAGAATGTCGAAAGAGAATTCGTGTATAAGTAGGGATTCGTCTAATCGCTGGATTCGCGCGCATCCCAAAATGACTTTGACCACTGTGCCCTCTGTACACTATATATTCGCATAAATCGATTTTTTAAGCGCTGTCAGTTGGATTTTTAAGAAGCTATACGCTGTAGACCAATTTTTAGCGCTGTAAGAATTTATGGCCCAAAAATAGATGTTCGCAATGAGCAGACTAGTGCTGACTTTATTTCTATTTTATAATGGAATTTAAGCATCACACGTACATCATGCCATCTACTTGAGCAGTTTTGAATATGTTTTTGTTTTGACAGTGAATAATACCGAGATAGGCAAGTCGGACTTAACTTCCTTTTTCTGCTGAGTTGGAATGTTTTGATCGAATCGGAATTCGTCGGTCCGCAGAATTAATCGAATAACCGCACTCAGATTACAAATGAATGCGATTCGGTTCTACCTGTCAGTTTTCCGTATTTTGTTTTACGTTTTGACAATAATAAATCAAAATATGTAGTAATAACTACGAGTAAGTAATTATGTTTTTGTAGATGAAAACATCTCATGCAGGCCTACTGTACAAATATATGCTACGCGTGTGTAACAATACGCTACTCGCTGTCCCACTGGCGCTGCAATAGCATGAAGAATGCCACGAGCATCCCAAAAAACGATGACTATGTTCTTCTTGCTGGTCATCGAATGGCGAAACGCAGAAGTGCATGTTCCTTCTCCGTGATCATCATTGATTTTCCTGAAGATATCATGAGAACTTAAACCAGATTCACAGATTAAATAAGTCAGCTTTCAAATGTCTTCTTTTCCGAACTCCATCGTAACTCAAAACTTGCTCAGAAAATGGTAACAATACCTATTGTTACCATTTTCTAGGGTAGTATGACTGTGCGAAGTTCACGTTCATCTATACGTATTGCAAAACAAATTCAAAAATTTTAAAATTCGAAGTTTCCAGTCATGCACTGAACACTACCTTAATTATTACGGACCATGCGACAACGACGGAATACTACCTTAGTCTGGCATAATTGTTCAATGGTCTTGCACATAACTAAGAAGATGAATCACGTAAGTAAAATTGTTAGTACACTACAGTAAATGCTCAAAGATATCGGACGCAAACTTGACAATTTCAAGCTAAGACTCTGATAAAGTGAAAAAGCAATCGCATCGAATTAATACGAAAAATGCAACACTATGTTTATACAGGCATTTTGTGGATATAATATGTAATTCATTAATTGCATTCACGACAGTTTGATGCTTTGGTGAACAATCGATCCCCCCCTTCCTTTAATGTCGGCGATCACAATTGTGACGAGTTATTTATTCATTGATTATTACTGCTATGACAACTGATGTGTGGTGGTGGTGAGGGTTTGATCCACCAATTGACACATTCGCATAAGTGGCTCTTAGATCAGCAGGTTAGAGCACAGGTCTAGTTAACCTTGGTCGTAGGTTCGAACCCTACCAGTCGCACATCTTTTGCATGACAATTTGATCTAACGTTTATTTAGTTTCTTCGTTGTTAATTACATTTAATAGTTGGTTGAAAAACAAAAGAGCCAGAATCAATTATTGGTCAGAACATTTTGATCAACTCTTCCACCAAATGTAAGTCTCATCGAATTTCGCAGTCTTTCGCTTCTACGACTCGGTATTTAAGTCATCTCATGCCCATCACTACAAGAATGAAAACCGGACAGAATTTTTCTCTTTACTCTTTCTGTCACAATTAATGCTTGCAACTTACTCTTCTACAATGTGATTTTCAGTATTTCAAAATATACGAAACTTATTTCACTTACGTCTGAAGACAGCTCTCAGAATGCAATTCCAAATGCACAGCTATCCTTTTTGTTCACGCATTTCTTGCGTTCAGATCAAAAACCTCAACGATTCATGCGCTGAATGATCTAATTAGCAATGGAGAGGATGATATTTTGATATGAACCCCGTTATGAGATGGTGAATTCAGTGCAGAGACAGTGGTAAAGAGGACGAAAGGTGGCCTTGACGATGATACATCAAGTAGGCCTAATTTGTGCATGTACCCACAAACATGAACATGTCTATGGAATGCCCTGTGTACCTGTTTAACAGGAAAATTGTGAGCTATCAGTTTGTTCAGCTCTTCTCGTGCATTATGCAAATAGTGCGCAAAGTATTATAGGAAGTTAACGGCATATGAGATCAGGATCGACCTCAGTAGGCCTACCCATGGGTTGAAAACAATATACACTCTGACCACACTTCCACCACTATCTGCTTAAGAAGCTTCGTAGTTGATATTGCTATAACTTTCTAATCCTTGTGTAAGCCAGCATGTTAATTTTTTGAAGACACGTTTGATCATTTTTGTCTCTAATTGTGATGCAGGATAAGTATGATTTTGAAGATTACATGGTGCATGCAAAAGTCATTTTCAATCATTCTCTTTTATTTGAGAATAGCAGCATATAGAACCCACTGAAGTTAACGATCATGGTCTGAATGAGAAAGACGATTATAAACTATGAAAAAGATAAATAATAATTGCATTGGAGAAGCCGGACGTCAGAATTTATCGGTGGCAATGCGCAACGATGGTAGGCAGTGGCGTCTTCTCCGTACCTGCGAGGCCTTCGGCGCATCCTTAAAAATATTTTTCCAACAATTATAAAAATGAAAAGTGTCATCATTCATTTAAATTCGATAGCTTCTCGTGATAGCTGTGCATAGCTTTCCGTCTCAAAATCAGACTCTCAACCTCAAGAGTGAACAGTTTTGCAGCACGTACTCGAATCACAGCTGTTTTCTTCAAACAATTAGACACAAGCTGGTCGTGTGTTCAGACAGAGCGAAAGAGGGTGCATGGTGTGCGTGTGAGGCAGTAAGCCCACGCGCCCGCGCCAATATTGACTTTTCCGATAGACATGATGCTTTGCCTTCTCCAATTTTTGCAATGAAATTCTACGCGATTCTTGATCGAGGCGCGCAGTAATATATAGTATATATAGTAAGGGAAGCACAGCCAATTGTTCCTGGATTCGCTTTATGTCAGAGAGGCCACTACGTCAACAGTAGCAGATGGCTGACGTTCAGACGAGACTGCGATCAGATGATGAGCGTTCTCCAATGAATGCAGAGTAATACATCTGACTCAAAAACCCAGATTCGGTAGAATTCCATAATTTGTTTTTTCGTGATTGATGTGACACTATGTTTGGTACTGCAGATGAGATCATAACCACGCCTTTCGTCCCAAGGGAATATACTGAAAAGTTGACAGTCGTCAAGCAAGGTATACCTATACCTATACCTATAGGCCAACACCTAATATAAAAATTGAGTACTCACAGACAAAGAAATAAGAAATACACAAGACATTTTAATGCATGAAATTTCAAACATGTGAGCGGCTGACCGGCCGTGAGAAACGCAAGAAACTGTTGACCTTGCCTCCTTTTTTCTCGAGAAAATGTGCTCTGGACAGAGAGGGGATATAGTAATCTCAGCTCCTTGAGTAAGGCGGTTAGGCGACATGAGCAGTTAACTTCTCATGTGCACATTGACTTGGTATTAAAAAATGTTCGGGAAATTGTTACTAAAAATTCAACTTTTATGAAAATTGATGTTGTAACATAAAAATGTCTGGTATAGAAATAGTATTCCAATGCCGAGTGAAGACCTGTGGTCTGCGCGCACGCGACGCCACTGATGGTAGGCCTATAAACCATTGGATAGTTACACCTTAGCAGCTGCCGGGCCTTAGCTCAAGGTCTTTCACGAACGAAATGCTATAAATGCGGCATGGGATTGTGCGACAGGTGTTTTAGAGCGGGCCACATTTGGTGACTTATTTCATGACGACTGAACTGCTGAGCATGCACACATCAAAATAGTCGCTATAGAGCAAAATATAAGCCTACCAAAGAAGTGCTGATAGAAGTGCAGGTGTGCAATGGATGTGTATTTACATGAGAGTTTTAGAAACTTTTATACACTGCCGTCAGATCTGATTTTGTATCATGCAACAAAAGCATAAATTATGTTTTGAATAAAACTACAGTAAAATTGTAAAAATTGGTTCTTATCTGGATTCAATTTACATGTAGCCTGAATGTAGCTGAATAATACATCGAAGCAGTTGATATGAATAATGGACGTGTAAATGAAATTTGAAATGCACAAGCAAGATGTCCATACCAGACACATTGTTCTTATTGTAGGTTTATGTAGTTCATTGCTTCAATTTTGCCCTTCATGAACTTTTTAGGAGTGGTAGGACGCGATGGCATATATGCATGCCATCTTCGAATCCGAACCGAAATGACTCGTATCCATTCCGTGAAAATGCTCATGTTTCGTGATGCTTCAAGCTATAATTATTGATATAAATATGCAAGGAAATCACAGCCACGTTTAATGGGTTAATTCTTGGTTTTGATTTTTTTATTTTGATATCACACTTTAACGAGTTAGACTCCATAATCCTGCATGCTTTACACGTCGCAAAACAAGTATTGTAAATTTGAATAGTGAATTACAGATCTATTGCATGAGATAGGAGGCCTGTATTATGCCTATGACTATAGCCTACTGTAAATACGAGGGCTAGTCAATAAGTCTTGCACATTGTTTGCAAAATTCGTTTAAAAGCACTTTCAGCGATCACCATACCAAATTTTGAACAGGCTAACATCTGCTTCATAAAGCACAAGAGAAATCTCATTTAGCTCTCTATCACTCTCGACTGCAGCTGTCATGAATCTTACTCACGAACAATCAAAGTCTCTGCAAATGGTCATTCACCAAAAATGTTTCCGCGTCAAGAGCAGCACGCTTACGTGAAGATCGAGTTCGCAAGAAACAAGCGCCCGTGTGAAATCCATGCAGCATTGGAAGAAGCATGCAAGGAAGAGGCTGTTGTCGACTGTCACTCGATGGATGCAGAGGCTGAGAGACGGTGATCTGTCGATCGAAGACAAGGACCGCAGCGGCCGCCAATTATCCGCAACTGATGAGGCACACGGAGTGCGCTCAAAAGTTGTTGGACGAAGACAGACGGATAACTTGCGATGAAGTAGCCACAGAACTTGGGATAAGTCACGGGTCTGCTTACAAGATTCTCACCCTCAATCTTGGTAAGCGTAAAGTTACGGCTCGATGGGTACCACACCGCCTAAAGGACGAAGAAAAGCTTTCCCGCTACAGAATCGCTATGCAGTTGCGTCGAAGATATCGGAGAGAAGGCGAAGATTTCCTGGAAAGGATTGTTGCGATTGATGAAACATGGATTCGATCGTACGAATCAGAATTGAAGCGACAGTCGAGTGAATGACGAAGTCCGGATTCCCCACGCCATCAAAAGTTTCGACGTGAGCAGAGCAAAGGTGAAGCAAATGATGATCTTAGCTTATGACCACATTGGAATCATTCTTGCCGATGCCGTCCCCATTGGACAGACTGTCAACAAGGAATACTACGCCGATTTCATCTCCAAAATACTGAAGAATGCCCTACGGAGGAAAAGACCTTCTCTGCAACCTCTCATTCTCTACGACAATGCCCGATGTCATACAGCGCAGCATGTGACTGAAACCCTTGACTCTATGGGTTAGGAAGTTTTGCCGCATCCCGCTTACAGTCCGGATCTAAGTCCGCCAGACTTCACTGTTTCCTAAACTGAAGGAACCCATGAGAGGCAAACGATACGCGACGTTGGAAGACTTGTCGGTGGCAGTGAAGGCCCAGATTCGGTCTTTGAACAGCGAAGGGTTGGACGGCATAGAAAAACTGCCTCAAAGGTAGCAAAGTGTGATCCGCAGTAAAGGCGATTACATAGACGGCTTGTAGACTTTCACTTGTCATTGTTTTTCTTTGAATAAAAAAATCATAGTAAATTGCTTTGCTTTAAATTTCAAATGTGCAGGACTTATTGACTAGTCCTCGTAGGTTGTTGTGAGCGTTGATAAGCTTTATTACAGCCTTTCGGTGAGTTTTCCTATTGCGTTTGACAAGTGACAAGCTAATCGTCCACTAAATTCAACAACTTCGAGAACAGGACCAATTTGTTAATCTACATCAGTGTTTCTCAAGGTGGGCCCTGTGGCCCAAAAGTGGGCCCCAGGCTTTTGGAAGTGTACTGGGTGAGTGACGGAAAAATGAAAGCCAGTATTTGAAAAGAACGACGATAATTTTTCTTGTTTGTGCTTAACGAATTAGTTTTATAGATCTTTTTATTGCATATATCTAATATTACTTTTATAGATATAAATAGTATTATAATCATTTCGGTTTACGAATTGCTTAAGAAATTAAGGTGACTATGGTGACTGCAAGTTATCGATCGTAGACCAGTCAGATATTGGTTATATCTACGCATGCTTGGCGCCGTTTGAGCTCAAATCATATTCTCTGCGCAAGTCTCGATGGCGAGCGACTTCAAACAAACGTCAATGTGTGAGACGCAGAGTTGCCAACTCTCACGCATTTGGCGTGAGTCTCACGCATTCAGGCCTCTTCCCACGCTCTCACGCTGGAGGCAAAATTTCTCACGCCTGTTGTATTTATCTCACGCATTCGTATTTTTGATGTAATTCTTAACGACATTTCCTGATAGAACTGCACTTTCGCGGAAAATCTATGCAGTTAAGCGAAATAACATGCTAACAGACCTAGATATCTACTTCTTTGAGATGCAGAAAAAATGCGAATACTCGTGTTAGACGTCTCAAGATGCAGTATATTTATTTAATACAATAATCTCACGCATTCCACTCAGCAAATGTTGGCAACCCTGCTGGAGACGCTTTAAAGAGGAATTTTTGCTTCCTGGATTCCAATCATCCGACGATGGAAAGCCTGAATGCACTGAATGTGGACATCGATGAACTCGTAAAAATCATCAAATCAAGGGAGTCATTGATAAGACAATACACGTTGTTTTCGTCTTGGACAGTTCAAGTTTCATGTTTGTGATTTAGTGAAATTATCATTGAGATATAATTGCTAATCAGGAATACACACTTATCTTTTCTAAGTTCGATTTTTTCAAGTTTTAGGTTACGCAAGTGGTAGACTTTAGGGTAGCTTGTATGTAAAGGATCAAGAAGTACAAATAGATTTCACGATATATAGACCGACGAGTGTAAGTATATCATTTTTAGGGTTTGTCATTGAAAATGAGAAGGCAAAAGAAAACTTACATATAAAGGTAACGAAAGACGTTTATTGTACAAATATAATATTTCCATCAAATAGTGTTTCACAAGTATTTGATCTATGAGCATATTGAGGACAATCATTTCAAAATTTGATATTCACAATAAGACCTGTAAAAACAAGCTTGATTTTTAAAAAATGGGCCCCAATTTTTCACTAAGGAAAAACTGGGCCCCAGCACGTGAAACGTTGAGAAACACTGATCTACTTGATTATTTTTATTCATCGGAATTCATGGTTTCTGTAGTGTCGTTCAGTCACAAAAGATAAAGCATAGCTGCATATGACCACTTATGAAAGAAAAAGTAGTACTGATAAAATAATATCTTCACGAACAGTATTAAAAATTTATTTTTAACACATGACTTTTCTGATAAGTAGTAGCCTGATAATTAACGTAAATTACATGTAGTTATTTTTGACGTATTTCTGAATGTGCTAAGTAACACCAAGAATGTATGAATCTATTATGAACCAGTTATCATGAAATCTAACAAAGTGACGTAATTTGAATTTTAAAGTTTATCTTTGGTGACAAGAATAACTCACAAAAAATTGAAGACCTAACGCGAAATTGTGTGTGGAAAAATTAGACATTTATGATTTTCCGAAGAATATGAAACTCAATTATCTGTCTCAATTGTCCGACACTTGAATAGACTTGTGAAGAGCAATCCGAAATGAAGACGATTGAAGTGCACCGCAAATATGATTGTGGAACCAGAGTTGGAAAAGTCGGAATTGGAATCGACGATATTTAAATCTACTGGAATTGGAATTGGAATTGACCTTGATAAACCTCAATTCCACTTTTTCGATAGACCTGTGATAAATCTGTTTGTACAAAAATTGAAATCACAGCACTCGGCCGCTGTGTTAACTGCACGCAGAGATAAGAGAGAGATAGATCGACAGAGGTAGATTTATTCTATTGTTGAATAAAGGATATTTTTGTGACTTCGATGGGCCTACAGCCCGGACAATGTTATTTCAGCGATTAAGCAGACAATGAGAAGACAATCATCTTTGTTCAATCTGTTATTTAGTTATTGATCAAGTAAGATAATTAATCAAAATAAAGCAATTATTGAATTTAGTTCTTGATAGGATAAGCACAAAAATTGGAGATTAACTTAATTGTTGTACACACGAAAAACAATTGGTTTGGAAAGAGAAAAATTAACGCTGCATTGAAGGGCAGCAACCCTGTCAGTTCAAATCATAATATAAACAGTGTCAACAGATTACTCTAATAATTAATTATTAGTTTACATGAACTATCATTCAACTTCCAATCACAACAATTAACAATATTAATTTTAAAGACTATAGCTATATAGACACGATAAGCAACGATAAAAGAAAAACTTTACTCTTACAGTTCACTTCTTAATGTTGAATTCACTTCAATTCGATCGGACTCACTTATACCAAAATAATGCCGTCAATCTTCAATCGCGCTCGCTGATGTGTTGCCGTATACGCTGCTGTGTTGTTGTTCGCTGACAGGCAGTTGTTGTCATAGAAATAGTGAAGTTGACTAGAATGGAAATTGAGGAACGTTGAACTAAGTTGGGGCATGAAGAACCAATGAAAAGCTCAGATTTGCACATGTGACTGATTCAAGCCCAATAATACAGCCGTTGATAAATGTATCTAAGTGAAAATGCGCGCGATTTTTGTGCCACCAGTGTGTATCGCATGAAGCGTTATTTCCATTCTAGATGTTTCATTGTTATCAATTTCTGTGGTTGTTGTTGTTACTTCTGTAGTCAAGTTACACCTCGAGAGCCCGGAGTTCTTCTAACAGCTACTGAAGATGTCGTATGTGTTGTTGTTGGTAGTTGGTGCTGTGTCAATTTCTCATCGTTTCTAATTTATTCAAATTTTTAAGACTTGACGATAAAGCTACTTTCTTTTGAAAATTGAAAGATTTTCCTTTAATCTCTGCTCGTTAGCTTTCGACCCGACCACATTTAGTTCTTATCACGGAATTTTTATTCTCCTTTTTTAACATAGACCGTTAATCAAATTTCATGATATCATTTTAATCGTCGTTTTTCTTTCTTTCATCAACAATCACGTTATTCGCACACTGAATTTCTTTCTTCTGTCAATTTAGCAGTAGATTTACTCACATCTCATCTCTCTCTCTCTCAGCGTTTGATTCTTTGCTGACCGTTAACTTTCTTTTCTTTTTTTCGCGAGATATTGAACATCTCGTTTACGAAACGAAAATAGCCTGGGCTGACCCGTTACATATATGCATGCACACAAGAAATATGAGCTATCAACATGAAAACACACATAGGAACGACGCAGGGAACGGCACATAGGAACAGCGAGGAGGATAAGGGCACATGGGTTAGATTGAAATGAACAAACGTTAGATCACTATACGCGACTTGCAATTATCGGAATTGAATCTTATTATGGAATTGGAATTGAATTGAACTGTTTCGACCGGAATTGGAATTGGATTTGGAATTGAAATTTCTGCTCCGGAATTGGAATTGGAATTAAAAAATTTCAATGGAATTTTTCCAGCTCTGTGTGGAACATATCGGACCTTATGATGTATTGATGACAGAGAGCAATGGTGCAATAACCGCAATAAGCTAGCCCATCATTTCTGGAAGTCCCGTAAGACATAGGCTAAACTCTGGCAAACAGAGAACTTAGCAGAGCTTCAAGTGAAGCATTCAAATAAAATTCAGGAGAAGTCCCAGCCAGATTGCCAGCGTCCCAACTTCTGGGATTAGACATTCCAATGATTACAGGACCCTGCTGTTAAATAATTCCTTTTGATAAAATGTAATTCCCCCATCTTCGACCGTTACAATGATTCATATCAACAGACCACAGTGTAATAAAGAACTCGATAAATACGCAAAACAGAGATTTCCTATTTGTTGGCATATTCATCAAAAATTCCATAAAAAAAAGTAATTCGCCCCGGCTGGGACGGCGTCATCAAAACCGTCCGGTCGGCGGCCGGCTTATTGAAAACCGGCCAGTCGAGTCTGGGACGTTGGCTGCCATCTCTTTATCGACCGTTTAAGACTTTTATCGTCATATATGCATATCGTCTATGCATAGACATTATTTGGTCATATTATATATACATTTACACATTATTCAGTTTCCACATAGCATACATGAATGGAGGCCTAGCGGTACTTTGGATAAGCATTCTATTGCAAAGCCATACAAAGCAATTATTCGTGATAACATGCTACGCGTTATGACTTATTTACTAATCTGATGGGTTGCATACCTGCGTTTTAATTTGTAATAATGCTAACTGTATTTTCAAAGTCAATCATGTACAAGTAAATTAAAAATCGGGATTCAAATTGATGACCCAAACTGGAGTAGCAATAATAATAAAAACATTATGATTGTCTAGGAGTCCATGCTTTAGCCCGAGGGATACATCAAATAATTTCACGAGCTATGTCAGAGAATCGTATATAGCTATCCTCTAACCAGGGATATCTGTGATTAATATCTATGGTATTCTACCATAGATATAGAATACCATAGATATTATTCATCCCTGCTCTAACCATTACTAAAACTATGACTAAAATATGCCAGATTGTGACCATAGATATCCGTGATAGAATCCCTCTCTACCAAAATTTTCCCTGGGAACAAATTTTATCAAATATAGAAGTGATTCTGAAATACGTTTCTACAACTATGCAATAATCTGATATACTTTATTGATGATTGTAAATCCTCACAGCACAATGTGATCAAAAATGTAGTCATTCTTCGGCATCATCAAGAGCTCCAGCAAAACAATTTTTGTACAAAATATATGAAAGAGAGACGGCAGAGCAAGGTTATCCAAGAGTACGTGAAAGTTGATCTTGTTGCCTGTAGTGATACCTTCAGGCTGACTGCTGTCTTCAAACGAAAAGATAACACGAATCTTGTAACACAAATGAAAATGATTCACAACGGTTCTTACTGAGAGTATTTCATATCGTATAAGATTTCACATTGAATTGATGCATTTCGACGGGATTATTGTTGTCTTATCTCAGAAATTTGCTAATTCGATATTTTCTTTCATTTCAACATGAATTACAAATTGTATTTTCGTTTCCTTTACACTTTGATATCAATCTGATCAGGAAAATTCGCAAACATCATTTTCAAGCAGATTATGGACCTTGATTATGTGGATGATCTGAACCATGGAATTAGTTGTCTTCTATTTTATTTTACATATTCTAACAAAGAGGAAATAAGCAAGTATATTTGCTCTATCCTGGGGGAGAGATCAAGATATTTAAAAGATAGAAACAACAGGATTACCTTGACGTATGATTCCTTTAGGTTTCTGTGAGTGGCGGTATCGTTTATGACATAGTGTTTTCCAGGTATACGAGTACAATGTGTATGGAGCTTTATCAAGAAAGATTAAATGCATTGAGGTCAAATTCCGGTGATATAGTCTATTGTAGGAAATGTACTTTGTCAGATGATGCACATGTTAAGAGTGATTGTTTTCAATCATGAATTTTTCAGAGTTTGTGCGTAAGTTCTTTATTTGTGGTGCATCAACACGGTGAGGTGGTATCGGGAATTCACCCTAAATGCATCTCTTCTTGCAAAAGATGATGTAATTTTGGTTGCCTATATTTGATCGATGCCAGCCATTGACATTAGAAATGCAAAGGGTTTGTCAAAATTTTTCTGTTATTTGATAATATCATGAACATCATTTGCCTCAACACTTCATTTTGGCACCGGATGTCCATGAACGTGCATTGATTGGGTTCATAACATGACAACGTACAGAGCTTCTGCTGATCACACAATGGAAGTTTCAAATATATGGGGTGATAGGAACATTTACATATTATTACATCTTTCTTGCACTACGGATCAAGTTCAGTATAATAAAGAAATCTCGACGCTTTTCGCTTTTAAAATCAGTCTTCTCTCCACTTGTTTCCATTTCTCAAAGACTCATGGACGTTTCTGTAATAAGCTTACTCTACTGAATCTTTTCAAATTCAACAAATTGCTCTACGAGTATTTAAGCGCGCTTTTGTGTAATGGTTGTAGTTTGTCAATATTCAAGAACTGATGACGGCCACTATACTTTGAGATGAACTCAGGGCTATCATTTTAATGTGCGGTCAATCATCGGTCAGTCAGCATTTACCAAATTTCAAGCAAAATATTTTGTCTTGCACACTACTTGTCCATAGCAATTCAGTAGGCAGCGTGTATCAAAGATTCTTAAAAATAGTGAGGAAATGGGAGTCTATTTTTTTATTCTACATATTAAGACCCACTCGCCTATTCTGCGTTATGATTACTTATTTAAAAACACTGTCAAAATTTGCAACCTTTGAGATTAGTCTTTTACTGACATTTGTAGGATTAAAAGAGCTCCTGCCATCATTTGACACTTTCGGAAACAATAAAGCTGTGAACAAACTTTTGCAAAACATAAATTGTTTCGAATTTTATGTTCTTTCTTTATGAATTTGATTCTTTTTTTCGGAAAGATGATGTTCATTTTTTTCTTTGACGATTTGCACAGTGACAATTCGATCAATATTTTTATCTGTTTATGACAACTAAATGAAAATTAAATATTCAATCTGATATTGAGACATTACAGTATTATGCTCAGCATGAATGCATAAGCAAAGATCCCAGAAGAACAGGCCCTCCTACAGATTCAATTGAGTATACCAGTAATGGGCAACATTTCTATTGTCGTGATGACATTTTTTGATTTTTTGATCATTCAACACATTGATGACATGTTTTCAATATCTAATGACCATTTATCATTATTCTATCATTTGTAAATATCATTTTGTATCACCGTATCATCGTACCTCATCATCTCGTTTTTCACTTTTCACTGTATCATTCATCTTTTCACTGTACATTGCATCACCTAATGTGTTTTCTTTGGAAAAATACACGTTCTGATATTCTGACATTGTAATCAGAAATTTCGTTTTTCACCAGATTCGAAGTTTTGTTGTTGTATTAAGGTTCATTAGTCTTTTAATGTGAATGAATTTGATGCTTATTGTGTCACAATACTGAATATTTCCACGTCCAAAGTTTTATCATCCAGTGAGTAGGCCGTTTTGTAGGGGAAGGGTTAGGTCTCAGTCCCCACTGTTATAAGTATGTAAATAGTCATTCGCCTATTTCTATAATTGAATTGGATTTCACTATTATGATGCATGAACTGCAGACTTGTGTTGCAATTGCAATTGCAATGCCTGAATTTTTATAATTGTAATTTATTGCATTTTTATCCATGCAATTGAGAAGTAATTACAATTACTCTGCAGTCAGCACAGTATTCCGCTCGAAGCTTAAATTGCTTCCCAATCAAAGAGACATCGTCGAATCAACGCTAAAAACGTTGATTTTCAACAAAATTTTGGTCGATAAGTGGTTGATTGAACGTTGATGGATGGTTGATATCCTGACGCTTTGGCCGCTGATACTACTTTGATTCATCGGTACTTAAAAACGTTGAAGAAATTGCGGTGATCAACATCTTGTCAACTATTTTCTCTTAATGTCTTAATTTCTATTAAAACCCTTTTTAAACTGATTTTCAACCTTACATCCTCATTACCCGTTCAACGATATAAATAAGGAAAATATCACAATTGTTGATAGGTATATTTATTAACATTTCAATGATTTAATTGACATGAGCAAAATGACATAAAACTGGAATCACAAACTGCTAGTTCACGTGGAACATCCACTGAAAATATCAGGTTTCAGGCAATTTCATTGAGTTATGCATTGAACACAAAATCATTCTATTTTCGTACATGTTTAATGTTGATTGAATAGAAAAATGCAAATAAGTAATCTGCAGAATTGTGAATTAATCATGCAATGTTTTGACACGGCGGAATTAGAAGCATATGTTTCATATTTGCGGTTCATAAATTATAGTTTGCTCGAAATTTTGCTGATCACTGAATTGATGTTTATATGACGATTGTGACATAAGACGAAAATGAAACAAGGTGAGCTACACAAAAATAGCTCTTGCATATAGGGAAGCTTCAGATTCTAACACAGCCTGTTACTTTTATATATTTCTATAGATTGGAAAGAGTCAAGTAGATTGTTAGAATCTATCAAAAATTGCTTATTACTGCAATATATTTCTCCTACTGTATCATGTAACATCTCTAGAACAAAAATAACAACAACAATTTTGTCATTTGATAATGATTCCACCAACCTTCGTTTGAGAGAAGCCTATTACATCAACAAGTTAAAACCAAACATCAACTCAAGACATGAACTTGACAGTTATAGAGATTTTCTCTTTCATTGACTTTGTTATTCCACAGTCAATCATATTTTTAATTCACATCCTATTTCTTCCCTTTTTTCTTCCTGTCAGGTCATTTACTATAAATGCTAATGGTACTTTGTAACCCTTTGCTACCTGCCGCATAGCTCCTTCTCTTCTCTTACCATAGTTTGCATCTTTTGTATATCTTTTTTTATATATCTCTTGATGTGAATTTCAAATTTTATTCTGTAAATCTTTCACTAACTGCCGGATGATGCCTACGGATAGTAGGAGAAATATATTGCAGTAATAAGCAATTTTTGATAGATTCTAACAATCTACTTGGCTCTTTCCAATCTATAAAAATAAAATGAATAGCCAAGGAATATTCCCATTTACAGCCTGTTACATAAGAAACCTACAATTTCTCAAAGAAAATTAAATACTACTTCACTTTTTGTCTGGCAAGTCATGTACCGCGCATACAACTACCGGTCTTTTTCAAGACATTTATGGCGAGGTATAATTCCAAAATCTAAATTAAGTGTCGGTGCTATGATATTTTTCCGCCTAATCTTAGAACTGAAGATGTAGATCAGAAAAATACTATTGCTTAATTTTCCCGTCGGAAAAAGATAAGCAAATAAATTCTTCCATGAAGCCAAAGTTGAAATCTTCAAATCAATTTAAATCTTAGGAAATGTAATTGTAAACATAGTGAAGCTCCTAGAAGCCACAAGTCTCGATATATCTATCCTGTATATTCACTTTGGATTGTAGTGGAGATGTAGGAGGAAAAAATGGGGGAGAATAGAAAGGTGGTAATTTATATTATAAATATGCCACACTGAATAAGAAGATGTATTGGAAAAAGTTATCGGACATGAACGCTATTAAAAAGTGTGTTTGCATTAAGCACATCATGTTGATAAAACCATCGTGAAGATTCAATACAGACTAGGTTGACTGGACTTAATAAAAGCAGATTCTAAAACTCGTCTGAAACGCGGTAAAACTTTACAATGATCAAAATCAATAAAATGTCCAGTGTGGTGAGAATGGTAGGCAAGGGTATTATTCATATAAAAATTAGTAAAATCTTTTCTCTCCTCCTTTTCTATGGCAATTTAATGTCACAATTTTAAAGTGTCAACTGCTTTTCCCCGAGCAATTGTAATTGACCTACGAAAGTCAGCCTGGAAAAAGAAGTGGTGGAGAAACGCAGTAAAATGCTGACAGTAATTGGAAAGTAATTGAAATGTGATTGAAGAAAAACGGAGTAATTTGTAATTGTAATCAATTGCATTTCATGAATAATTGACACAAGTTTGCATGAACTTAAAAGTCTGTTATAAAATTTATCAATGATCACACCCAATTAAGAATGCATTTGTATGTGCATTTCAATTAATTTGTTTAGAGGTCTACTCAAGTCATTATTCAAATTGAGGCGATCATGCGACTTTTGAAGCATGTAAGCCCACGTAGCCTAATTCGATAAAGGGTGAGCAGAGTGAAAAAAAAATCAAAATCAAGATTTGTTTATTCAAACGGTGATAATTGATTCCTGCTACACTTTAGATTAATTGATTGCTTGCTGAAAATCATGCCATGAATTTTTGATAATCCTTGATCAGGTAAAGCAAATCGCTTTTTATCACAGCAATGTCTCAAATATCTGATGTTGCATGATTTGCAGGCAGCTACGAGCATCGAATAGGACTTCTCGTTTATGTTTTTTATAAAATATCCTTACTTACGTCTTACGTTAGCCGTTATCATCCTTGCGGAAAATGGCCTCCCTTGTGATGCGAATCCATTTCGCACGATCGCTAGCCGCCAGCCGCCAGCCGCCAGCCGCCAGCCGCCAGTTCCTTGGGAGTACATCTCTCCATCTCTTTCTCTGTCCTCCACGGCTTCTTTTCCTTCTCTTGGCATCCATACTGTCGTTCTATGGCTCCATCTGTTATCGGGTCGCCTGATGACATGACCAGCCCACTTCCATTTGAGATGTTTCACTTCTATCACAACGTCCTTTAATCCTGTTCGTCTCTTTACCTCTTCGTTTCTAACCTTGTCTTTCAGAGTGACTCCAATCATCCTTCGTTCCATCGCTCATTGTGTTGTTCTGAGTTTATTCTCTTGTGATCGTGATAGAGACCAGGTTTGGGATCCGTATGTCAGGACAGGCAGAATGCACATATCGAACAAACGTTTTTTATTCTTCATCTCTATGCCTCGTGATGTTAAGTAGGGCTTGAGTTTCCAAAAGGACTTCCACGCATTTTGTGTTCTTCTTAGGATTTCTTGTTCTTGGCGGGCTTGAAAGGAGATATTCTGTCCAAGGTAAACAAAATCGTCGACATAATCTGTGACGTGTCCATTGATGTGGATTAAACTCTTTTGGCCGTTTGTCAAAATTTTTGTTTTCTCGCTGTTTATCTTTAAACCGACCTTTTTTCCTTGCTTATTTAGCTCATCTACAATTATTTGCATGGAAGTCGCGTCATCCTCAAAAATGGCAATATCATCTGCAAATCTCAAGTTCATGAGACGTTCACCGTCGATGTTTATTCCTGCGTCTGGAAGTGACATGATCTGAATATGTCTTCTAATGTTGCCGTAAAGAGGACTGGGGATATGGGATCTCCTTGGCGAGCGCCATGTTCAATGAGGAATTTCGGGTCTCTTGTTTCCAACTTTATGGAAGCTGTTGCATCACTATATATCTCATTTAAAATTCTCCAAATTTTCCCTCTTACTCCCTGCTTTCTTACTGCAGTGAGCATCACCATGTGGCTAAGAGTCAAAAGCTTTTTCATAGTCGATCATAAGTAGATAGAGACTTGTTATACTCTGTATACTTCTCAATCAGTTGATTTATCGAGTGTAGATGGTCAATTGTTGAGTAGCCTTTCCGGAAACCAGCTTGCTCTCTTGGTTGATTCCATTCTAAAGTCTGTTTAATCCGGCGTTGTAAAACTCTGGTAAAGACTTTGTACAGATGACTTAGAAGGCTTATTGGTCGCTAGTTCTTTATGTTGTTACTACAGCCTTTTTGAATATCCATCAGCCAGGGAATCAAGTATTTTCGAAAATTCAAGCTGCTGAAAGAGAAACGATCATGTGAAAACATCAGCGGTGGCGGAATGAAAAATAAAATGGGGTGGGGGGCGACGGGTGGCTGCATCCAAGTGAGCTTCATTCAATTTCTAGTCGCTCTCCCTCCCACGTCTCTCCCATCTCCCTTTCAAATATTTTGTAACAATAGGCTAAATGCCTAAGCAATATTCAAAATCAATATTCATGTCATTACATATGATTTTGGTGGAGGAAATTAATTTTTGACTTAAGGAAGTAAAGCAATCCTTTGCGTATTCGAGCTATTATTCATGTTAAATTTGTAAGGCTGATATTCTATTCTGCTACGTACAACATTCATTGGCTGATTAGAATAGCATTGATTCAGAATTAATTGATAAACCCAATACTAAGAATAAAGAAACCGATTATTTGGAATGATAAAGCATTTACAGAATTTTCAGTGAACCATTATTATTACTATCATTTTCATGTAAGGGTTGGCTATAGCGACCGAGAGAAGAATATCAAATTCGTAATGCAAGTCGTTAACAGGTCTTCCAACTCGTCAGCTGGTGTAACAGCCAGCCTGAGATATTTCACAAAGGGCAATAGGCTATTCTAAATGGGGACATTCTAAACATAATCTCGATCGCCACTTTCCCAAAATTCTTTTCTTCACCTCAACCTCTAGCACATCATGGACAGTTTTAACTTTTCTCGGCATTGAATAACTGGAGGAGCTAGTTAAGGATTAGCCGCCATCATTTTAAAAAATGGGGGGCTTAAGCCCTACAGTCCGCAGTTTCCGCCGCCGCTGGCAGACATCACACCAAGGAGAAATGCCAACCGAGTATACTAGAAGAAACCGTAGAAAAGTCATTTTAGAAGAATAATGAAAATACGAGAACTTTCTTGACAATGTTTAATTGGAATCCGGAATTGCGCTGTATTTATTTCTTTCGTTTTGTTTGTAGCAAAATTAAACCATGAAGGCTCACGCTCTTCTACGAAGTTTAGGCACTTACTGAAACTAGGACTTGACTTCGAAGCTAATGAGGAAAATGCTCTTTACATTCTAATGCTTCGTTCGTATGTTTCCAGTGAACTGTTGTCTACGTTTGGGCATGTAGATAACCTGCTTTGTGATGTCAGTTCTTGTCAATATTGTCTCAATTCGCTTGTCTGATACGAGGGTGGCCTACTCAGTCACACTGAAAGCAAAGCAAACACGAGCGTCTCGAGCAAACGTATGTCCGTGAACTATCAATCACTCTACTTTGCTTTGCTCGCAGTGCTGCATGATGACTTTATATTTGCTGTAAAACGCTTTGCTCGGAAACGTTCGCAATATGGTTGAGACCTAAGAAAAGTCAATGATGCTCGCTTGATCCATTTTTCATTCCGTTCTTTCTTGGTATGTAATTCTAAGATACCATAGCGTCCTTCTTCCACAAGAGCCATAGCCATAGTTGAAGACTCTTTCTTCCATCGATCCTTTTGTAATGAAATAAATTAAAATATAGGTGATGGTCGCCAACAGGAGGTTTTGTAATTCACAATTTTCATATGTAGATGAAAAGGCAAGTAAGGGACCACTCCTTCTTTTTATTGACCAAAAAACGACGTATAATCTAAAGAAATATGTAACTGACGAACGTTTCAGGAATTCTCCCCTCTTCAGCGGCATTAACAAAATCGGTAAAGTCTTCTGCGACATGCCCAGACCAATGTTTATATCATCAGATTCAGAAATCCACAAGTTTGTGTTTGCGATTTATCTTGATGTAAGCCAGTTTCTGTTATCCGTGTTTCTAAAACGAAACTTAGGAGTGATCGCTTACATGCATTTTCATCTAAAGTGAATTAAATTAAAATGGAATTTACCAATTCTCATACACATTTGACGAGAATCGTTTGGCTGATGTTTAGGATTATGTAACAAAACCTTTCAAAACGAACTTCCTCCGAATGAGTTAGACACCCTTTATTTGTTTCCTTTGTTGACATCGACCATACGCTAACACATCGGCTCATTGTGGAAGTTAACATAAAGAGCAGGTAATAGGTATTGTGGACAAACACAAACGCTGAAAATAACAGTAATTAGTTGCTCCTGTCAGGAAAGTTGATCAGGAAAGGGACTATAATGTTAATCGAATCAATGATAGTGATAAATTTGAGCTGACGGGTCGGCTGCTTGGAAAAGTTTTCTATTCAAACATTTTGACTCCACCGACACCCGACTGTGCAGGAGCCATGATCAAATGGAATTTGAGAGTCAAAATGTCCGCATCACATCTCCAGTGGTCTTGATGAAAGCCGGAAATCTGTCAAATTTGGGGTCTAATTAGAGCCTTGCTGGTTAAGAAGATGTGATAAGTGTCAGTAACATGACATCATCTATTCATCTCTTCTTCCTTCGATTAGATTTGTCAAAGTTAACAGCTACAAAAGGTTGATATTTAACCGCCAAGGAGTTTGAGAAAGCACATTTTTGTTTACAATAAATACAGAGGATCAACTCATTAAATCATTAGAGAAAGTTCGTGAGGAAAGATGAAGATGCGTGCAGACTCAAGAAAGGGTTGAAAAGGTTTCAACCATTCATTAAAAACGGATCTAGGAAAGCAAATGATTAATTAAATGTTATCTTTTGTCCATGTTTTCTAATCTAAAAAAGTCCTGTGATGTTTCGACGATCAGTCGGATTTTTATGCAATGAATAAAGTTTGCTTCTCAAGTAAGATAAATAATTGTGGACATTGCAACTTTCGAAATATAGAATATGCGAGTTATCTGAATAGGCCAGTTGTCAATGACAAAAGAGTCTCACAACTTGCATGTAGTATACTTTTAACCCTTCTTTTCGTGCCCTTTTTTCTTTAGCTGATTCAAATTATGACACGGATAAGATTTCTTCGCAGTATTATCCGCCACATGAGGAATATTGTCATATGCGAGAGTGGTTGCTTGACTTAAGGAATTCATAATTGAAATGCTAGTTCATTACAATGTCATATTATCAAGCTTTTTTTGCTTTTGTACGTTTTTATGTGTTGTTTATGGAGCGATGTTATGCTGAATATAATTTTAAAGTTCCTTATTGCTACTGCAGTTGCTATTATACGCGAGAAAACTTGTTTTAAGACAATTGATCGATCTGTTAATGTATTTTTGCACCATCAATTTTGGCCTTCTACCACACAAAAAGCTGTGAAGCACTGTATTGGGGAAGAAAGACTTCTATGAAAAAGACATTCAAAAATTTTCAATCTTGAGATACAAGAACATCTTTGCGATGGCCCTGCATTTTGGGCCATTCGGCGGTGACTCGCAAAGTGGTCCTCCACTCCAACTTCGCTGTAATTGTACACCTGACGTATGGCCTCCCATATAGAAATTACTCACGACGTAAGTGTATGCGAGACCGTGCTCGTCTCTGGTACATAGACATGAAGTTCTGAAGTTTCTGTTTTACATGTATTAAATAAGCGAGGAGAACAATCATCTATTCATTTTATCTCATTTTGACCTCAATGAATTTTATCAATTTCTCACCTGAAGATATATACGATATCTTCTCTTGAATATTGCAAATTTCTGGTAATCATGCCATACTTCACCGAATAACACAGCGTAGGCTTCGAAATTCGTAATCGCTACTAGGTGAGCAAAGTAACATTTGAAAAATTGTTCCAGCGTATTTTCTCGTTGTCATAAGACGCTGCTTCTACCAGGGATGCGGAGTCCTATCATTTTGATAGGACTCCGACTCCGGGTGGCAAGTATATAAAGCCTAGGTTTTTGAAAAATTAACTGGTAACCTACATCATAGATCATTATAGGCCTACCTGAACCTTTATTTAGTAATCATTGCTGTATCAATCATTTTCGATGAAAGTTGATCAAATGTCGCTTTCAGTTGCATGCACACGACTCGGCCCCTTCCATCTTCTTCACACGGTTTTTCTCCAGGCAGGAAAATCCCCATCTTTCTCCAAAAAATATTTGTGCATCTTCAATTGTAATATGCGCTTTAGAGGAACAATCACACACGATTAACGTGAGGATAAGAAGTAATCTTCTCAAACAAACTAGTATTTCATTTTTGTCGCTGATGTGACCTTTGGTGCGTATTTGTGATCGAGGCTAGGAGGGCTTGTCTTCTCTACTAAATCACCGAGTGAAAAGACAGTCCTTTTTTCACTATCACGGTTCATTTTCTCAACTATTACAAGCTCTGTATGCACTGCTGTCTCTATTTTTGTTTGACGGAGAAAATTGACATCAAGAAATTGACAGCTATGCACGAGGATAAATAATTTGCTTATATTATATTTCGGGTCTGGTTGTAAGCTGGAGTTCTATCATTTGAGCAAAAATCAGCGACCCCAGCAAAAATTTTAGGACTTCGGGACTCCGACTCCGCATCCCTGGCTTCTGCAAACCAGTACGAATTCTTCATATCTGTAGAAAATACTGTCCAAAATAACAAGACAAAGCCGTTAATTTGCGTCCAATTGACAGATGACGTGATTCTGAGATATTATTTAGATATGATTTGTAACATTACCTAACACGAATAGCTGCTGCAACTCTGTGTGATATCGCAATCAGATAGTTGACGTCTTCACTTTGTGACTGTATCTAATGGAAATCAGATTTCAATAGTGTCAACATTAGATGCAATTTGTAAAATATGACTTCAGGCCGTCAGTAACAAACAATCAGCTCCTTCCCGGTGTTTCAAACTGTGTAACTTATGTGTAGCTGTCAACCTGTTACCTTCCAAGTGCATGTTTACGGGGATTTACACCATATTTCTAATGCTGTTGATGAATAATCACATCTAAATAATGTACTAATTTCCTTTCACATCTTCCTAAATTAATAGTGTCGCCAAGTTAGATTTTACTGCGGCTGCAGGCGTAGGAGCATGAAGTCCATGGCTCCGGTTGAACTGTAATCCCGACATGACTCGTGTTTCGTCAGAATTGCAAAAGTGGCCGAACATCCGAAGGGGAGATGTTGTACATTGAGAACTAAAAAATGTGTCGTGTAATTTACAAATTTGAATTGAAATACAAAAACACATTTCAAAGTACCAAAGCAAGAAAGTTGGGATGGGAGAAGATGTAGATTGATAATCTGGACAGTTGAAGTCGGCCTGCGTCCTTCTTGGATGGCTGAGGTCATATGATTACAAATTAATAGTGTCAAAAGAGAAACATTTTTATTCGGCATGTGTCCTGTTCAGTAAAAGCTTCCGTCATTCGAAAGATGATTGCACTACATCCAAGAACATTTCCATATGGCGTCAGGCCCTTTGAATCTCGGCACAAGTAAGTGACGGACAGACATGTATACTTGCAGCAAGGGCGACGAAACACTATTTACTCTCTCATGATCAAATGTGAAAATATGCTTACAATATGAACTTAAGCAATTGAACCGAGGACATTCCCATAACGAATCCTACATACTGAGCAGAAGTTTAATATAACTTATGGCTCATCCTCAAGAGGGCAGGTGGTGCGTTCACACCGGCAGACATTCACTTGTCGCAACTTGTCAAACTTTTTGACTATCATTTGGCTACTTGATGGGATGTGCGTGGGAGGACATTCCAGCTAGTCAATTTATTGATTCAATCAGCGCTTCTATGGGACTGGTCTTCACCTCTGTTGGTCCATTAAATTGCAACTGAAGTCCGCTAACGTGCGGATAACGCATATAATAAAATATAAAATTATTTGTAAATAAGAAATGTAATATAGTCCTGAAAAGGACTCATTAGGCGCTCAGTGGGCTGTACACACGTATTATCAAAAGTTCACACAGACAAGAACGAAAATATAAAAATAAATCTGGACAAAACAACACTGAAACAAATATATACAATGGGCTCATCAGCAAGATGACCACCTGCTTTCGTCTCGTTTCGGTTCCTTTAACATCTTGGACGAATAAGCAGTGGCGGACCCACGCTATAGGCGTACCCCACAAAACAAAAATAAAATACACAGAAATAACGTTGCTCAAAATACTGTGGATGCACTCAAATCATGCCACATTGGACGGACAATTGTCTGCTTGAAAACAAGCCAAGCTTTAGCAGGAGTGAAAAATGCTTATGTAGAAGTTTTTCCATGCATCTTCTTAAATCACATAAAAGATAGCCTCTTTCCAAACAATTGGCATGTGATTTTAACATAATCAACAACATAGCATCAATGTGAGCAAGTACATAAATATCTTAAAACTTGACCTGCAAAAATTGTACTACCTATAGGAAGGAAGAAGACTTTCAGGAAAAGTGAACAATACAACTTCAAAAGGGAAATCAATGACATAAACAAATGATCCTCTGCAAATGTTTGAAGATATTTAAGCAGCAAGGCTTTGCAGGATCGATAAGGCCTGCTTGGGAGGATTTTCCCGGGGCAGGAAGTGATCCATCAGGTCAGAGGTCACAGCTTCGATTTAACGAGAACTTAGATGGAAAATCACAATGTCGGTTCTTTGGAGACCAGCGTCTAGAAAGTGCAGCCCTAAAAGCTAGCAATACATGATGGGTATGAAGAGAATTAACAAGTAGCATAAACAGCTGCAGGCTGCAGCAGAACATTTATTTAAATATTCTTTGTTGGCATTTCTAATCACGACGTTTTCTTGCATTTTTTGTTATGTTATTTTTTGTATTTAATTGAGTATCCTCTCAGCATTCCATTCAAAAATTTTGTATGCACGTTGATCCAAAAATGTTTAAATATTGACTTTAACCCAAACGTCAATTTCAGAAATGAAAATTCTACCAAAACTTGTGACTTTAGACATTTAACTTCTTCTGTGAAATTGAACTTCAAAACCAAGCTACACTTCTGATCTTTCTTGACAACTGTCATTTGTTATCTGATTTATTGAAATTTTACCCGTGATTAGTTAGATTGGGGTTGCGTTTTGCAAAGCAGCCCATGAGGGTGACATGCATGGACATGCACAAGCACTAAAAGAACGACACTCTGGAGATTACACGATGTCTTCTTAGATTTAGATAACTGTTCATATCGTTGTTGAGAAGGATCACCGGAAAAGCTGCAGCCGAAACCATCAGTCACTTTGTGATCTTTTCTGTGCGAATTGGAGTTGGGTGCAACACTTCTGTAGAAAAATGGAAACCAGTCCAACATGACTGAAGATTTTACCATAGGTGCATTTGCCAGTTTCAGGCTAGGCTGCAATTTTTAGGTTAAAACAGATAACTCGACTTTCCTGACAATTTGGAGCTAATTTTTAATCTAAACTGCCAATGCTATCTCCTTATCGTGCGGACTGCTGTGTGCTTTTGAAATCTAGCTTGAACATGATCCAAGAAATCGTCAACCATCTCGTCGATGAATACCAGACGCCAAGGGGTTTAGCTGAGTTGGAAAGGCTGACGATTTGAATGCAAGTCTTTTGGAGATTTGCTGGTGGGTTGTCTCAAACGGACAACCCAAAGGACCCACCTCAGCCGAACTTAGCTAGAAAGGTTGCCAATTCAAGCCAAGTGGAAATTATTCATCACACCAAACCATAGAAGTAGAATAACAGCAGACCGGAATGGAAGCTTGATATCTCTCTTGATCGAATATCAAGTTCGTATGCGTGCTTTTTATATCATTTTCCAAAATTTTTGTTTTTTATAGTGTGTTAGTATTCATTACATGGTTCTGCTCAATGGAAAATCTATAGAAAATAGCCGACTAATATTCTATAAGTTTTACGGAAATACGATAGCACAATGCAAGCCTGATAGACAAGGTCACTGCACAACGACACAATGACCTTCATCATATTGTCACATTGGATGTGATTAAATAATAAATGCAAGTCGTTTTAATGTTTGGGGATGATATGGAAAACGCATCTTTGAGGTATCTTTGATATCTTCAGTTTTAATGGTTCTGTCATGGTCACCTTTGAGATTTTGCTTCTCCTCTGTATGTCAATGTCTCCTGCTCGTTCCTTCATTGTTCACATTGCACTTCATGGCATGGGCTTCGTGTAGCAATCTTTCTGAGAGTGCCATTGGATGTCAGAAAGGCTGTAGACTGAATGCTGCAGAGAAATTTGTCACCTGTGCTTCACAGTTTTTGCCAATTTGACCTGCTGTAGGTTTCCTCCAGAAGAAAAGGCACGAAGATAACGAAAAGCATTGCATCGGTGCCGATGTTTCTGACTTCGTCATTGTCAAGGCAATTCAGAAAATTCATGCACATGCTATCACAGCTGATATGCCAGGTGCATAGCACTAGAGGTTCTAGTTGCTGATTTGGCGAACTTCAGATAATGTGGTCTGACAGGATCTCTACATCTATCTATAACTTGTACGAGGAAGCCATCAGTATAGAGCTATTGTGATCTGCATGCATGTAGTCAAATGTTGTTGCGGCTTCAGCAAGCTGCAAATAAAAGGAGCGGCTACTTTTGACGTTGCAAAAATCTGCACATAATTTACGGGCGGTGATTTCATGCAGTGAGCTACAGAGCTGGGACCTGGCCGGGCCCGCATTGACTGCGCAATATCAGGCCCGGGCCCGGCCCAGATAACAGAATTTATCGTTTGTCGCCTTTCACCATACTTGATGAAAATATCGATTGCGTGAGTGTAATCGCCTTAAAAATCATTCTAAAAAGCTGATTATTGATTACATGAGTGCATACTGCAGAGTCTACATGTGCGCCATCTGTATGCAATTTCATTACTGTCTAGCAGCAAGGTGAATTTCAAAGCATATGGAACTGTACATTGCTAATTTTCATTTGTTTTAAAAAATATTGTGCATTTAGAACGCGCTTGTCTATCACATTTCATTTGGATCTCATTTGATGCACCGATATCTGCCTATGTTCAGGTTGGTTAAAGCAGAGAGAACGAAAACACTGACGTGTAAAAATGAAGTCACTAAGTCAAAAGTTAGAGTAAATATTCAATCGGCTCTTGTGATCAAAATTCCAAAGATACATGTATGTCACTTGCTAGTTACCATGTCGATGATGTGTTTTTTCATATTACAGCTTAAGAGCAGTGGCGTCGCGTGCTCCCAGACCATTGCTCGGCATTGGAATCCTATTTCTGTAACAGATATTTTTTAAGCTACAACATTCATCCTTATAAAAGATGAGTTTCTACTGTTTCCCAAAACAATTTCAATGCCAAGTGAATGTACACATGAGAAGTTGATTGCTCATGTCGCTTCATCGCCTTACTCAAGAGGCAGAGATCACTATATACCCTCTCTCTGTCCAGACTCCATATTCTCAAGAAAAAAGGAGCCAATTATAAGGCCAACAAAAAAGTTCATTTCGATTCTTACAGCAAGTCAGCCACTCACACGTTTGAACTTTTCATCCATTAAAATGTCTTGTATATTCCTTATTTCCTTCGCTGTGAGTGTTTTCAATTTGTATATCAGGTGTTGGCCTACCTTGCTTGACGACGATCATCTGTTCATAATCTTCTCTTCGGACGAAAGATGCGGTTATGAGCTCATCTACAGTACTAAACATAGCGTCACATCAATCATGTAAAATCAAATTATGGAATCCTACCGAATCTGTTCGAGTCAGATGCTTGCAAATTTTTCAGACCGAAGCCGGGCCGACCCGGACCCGCCTCCAGCTCTGGTGAGTTGCAGCGAGGATTCGGGAGGAGTCCCCGTTTAATTGTCTCGCGCTCTGATCCCCCATTCATAATAGAAAAACGATGATGTGGCCCTTAAAGTTATACCTACATATTTATTTTAGAAAAATGAATATTTCATCTCTAGGACTGCGATTGAGGATAAACTCCGCTCTCATCAAAGTCACCTCCCTCACTGCTCCCATTCGTCCCCCTCACTGGCCCTTCCAGACGGGGAGAATGATGAATGGCTCCGGAGATACTTCCCGATGGGATAATATCTTGTCACAGACATGCATTTCTTTTTGTTCGAACTTTAAACACCGTTTTACTCGACATGAATTGCAGCAACATTTTATAGCAGTCTTGTTGTCAAACATTGAAGTTTACATTGAGGATAATTTCTTGTGTACACATTTTCATGTCGAAATTATCAACATGTAGTTTCCCAATCGCCCTCCTAATTTGACAGCTACATTCGCGTCAAGGATCTCACCTTGTGCTAAGTATGTACACCCTATGTGAGAGACTCCTTCACTGATGAGACGGGAACCGCAGTAGATTTCGATTTGTCTGTGTTTGTTGTCAACTACTATCTCTGCATTTTCATGTCAAAAGACATGTAACCGTGTAAAAAAGTAAAGTCTACGTGAAGTGAAAGATTGGAAATAACAACTGGTTGAATTTTTGATCGACACGGCTATGTTTTCGTTTAGAAAAAGTTAAGTTTATCGCAACGTGACTTTGTTGACTTACAAGAAAGCGGGGCATTAAATTACTAGCCTCTGGAAATACTTCTGCCGTTCGGATTATTTATAGTTCTTTTGAAGCATATTCATTTTGTGTTCTATAATTGCAAGGACAGTACTTCAAATATGCTCTTTTGCACATGATTCCGGTCAATATAGATTACGCAAATACGCCGTAGTTCTTAGATGGGATTGAAACTCTCGTGAGAGTTGTAAAGCCTCAACCAAATGCGTCAGCAAGACCGTCCATAGATGGACAAGGCCCCCAACTGTGATTGTGACTGGCCCGACAGTGTGGTCCAGTTTATCAGCGTGTTTTGTCAACAAAAACATGGCTAGCAAGCAACAACAGACGGAAATGTGTTTTGTCGGAAACAGATGTGCAGATCGCATGGATCGGGTAATTTTTCCGGGGATTTGACAGATTGATTAAGTAATTACTCAATTAGTTTCACTTCCACTAGCTGCTGCTAATTGAAAATTACAGTGTTATCTGAATAAGAGGGGAACTATGAAAATTGTGTGTGATGCTGTCGATGTATTTCAATGTTTTGGCAATATGAATATTATGCGTGGATCACTGTAAGATAACTGATTATGCCATTGTTCCGGAAGTGTGCAACATCAAGTGGTCATTCTATCAATAGAATCGAATTTCAGTGGAACTTTGTTTATAATTAGCAGGAAGAGAGGAACAGACGACTTATCAATTCACGAATGATGATATTTTATCAAAACTCCAACCGTTCATTGTCTTTTGAGGTGTTTAAGAGGGATCATCGGGATCATGGTCCTCGGAGACAGAATAGTAGTCAGTGGGGGATCTGGGAATTTCCGTTGGTAGGGGGAGACATCCCGAAATCCCCACCTCTGGATACGCCACTGATTTGGACAGGCCCGTAGCCACGGGGGGCTGGGGGCAGCTCTCCTGTCAATTTTTGTGCCCATCTCTGCTAAAATAACTGTCTATATGATCAATATACAATCAATAAAACGAATCAATCAAATCGTCAGAAGTGAGAACAAATTGGAGGGGGAATTGACTGTGTACTTAAATGGCTATCCGTAGAATTCAATCGATTTCTTCATTATCCTATACTATAGCACTGTCAGGATTACTTTGATGTCAGGTTTACATGATTAATTTGCATTTGGAAACAACAATTCATATGAAATATTTTAATCCCAAAATGTCTGTGAAAGAATCATCTTCACCTTCTCACGTAAGCTCATAATTACGCCTTTCGACCGAAAGGAATATATTGAAAAGATGACAGTCGTCAAGCAAGGTAGGCCAACACCTGATTTAAAAATTGAAAGTACTCACAGAGAAAGAAATAAGAGATACACAAGACATTTTAATGCATGAAATTTCAAACATGTGAGCGGCTGACCGGCCGTGAGAAACGCAAGAAACTGTTGACCTTGCCTCCTTTTTTCTCGAGAAAATGTGCTCTGGACAGAGAGGGGATATAGTAATCTCAGCTCCTTGAGTAAGGCGGTTAGGCGACATGAGCAATTAACTTCTCATGTGCTTCTCATGTGCACATTGACTTGGTATTAAAAAATGTTCGGGAAATTGTTATTAAAAATTCACCTTTTATGAAAATTAATCTTATAACATAAAAAATGTCTGGTATAGAAATAGTATTCCAATGCCGAGCGAAGGCCTGTGGTCTGAGAGCACGCGACGCCAATGCATATGAATTCATATGAATCTTAAAATGCCTGTGAAAGAATCATCTTCACCCTCTCACGATGTCCTTCTTTTGTTGAACTCTCTCGATGCAGTACCAATAGAAAAATGATTGGATTTTCTAAATTGATGTTCTCTTTGTGAAGTGATCATGTACTGCAAGATCATATAGTGATTCAATACTCAAACTTATTATCATAGAAAAAAGGCTTCATGCAGTCTTAAATCATCTGATATACATGTAATACATTCAAACAAAATTTGACTACATCATATTCATAATGCTTTTTCTAATAATTATGCAACTTATAATTTCATGTATAAGCATATGCGATACTTGATCATTGTAAGAAAAGGTTAACACAATAGATACATAAGTTTGCATTATCATGCATTATAGAGTCTTTCATCACATAGTTAATTAACTTAAATAACAGCAATCATTTAAACTACAAATGCAGATATTATTAATTCAAAATCGTAGTCTTCTCATGGTTAATAATGTTCACATCAACTTTCTCTCCTTGGGGGCCATGCCCCCTGTAGATCAGATCTGGTTACGGGCCTGGATTTGGATAGTCTCTCAGAAGGGATGTGTGGAGTGTATGCCCGGAAATAATGTCAGCTCAGAAATGAATCCCTTCAAAAAAATAGTACTCGCACTTTTCCAGAAAGTTGAAATGCTGAGAGGTTGGTTGACTTATATATTTTACAAATTCAAATCTCACAAATTTCATTTTGGTGAATGATGTTTTTAAGTTGCGTATTGCATTGTGACTTAGCCGTCATTCTTTTCTAAGTCTTGTTTTTATTTATATTGAAAGGATTAATGATGCAATGATGAAAAGCAAAGTTAATTTCAATGTGAGAGAAGCAATTATAAAAATTGTGATGATTCACAAATTATCATGGCTGCATTCTTTTTTATTCACAAGTTGTGTTCACTGTCTTCGTAGCTATGCCAGCTTTCAACTATCGTTGTTGCAAACAGGTTCATGAATTTATGCATGCAATCCAACCGATCACCTGATTCAATTGAACAAAGGTAACGAATATCAGGCATTAATTATCGTGATCGTCTTGACAAGCTCAATTTGCTGAGTCTCCGAGCGCGCAGGTTGCGCTACAGGCTGATATTTGTTTTCAAAGTTCTGCATGGCTTGACGGGGACATTACATTCAGTGACTTTTTTCAGTTTTCCCAATACAATAATACTCGTGGACATTCTTGCAAATTGGCGGCAAAACTGATCAAGCACAAGCGATATCAATCATTTGTCACTTATGAAATTGTGTCACACTGGAACGCGCTCACTAATGATGAAGTTTCTGCAACTGATGTTACTGATTTTAAAAGTAAAGTTACTTCCTACTTCCAGCGTTCAGGAATATGGTGAATCCTTTTCAATGTTAAGTTCGACCCATATGAGGGTCTCGTATTTGCTTTGTGTATTTCTCATTACTTGCATGTGACTTCTTGTATCTTTTTTGCAAATACAGGTATTATTATTATTATTATACCTGGGACCGAGTGTTAAATAGTTCGCGTGTCCGGGTGCTTTCTTAACATTTCAGGGCCTGATATGGGCCCGACCCGCTGAGGCCCGTGCTCATGTATTGCTTGGCAGTTTTCATTCACGCCCTTGCATATGGCATTAGTGCTGAGCGCGTCAAAGTAATTATCCAAGATTGTGAGGAATTGGCTCATTATTTGCTAAGGGTCTGCTTGGTTCAGTAGGCTCTAATTCACACAGATGTGATATCTAACGTAAATATAACATGCATTAGCGTCCATATGTAGATGTAATTTTAGTCATAAATGACCCAAATAGACGTTAGCATTCTATCTTCCTGACCAAAACTCGTCTGACCAGGATTCGAACACAAGTCTGCTGGACACTAAACAAGAGCTACATCCATGCGTCCAGACAAGCGTTACGGAAATCACAAACCCAGCAACAGTTGCTCGCACAGAATCAGATTGTTTAATCGTATCACTTTGCCAGAAGTGCAAACTGACTCAGAACGATGGCACATGCAGGAACTTACTAAGTGGGCAAAAAGAAATTTTTAGATGCCTTACAGAGATAGGAAAATAGTCGTGCGTCGCTTGCGGATTGCTCTGAATTCCTTCAAAATGCTCCGATCGCCACGACTCCTTCAGATTCGAAGAATTCAGATCATTGCGCAAAAGTTTTCTCGATAATGTTGGGCCCTCCGATCATTTTAAAAAAGTTAGCAGGCGCATGAGAAAACGTTCACAAACTTCTCTGTAGAACTTGACATCGATTGTGTTAGTCCGGCAGCCAGAACGAGTTTCTGCAGGGAACGAGCCCGAAAATGAGACTTTCACAGAATGATGCACACCTTGTGCCTACTACGAATCGGTGCTTCTGCCGAGTTGTAGTAAGTTCCTTTTCTTGTCACACAGGATCAAAGAAAAACACGTGTAAATCCAATGGGACGCAGATTGCAGTTTTTGTTGGTTAAAGTGAATTTTTTATGTTTTCTCTGATTAAGCAAAAAGTACTAAGCCCAGAGTCATAATTTTTGGCATGGAATGTCTTCAGGTCATGTTCATGCACCCCTGTCTATAAAGCTAAGCACATTTAGATTTGGCGAGCCTCTTAATGTCGGCTAAAATATTTTGAGCAACTTCATCCACATTGAACCACATTCTCACATACATTGATCAGAGTCATGATAATAACACATGCACATCATAGGAAATGACCTGAAGACATTCCATGCCAAAAATTATGACTC
Source organism: Prostheceraeus crozeri (assembly GCA_907163375.1). Taxonomy (NCBI): domain Eukaryota; kingdom Metazoa; phylum Platyhelminthes; order Polycladida; family Euryleptidae; genus Prostheceraeus; species Prostheceraeus crozeri. The sequence goes on along the minus strand of CAJQUW010002977.1, from coordinate 253,178 downwards.
TAGGCTTTGTACTTTCCAGTTGATAAGAGAAAACATAGAAAATTTTATTTTAGCCAAAAACTGCAATCTGCGTCCATTGGATTTACATGTGTTTTTCTTTGATCCTGTCTGACAAGAAGAGGAACTCACTAGAACTCGGCAGGCGCACAGATTCGTAGTAGGCATAGGATGTGCATCATTCTGTGAAAGTCTCATTTTCGGCCTCGTTCCCTGCAGAGACTCATTCTGGCTGCCGGACTGTGGCTCTTTGCTGTGTGATCCGGTTGATAACAGTCGTTGAAACTTCGCACAATTTGGACTATTTAATATTGAACTGCCTTCTCATTGTTCGATTGCTATGGTATTATGTCAGCAGACGTGCCATTTCATTAGCGTTACATGTTCCAATACTTCTTTTCTAGTAAAAACAGAAGAAGAGACGACCTGTCTATTTCTGTGATTGTCCGTCAATAAAGCGATAGAAGCTGAAACATGTAGGCCCTTATCTCTTATACTGCAATGATGTCGTCGAAAATAATGCTTCGTGTTGATATTCACTGAGATACTATGTATTACAGTTGCAACTCATCATGTAAGTTCAATAGTTCCGAGATAGTATTTTCAATTCGATGTAAAGACCTGTAAGTTTATCATGCCACATGTTTTGGATATAAAAAATCAGCAATGCAGAAATTCATTTTGGAAAATGCTGCTTTTTATATTGAACAATTATTTCCATCTTTCCATCCTTCAGCGATTATGAGCCACATTGAGGAAACTTTTTTGTCGATTGCAACTTTTGGCTGATTATCTAAATTACAGTATCATTTGAGCACTCAGTTCCTTCATAGGAATTTGTTTATTTGTTTCACCTACGACTCCCGATATGATACGTAACTGTTATGTGAGACAAAGCTCTCTAACGATTCGTACTAGCTCCTTATCGAGTCATCAATTCGAAGATCTTCGCAATCATGTTCGACAAACACCCGAATAAAATGCTCAAGTTTCATTCCAGCCGATACTGAGGCCTTCAATCTACTAATGGACTTCGAATGAGTCCGAATCTCAAATGTAATTGAAAATGCAAGAGGTTTAATTTTTCTCCTCATCAAAGCCAAAAGCAGTTAACAATCTCGAGGCGCATGTTATCCTGGTTTTGTATTCAGGACACCGACAAAGGCATTCTTCTCGTCCAACTTCTCAAGTTCGAGCTACAGTTTTTCGTTAGCTTTTACTGCAGTCTGTCATCAAGGTGCAATATCAGAACAAATATTTCAACAATATTCGAAGCTCCGACTGGCATCAGATTTCAATTTCAGGAGTGTTTCAATTTCATATGTGAACGGTCAAACTTCCTTCTTGAGTCTTGCAAAAAGAATTTATTGAATCATTTTGCACAATATCCGTGGACATCATGTCGCTGAAGAAATCACCAATTTGAAATAATTTTAGAGAAGTTGAATAAATATTGCGAAGTTTACAAAGAAGAGTTGACACACAATAATAATTATACAGCATTTATATATACTACTCAACTTTTGATAAGGATCACTTCAAAATTTCTAATGAATTCTACATTATAGTGCAGTTAAAGTGATTTGAATTTTTCACTATTGTTAATTTGATATAAAAATTAAACAGGTATGTCATGTTGTCGTAGATATAGTCATGATGAGATCTTTACATTCACGTGCACCTTCAATTCATAGATATCACTACTGAATACACTGATATGCTCATTGCACATTGTGATGCATGTACAAGTACATATATCTGTTGATGTGTGTTCATTTCAATGAACAATTCAAAGTTAACTGCATCAGGAGTTGTTTTCAAGCTCAAAACGCAAACATACATGTAGTTAGAAGGACGAGGCAACAAAGAAGTCATTGAACCGTGTGGTCTCCTCTCGCTTTGGCAACGGCCTCACAGCGCCTCTTCATGCTGCAAATTAGTCTCCTTATATCAATATGGGGTTATTCTATCTCGTTCCGTCTCAAATGCAATTTATAGTTCCTGAAAGGGTAGAGGTTGATTCATGCGGATTCTTACTCTTCGCCCCACTATTACCCACACATGTTCAATACAATTTGTGTTCAATGGGGTTTCAGTCGGGGGATTTCGCTGCTCACTTTATGCGTTCAATTGCTTCTTTTAGATACTAGTTCACAATTATAGCACGATGAGGCCATTGTCATCCATCAGAATAAAATTCTGACTGATGATTCCGGCATACGGCCTGAATATATGTTGGTAAATTTCATCGTGATTTTAGCTGGCTCCTGTTAAAGAACCGTTTTGAATAATATGTGAGGACAAGTCTGTTTTGTCTTGCATAATGATTCCGCCCTTAACCATAACAGAACCACCTCCAAACTTGTCCTGACAAATCATGTTGAAGTGAAACCTCAGATTCCGTTCTCGCTGAGCTCCTTCCCTTCTATCAGTCATATCCAGACAAAGTTCGTTTACAACATTCTAATATCCCTCCTGCAGTTTCAGTCCTTCTAGTTGCTTATTGCATGTCTAAGTGCAATCTGACAGAATTCAGTACTGGCTATTTCTTTAGCAACTGCATCGTCCAAATTGATTTGAAAATTCATGATCAGCAATCAGCGTCAACAAACTTCAAATGAAGCTAAAAAATTCATTATCACAATGAACATGTATATACCAGTGTTCATCTTTGATATCTATGAATCATAGATAAGTAGCCTACCATTTAAGTATCATACCTATGATCTCAAGTCATACAATAATAATTTAGAATCCCAATTCAAGTTAGAAGTTTTACATTCAATTCGTAAAAAAATTGTTTTTAACAAAAATTCTACCGACTATTTTTTAGTGATCCTTATCAAAAGTTGAGTAGTATACTTTAAACTTTAATTAATTTTTAAATATTGTAAATTTAAACTATTATATATTTTGCAGATTTTCTGAAATAGTTTGTTCCTCTGTGCGATGATGTTTATAGAAACTTTATGGTGTGTTTCGTAATATTCGAGTGAAGAGACTGAGCTTGGCTTTTTACTTATTCTCATACTAAGCCGAAATTATGGCGAGCTCCAACTTTCATGAAAGAAAATGCTCATCTATCACGCATTATTACCAATGGAATTATCCATCAAGTATAATTCATGATTTGTGCCACCAGAGATACATTCATCGATTCGACTTGCTTCGAATAGTAAGATCTGGTTGTATTGAAACGCGCCCAGTCAACACCTACATCTTTCTAAATTTAGCTGCGTTAAATACTCAAAAATATTCTGCATAATCCGAGTAAAATATTTGAATCCCATATTTTACGCTTAAGGCTGCATTATTTTGTAGCATTATCCAGCTTGAATGTATGTATTCGCATAAACCTCAACGCGATGAGATTTGCATCAAGATTTTTCCTTATAATAATAATAGTTAAAATAGCAAAACTGAACTTTCAGAACCAGGGACGTAGGCAAGGGGGCCACTACGGCCATGCCCCCAAACGTTTAAGCAGTGTTAAAAAGTATATGTAAATTCTAAATCTGAATTTTAAAATATATTCTTCACAATCTCGATGTACATCGACATGTATTTAATTTGAACAACTGCGAACTGACTTAGATTAAGAGGTGCGACTTTCATCATCGTTGTTTGGGGGGTGAGGAGACTTAAATGAGATGAGAGTCTGAAAGGACTGGTCCTTCTTCAGATTCATTGCGCCTCACGCCAAGTATTGATGATGTTATCAATCGTCTTGCCTTGAGCTCACGCCGACTAAATTTGACACTTTCTTAATAAATCTTTTGTGTGAGGCAGTGAATAGATTCTGCACACGTATTATGAATATTTCAAATCATACCTTAAGTAGCTCGGATGTATTTTTGGTTGTACGCTGGTCGGTCACAGTGTAGGCTAATATTTATATTTACCCAAAGACAATAAATAATCAACTGTCTTTCAGTTTAGCAAAGTTTGCAGTCTAAATCGAACGATCTGCGTCTTTCTCCAACAAATTTAACAGTGGGACAAAATCATTAGGGTCTGGTTTCTTAACCCTTTCAGTACGGACGACACGCTGTACGTGTCATGTATCTATTAACAAATTAACGGAATTAGAATCAATGCAATAGTACGATTATACCGTGACACGCAGAGCCTGTCATAAAACCATCGGTGAATGTTTCTGAATTATGATCACTCTCAAAGGACAGGTTCACCGAATTATTACGTAAGATTTCGTTTATTGAACAGATCTTTGAATATCATTCACACCGACAGAATTTGTTGATAGTTGTTGCTGTTCGAATTGCGCATTCATATCATAATGAGCACGCAAAGTGGTCGGCGGTATCCCCGGCGTTCTGCCATGACAGATGCGTTGAATTTGATGGGATTTGATACAAACGAAGATGGCAGTTCAGGCAGTGAGATTGAAGATGAAATACAAGATAATGACTTGCGAGATAACGACTCAAGTAGCAGCTCTGACGAAGATGCAGGTGGCAGCACTGGTGAATGGCGAACTGTCCAAAGTGGTACTGATTCCGTCAGACGTGGACCAGAATTTACTGGAACTACAGGACTACATCCACGCTTAGAGATTCCAAATGAATTAGAAGATGATATGTTTTTCTTAAATCACTTTTTCACTGACGACTTAATGCAAGATATATGCGACTACACAAACAACAGACTTTGGCAAGAATTAGTTGATAATCCTGAAAGCCAGAAATTACAAAACAGCAGACAAGTTACAGTCAATGAAATCAGAAAGTTTATTGGATTGCAATTTTTAATGGCTTTGAACAAGAAGCCTACGCTTGCATCATACTGGAGTGGCGATTTGGTGTTTCGTCAAGAGATATTCTCGTCACCTGAATCTCTATCCCGTGACAGATTTCAGTTAATTTTGAACTATATTCGCTTTGCAGACCCAGAAAATTTGGAAAATGATTATTTAGCAAAAGTACGACCATTTCTGGAAAAAGTTAATAATATATGCCAAAATACATACCTACCAAACCGTCAGATTTCTATAGATGAGACACTCATGCTGTTCAAAGGACGTTTAAGAATACGACAATATATCCCAAGCAAGCGTAGGAGGTATGGAATAAAGTCGTATGTATTGGCAGAATCCGAGTCGGGTTACGTTTGGAAGATGATGCTTCATGGTCTGAGTACTGAAAATCGGGCAGTCGGATTGTCTCATCGTGGTGCTGAAACATTATCAGTTACGGAACGAATTGTGATACAATTATCACACGACCTGTTTAATCAAGGTTACCACGTTTATCTTGATAACTTTTATACTTCCTGTAGATTAGCCCGATATGTTTCGCAATGGTACATTTATGACTGGAACTGTAAAAGCGAACCGGGGCGTTCCGAGCGATTTAAAGCACTTAAATCTGCCTGTTAAGTCTCAAGCTTATTCCCGCAACGGCGAAGTTCTTTGCGTAAAACTTGTGGATCAAAAGTCGTCTGGAAAGAAGACGGTTTACTTGATGGATACGTTTGCTGCTGCTGAAGATGTTGAGGTCAGCCGCATAGTCAAAGGTGGACACCACGAAACGGTGAAGAAGTCACGATCTGTATTGAATTACAATGCCCATATGGGCGGTGTCGACCGGTTGGATGCCGCACTTCATCATTACGATATCAATCGGAAAAATTATACATGGTTTGTAAAGTACTGCTTGCACTTAATTCAAATCATGCATTACAATTCATGGATTCTCTACAGGAAGAATGATGGTAAAATGAACTACCTAGATTACTGCATGAAATCTGTCAATCGTTTGGTCTTACAAACAGGTATTGGACGAAATCCTGTCGGAAGACCTCGCCTGGTACCACGATCAACAAACAATCGATGCTTGGAGGAACGGAATCCACAACATAAACTTGAACGCATACCAGCAAGGGAAGGAGAACCTCGACCTCACAAGAGATGCCGTGTTTGCTACCAAGCCGGAAAGCGGAAAGAAACTGTCTTCCGATGTGCTGATTGCCCTGGACAACCTGGTCTATGTGCTGCTCCTTGTTTTTCAAAATATCATGAGTAAACCTGAAACTTTTCGAAACGTATTATGGGTTTATTGCGTTGAATATATTTTGTAGTAATAGCAGTAAATGTCATTTGATTTTCCGTTACATTCGAGGTGCAAAAGCAGAAGTAATTAAAAGTAAAGTAACATTAAAATAGTAAATATAAAATTGAAATGAAAAATGAGTGATTAATATTGAGTGGACTGTAAATAAAAGATGTGCAAATACATTGCAATAAACATAAAAAATTATACGCTCGAAAATATTTATAAATTTATATGATCGGTAATTGGTAATTGGTAATCGGTTCTTTTTTAATTGCACAATTTCTAGGAAAACATAAGAGGTATATCTTATTCAGTCTTATTCAAAAAGCTTTCATGGCACACTCGATTGGGAAATTGGAACCAAGCATATAAGCCTATATGTCTTATATGTTTGGTTCCCATAATGTGTATAATACAAGCTCGAAATAGATTGTGTTGTTTTAAAAAGATTAGCAAAAATGTGTAGAATTATTTACTGTGGTCGTAATGAGAATTATTACTGTGTGAAATGAGAAATTAAGGAAAACTGTTTACGGTGTTATCATCGCATAGTACTGTACTTATTAGTCAAGTCAACTCTAAAACACCCAAAGATTTTGAGAACATCTATTTGCATTCCTTGTAGCAGTTTTCTCCGTCTTTTCTTCCGGAGAAAACATGTGCATCATGACAAGATCTAATTGCAATAACACCTCGAAATCACATAAAATGGACAAATTAAATATAGAAAATATACCTATTTGACACCTCTGGCGTGTCACCGTAACAGTGGACAATGATAGTAACGACACGTATCGTGTGTCATCGTAACATCGAACAATGATTAATTTTCAAATTTTGTTACGTTGAATAATTGCATGACACACTGTGCGTGTCACTAGGACAGGTATCTTAATGATTTCGTGCTGAAAGGGTTAAAACGTTGCAAAGAACTGAATGTTTTATAATAAAATTTACCTCCATAAACGTGTAGGCGCACATTTTTGTAATGTTCCTAAGTTATTCAGTCCTACCTGTAGCAGAGGCCAACCGGAAAATAATAAAAAACTATTTTGTAAAAATATGGTAGAGCTATTATCGAATTTTTATCGCAAAAGATGCATTGACTGACATATTGAGAGCGATTTTTTTGTACATGTATATTGGTTGACTTGATGTTTATCGAAGCAAGCATTTCATTTTGAGTTAACATTATACAATTCTTTGAACGAGAGTCGGCTTTTTGACAAATCAGGTCAGGGTACAAATTCATGTACAAATCAGGGTATAGAAACATTCATCTTATGATTTTGGATATAACATGTAAATGAGAAGCTAAATCATGAAATGAAAATTGTTTATCATCTAACAGGTATTTCAGATAAGCTTCAGATTCTGATGCGCTTACATGTAGCTATACAAAGTGTCAAATGTATATTCTTTAAGCATCAATTAAAATCATAGGAAGTAGGTACTGCATAATGTAATGAAATGTATATAACATGTACAATGCAATTAAACACCAGTTTTAAGAATTGCAATTCATCAGAACCTTGTCCCCCCAAACTGATTTTCTGGCTACGCCCCTGTTCAGACCACAACCGGTATCTGCTAAGAAAACATCAGATCAGGTCCAAGCCTGGTCCGTGAGCAGCTCGGTCCACTCGTTGGAATGATGTGGTTCCAGTGCCCGCTTCCCTCGCAACGTCACTGAATCAGTGCGTCTTCTATCCCACGTAACGGGGACACAAAGCGTCAGTACGTTTTGTTCCCACACATCATTTCAGAAAACTGAGTAAGAATGATCATTGAGTACATCAGAGGAAGCATGCTACTGACCACCACCAGGCCAATGACCGCACTGAAGTTTCAGAAAACTCTTTCTATTTATACCTGAACCTATATCGAATTAATGAGGCGTATTTCCGGATTGCAGTATTACGGAATGTTCTCCCATTGGCGTCATAGAAAAGATGCGCATCCATGAGAAAAAGAAGTTCACTCTGATATGAGAATTAAACATGTACAAGTATCAGGACCTGTGGACAGACACTCTACAAACGTTTACAGCTCCACAAGATCCATCATTCTCCAATCTTTCTTGTCGAAGCGACAAGAACGAAGCAAACATGTCGCTGTTATCAGCTACAGTTGGTGCAACCGTTTCACCATTGGAAGCAAGACAAGCGATACATTTTGATTAAGTTATCAAATAAACATCGCCTTTGGTTATCAACACGCGATACTCATGAAACACGTTCACACAGTGGAGACACACTTCTTGCTCGCTTAGATACATTGAGGTTTAGGACCAAGGGGTCGATGGCTGAGACCAGACGAGACATGTGAAAGAGGGGAAACGAAGAGCGGATGTTTTCCCATATCAAATTACCAATCATCCCACCAGGAAATATTGTCAGAGGTGTGTGATGATGGGCAGCGTCTCAGCAACCACTTTAATGAGGCAATTTGATTTCAGATATTGCGGACAAGTTGTACAAGTTGCATACATGATGTTTATTTGTTTGCGATCATGTGTTTAGTGATTAAAGGCGGTCACTAGCGTGTGAATATTGCCACGGGGGTCACATTGTGTTGCTGACAGATAAAGGCGTCCGGATGAAGAAGTGTGAAATGAAAATACTCGCATTACAATAGAATTCTACTTGAATTTCAGATGTAACTCGATGCGCTTGAGAGGAATTGAATAATTACCACGATGGGGGACATCAGCCGTTCGTACGGACTGTCAAAACTTATTAATTATAACATAAAGGGCACCAGTCCCTGATACCTGAGCACTTTCTCATGGGATTTCAGAACAACACTTTTCTGAATTAACAAATTTGTCTTCAACATGTGCTTGTCGATGGAGCCATAGATATATATTATTTTATGCTTTAGGTGTATATTTCAAAGTTTTATTCTGGAGAATAGAGATGGACAGATTACTTCTTGTAGTGTTGATTTCATTTCGGGAGACTTTTATCACGAAAATAGCATTTTGTCATATTGAGTGACAATAAAAGAGACAGTTTGGAGAGTCGGGATCCTAAAATTGATAAGTAGGATTATTCAAATGTCGGAGTTTAATCGTTGTCCGATTGTAGTTTATGCAAGACTATTCATGTGCTGTGAACATCGTCTTCTTATAACATACGAGCTCAAAAGACAAATTGCAAAACTGTCAAGATTTGATAGAATTGCAGCCGTTTTAGAACCCGTCTTTAATAGTTACCTTAAAACCTTTCCACTAAAATGGATGGAGGACAGTGTAAAATCTGCCGATATAATTTTATAGACTTTCATTGCATAAAATTCAAGCAATATTTGAAATTCATCAGTCGTTAATGTTGTAATGAAAAGAAAAGCAGCTTTCTTCGACCGATTTGTATTATAATAAAATCAAAATTGAATACTCAGTATTTCGCCGTAGACTACTCTTGAGAAAGCCTGCGGTGAAATGTTGAGTATTTATTTTGATTTTACTATAATACAAATCGGTCGAAGAAAGTTATTTTTCTTTTCATTAATAATAATATAAAATTCACGCTGTTTGGTGAAATGAAATCCAAATATGTCCTTTACGGACACTCGTGAATTTTTTAAGGCTTGCTGATGCAAAACATGGCCAGGGAGATATATTCTGAGTATTGAGACATTTACTAAACAAATTCACGCGCATCCTGAGATGAAATTTCTTTCCATAGAACTCCAAATGATATACAGTAGAACCGGTGCACAGGTGAACCACAAAGCACACCATTCATTGAAGCGCGAAGGCATTATCTCTGACTTCAAAATCAGAAATTGTGGCACAAATACAATTCGCCCTTATAATCAACGCTATATTCAGGTTCAGTTTTGCTGTCCAATTCCTGCCATTTTGCAAAAGAGTGGTCAAAAACTACTTCTGTGTTGGAAGATGGTCAAAATTCAACAGACTGCACTGTAAACGTAGACCAACAATTATCCTACAAAATTACTGACAAAATCAACCAACGTTTGTCGTCTGCAATATCCTGCGATATCCGACGAATTTGTAGGTTCTCCACCGACATCGAAACAGATGCTTTGTATGCAAATTAACTAAACAAAAACTGCTGAATTTTGATTGATTTTTTCAATTAGTGATTGCTTGACTTTTGGGCAATCTGTGTTATTATGTGGCAAAACCATGATTTATTTTGACAATTAAATTAATTACCTACATTTCTGATAAAATTAGAGCTATAATTCATTGCTATTCATTTTGTCGCTTTTTGTCAGATATTGTAGGTGTTCAGTGGCAATCATTTTTGCAAGTCAATGACCGACAAAATAGATTTTGTAAGATAAATGTCTGTCAGTTGTCAGTCAACGGTTTATAGTGTGGCTAAACACAACCGTATTTTTCTTCAGACTGCCTCACCTCAATGCAATAAACAAATATCTTTCAGTCCATACCTTTCTGTGAATGCATTTCATCAAACATTTCGCTCAATTACTCAATTTTCATTTATTGAAATGCATGTCATTCAAATATGTGCCATCATGAGCAGGATGTAATAATATCGAAATTTATTTGCATGAAATTTCATTGTCGATCAAAGATGAGCTTTTTACTAATTGTGAAAGACAAATTGGATCGTGTAAGCCATTCCACATGTGTTATTTCAAGGGTAAATACTTGGAAGGGATAGCAAAATGTAACTATAGATTGATAACATAAGAAAGTGTGAAAATGCTGCTTTATTACATGAAAATAATCACTGTTCGTCTTTTCGAAAGGTATCAATTTCCAAATTGATCTCCTTCTTTATAGAAAAATAATTGCACAAGCTCCACATTATATTTTGTAAATCTCTTCTACTTGACGACGCGAATAATCTAAAGATTGAGCTTATTCGTTTCATTAAAGAAATACGAGCAGCAGTTGCAAATTATTATCATCAATTGTTCTTGCAGCCGTCAAATAAAAATCTCTTTAATTATGGTTGAATTGATTCCGGCTCAACACTTGCTCAGAGGCACATCAAAAATGAGGAAATGAATTGTTGTTCCAAAGGAGTTTTGAAATTTCATTTGAATATTCTTAGGAATTATATTTCTATTTACGAATGAATGCCTTGTTGTAAATTTCCATCATGTAAACATATGGATTGATTGAATATTTACTTAAATCAGGGACATCGAGTTGGAGAAAAATCGCCTACAGCGGGCGTAGTATCTGTTGCGACTCTGACTTAAGTAAAAAACGTAAACTCCGACTCCGCAAATCCCTTTATTCAAATTTCACCATAACCATATTTATAGTGTCGGTGAAATAATTGACAAAGAATCATGTTTGCTTTTGTTATAAATCAGATTATCCACAGCAAGTGCAACATTCTGCCTTTGAACTGACTAAATGTACTTTTCCTCATGAAGCATAAGACAGTCACACAGTTGCCTTCTGGTAATTCATTTTGAAATAAAATGTATCTAGATTATGTCAATAATATCAAATTAACGAGTTTTAGCTTCTTATTGTATAAATATCAAAGCGAAAAAATATTTGAAGCACACAAGTCGAATTGCAGTGAGACATGGGGACAATGTGGTCACAACAAAAGAAGCATCTCAAATAAAACAAAGTTCACATAGTTTTATGGAAATATCAACGCCCTGGTCCTCAATTGATTATTCAAGAAAGTAAAGTGGAATGAAAATAGCCAAGCAAGGCTACATTGCGCAGACGACTAGAACTTCTAAGCATAAATACAAAAAATACATACCTGTAAACCATAAGGTGAAACTTTACCTGCAAAAATCGACTAGCCAAATGTCACTGAAAAATGTGAAAATATAGTGACAATATCAGCGTAAATTGAAATTCAGTAATTTTGACTTTTTTGACCATGTCTGGAGCATTTTTGCCCCTAATTTTGCTCCTGTTAGGGTGCCATTGGTTCAATTCTTTCACCGAACCTGCCAATATCAGCCAAAGGTGTGAAAACCATCTTTTTGCCCCTACGTGTTTCAGCTTTTGGCGCATTGCGATTTACAGTGTAAAAATCTGGCATCAATGTCAACGTCAAATTCTGTTGTCTTCACTGTCATGCGATGCTCTGATTGGTCATTTTCATAGATTCAAATATAACTTCCACATTTACATGTACAGTACGTGTACTTGTGAGATGTCATATGCACATACATGTGTGTCATATTTACATGCAAATGGTCATTAGTCACTTTATTAAATATCCGGCTAAAATTTTGAGAGTCTTGTGTCTTGTTGCTAAATATGCTTCCGTTATTTCAATTCTATTTTGAGTCTTTCCCTGGAGCCAGCATTACGAAAACCGAGTCCCACGACCATTTTGTAAGAAGGAACCCTTTGACCACGGACCCAGGCCGACCGATGTTTGCGATATCGTTCATTCAAGGAAGTGAAACAGACAATTTCTGTGATTTTGTTGCGCCATACTTCTTCTGCTTTAGGATCATGTTTCAATTTTATTAGGAGATTTTTTACTCAATGAAAAATGCATAAGATTGATGTGCGCAGTGTAGTCAGCTTGATGCTATCCCTTAATTTTCTGCTTTATTGAGTAAATTGTCATCTACTCAAGCTTGCAGTTACGAACTGCATCTGCTGAAGTCAGGATAAAGTGAATGAAACAAGTTCTAGAGGAAATTGACGATTTTCACGATGAAAATTGCAAAACTGACCTTCAAAATAGATCAGTTTTTGCATAACAGGAATACAACCTAACTTGTCATAGAAGAGATGAGATTATCGAGTCAATATATATTGAAAAGACACAGAAGAGTCATTTTTACATTGTTGTGTGTTATGGTGTAGTATATATTTAATAATATTCATTACATGTTGTTCTAAGAAAGGCACATTGCTTTAGATTCAGCGTGCAAGAATTAAAATTTTCTTTTGTAGCTTATTACCTCGCTATAATTAATATGTTTGATACAATTTTTTCTGAATTTGAGTTTTAAATTTTATCCAGATTATAGAATGAGTAAAGACATAAAAAAGAAGTAATGAGTAAAGACATACTCAAATGACATCATTACATCGCTCTACTTGCAACTTAGAAAATTAAACCCCGTAATCGAATTACTAATTAAATGATAACTAAGCAAATGTTAAATTATTGTATAGGTCTGCGAAAAGTGCTACATAAGTTTAAGTGTCGATAATCATCAAATGTTGACGTGATATTAGACATCAACTATATAACAAAATATTAAAGTCCCAGTTCGAATATAATTACCAACTTACCTACCATTCCGTTAATGAGTGACACTTGGATTTATTCGTGATTTTGAATAACTGTTACACAACGGTAATGTTAGCATCCTAAAATCTACTCTATCCAAAACAGCATGCTGTCAAACACCAAATAGACGATAATATTAGAAATAGCAGTCTAATTTAGCTGTACCTGGTTTGTGGAGGTAAAAAATCCGGCTCCTTTTTTGCTACTATCATGATCAGAATTTATGTGATTTCACAGTTCTCCGAAATCTAATCACTTTGGAATCTCCCCAATTCAAAATCTTGGGTACGTCCTTGGACGATCACTAAATTATTTTCATTGTTTACTGATTTTGTTTCCCACTATACTGTCCCTCGTGATGGCCTTGTTGACAGCTTCCTCATTGCTGGATTTTTGTGTAATTTACAATGAATGAAATTCAATAAACATTAGATCAAATTGCCGTACAAGAGCCTTGCGCGTGGTGGGATTCGAAACAACGTCCCCGCAGGTTATCTAGACATGTTGGTCTGATCAGCTGAGCTGAGATGAAGACGAAATAGCTTTGAGAAGTACAATTCCGTAATGTTGTGCATCTTCCAAAGGCTAACATGGGCATTGTACAATATGGCTGAATGAAGACGGAAAGTTGCAGAGACTTCGTTGCTTATAGAGTTAGTCATGTCACAGTAGGATAGCAATAACATCCTATCAACTCCTGAGCGACCGCCCATATACAATACTTGTCTTATATGTGCTGCGAATTAATTATCATGATGAATGATGGTTAAACTACAAAATATTGCCAATATAGTAAAATGTCAAAGTCTATGTATCGCAAGATATTTGTATTCATGAAATAATAAGTGGCTGCGATAAGGCTGTCAATCATATCAAGTACTTGTATTTCTGCTTAGAGATAATGTGGACAACGCATGGTGTCAAATCATGAAACTTGTTCATCATTCAGTAAACCACAGGGTGTACCGACGTGTAATTTAAGAAGGAAGCTGCATACAACTTGATAGATCATTGCTATCATCACTCGATCTAGGAGGTATAATCAGAAAACAATTTGATAACGTCTACTGCACCCAAACACTTATAAACTTCCGTCAATGTTGGACACAAGCTGATATTTCCTCTTGACCAATGTCCACGTGTGTCATTCATTCAAAGTGATTCAATGCGAAATGACAGTCACACCACTATCTATTGACAAGTTATAAATGAATTTCTTTCTTGATCAGGAAGGTTGCAATCTTATCTTGAAGATAATGCAATCTCTCAGTTCCACAGATTATCTTCAGACGTAACGCGACCGATGGCAATTCCAGAGGTTTATTCCCTTCACAAGCGGATGTTCTTTGCTTGCAAAAATATGCGCGCGCAAGTGCGGTTTGGGTTTTTGTCTTGACCCGGTATGCACGAATTCGCATACCTTGCTCTATTGTACAGTCAAATAGAATCAGATTTCTAGAGATTCCATGAATCCTCTTCCGCCAAGCGCTCGCTCGATCTTCCGCCCTTCTCACCATGTGAGCCTCTTCATCTTTGCATAGCCATCATCAAGATTTCCAAACCGATGAATCTTGAGTCTTCGTCGTCGTTTTCTGATTGCTAAAAGCCTATAATTGCGAATTTCGAATAATATTCGAGTTGCGCTCACCAAATATGTTGTGCTCTAATCAATGGCGGATCTAGGAATAAATCATAGGGGGGCGGGGCGGTCACACAACACCTACTAGGATGGTGGAAAATTGACCTCTGTTGAATGTATCTTACCATGTCGCTAAATACTACAAAAGTAGAAATAGCGTGAATTTAATTTCTGTAATTATATTTCAAATGTAGAGTTCAATCGACGCTTTTATAAGGCAAAAGTGTCGATTGCTTCTTCAACAGGAA
Source organism: Prostheceraeus crozeri (assembly GCA_907163375.1). Taxonomy (NCBI): domain Eukaryota; kingdom Metazoa; phylum Platyhelminthes; order Polycladida; family Euryleptidae; genus Prostheceraeus; species Prostheceraeus crozeri. Next base: position 237,985 of record CAJQUW010002977.1, on the reverse strand, counting down.
TTGAAAAGTTCGGATGCATGTGCATTAATGCAAGTCCGGAAAGTCTTTCCTCACTCATTCGGGAACGCAACCACGTTTTCAAACGTCTGAGACAACTGAAGGAACGCTCAGCAGACGCTACTGAAACAGGACAATTCACTAAAATTCGCAACAATTTCCTTATATTCGGAAAATTATCTGAGCACTCCCTCAAACTGTCAATACCTGTCTTGGCAGGTTGGGAATTCCATTTCACCGACGCTTCCACAATTTCACCTCTACTAACAGCAACTTTTCGGCAGTCCCAGGACCTAACTCGGTCAAAAAGTCCAAATAGAGCTGCGCACACTCCTTAACAAAATCATTTGTTGGATTAAAAATATACAGAAAATGTAGAATAAAATGCTACTTAGTTTCTTGGTGAGGAAAGTTTCTGTGAGATATAGGCTTACCTCTGGTTAATGTACGAGAAACCAGTCTTGACAATAATGAAAATCTTTTTTCCATTATACTACTCCTTGATTTCATATCGGTCAACAAATTATCCAATAAATTAATAAATAAGTTTTTCCTGCAGTATTGCATCGCATTTGACGAGGCTTGTTACCAGCGGAACTAAAAAACAATTTTGCTACTACTTATTCATAGGGAGGGGGCAGCCTCCCCCTTCGCCCCCATTAAATCCGCCCATGGCTCTAATGTTCCTGTAACTCTCAGCAATTAGTCCGGGAGCTAGCGTGAAGTTGTGCAGGGAACGAGGTAGTACATAAAACTTTCACATAGCATAGTACACCTCTAACCTACTGCAAAACTTCGAGTCTACCGGATCAGATCATTTGCTTTTCAGAAATAGAGAGGATAACACAATCCTATGTATTTCCAGTGGTAAAATTGTGACATTTAAGGTGTTGACTCCATTTTTTCGAATTTTTGCTCATAAAAGTTACACAAATTGGTATTTTGTTGAACTGATTATTATAGAAATCATTTGCAGATCATGATCTTTCAAATGAGTCATCATTCAGTGACAGAGGATGAAGTAAAGTGTACAAACAGACACTTTTCGTTAAAGTATATCAACAACTTTCCTGAAATTTCTATGTTAAAATTTGCAGTTACACCAACGAAAAGTGTCTGTTTGTACACTTTACTTCATCCTCTGTCACTGAATGATGACTCATTTGAAAGATCATGATCTGCAAATGATTTCTATAATAATCAGTTCAACAAAATACCAATTTGCGTAACTTTTATTAGCAAAAATTCGAAAAAATGGAGTCAACACCTTAAATGTCACAATTTTACCACTGGAAATACATAGGATTGTGTTATCCTCTCTATTTCTGAAAAGCAAATGATCTGATCCGGCAGACGCGAAGTTTTGCAGTAGGTTAGAGGTGTACTATGCTATGTGAAAGTTTTATGTACTACCTCGTTCCCTGCACAACTTCACGCTAGCTCCCGGACTAAATAGGCTTACTTAAAAAATTTACTGGACAGTGTACAGGGACAAGGGGCAGAGGAGCCCTCAAAAAATGAGAAGCATGTCCATTGCCCTCCTAAACAATTGATAAATCAAAAATTGATATGGTTGTGAAGATTCCTTGAATTGATGAGATTGTGTTTGAGCTCGGAAGATCCAAGTTTTGCTGAATATTCACAATTTATTATTTTTTCTTTGCAATTTAGGCCTATATTTCGATCAGCACATGTGTCAGGCAAGTGAAAGTGTTAACAAGTATTACAATATTTCAAATAGCAGTGGTAGTGGATGACGAGGGGGAGAGAACAATGCACACACGAAAAGACGAAGTCAGATCAGGCTGTTGACATCGATACGCTTCACGTTATCATCATCAATGCAAAAAGTGCTTGTCTGATATGCATAAGTTTTTGTGTGTGGGTAGAAAATTTACTTAAGTGCGCCTACCTGAATTTAGGTGATGATTGATCCCTATTTGCAGATTTTAGACAAATTTGAAAACCTGGGGGGGGGAGATAACCCATAAGTACCATTTTTTACCTGCACTGTTTTATTAACCCTCAGAGACCTGAGCTTTTTCACACCCTCTGAGACCTGAGGGGGGTCCAGTGGACCCCTTTAACATATTCTTAGTTTACCTGCTTAAATCGATATCAAAACATTAGGAAAGTTGATTTTAAGTAAAACAATGATGTTTGCGTGTAGCAGGTCGGTATAACGAATCCCTTGAGTGACTTTCAGCCTTCTCAGTAAACACGTGCAAAAATATGGTGTTTTTGTAGGTCAACCACATTTATTACAGCATCATTTGTACTAGGAGGCGGCTTTACGATATTTTGTGTCACCATAAAGCCTTAGATAGTTGATTTTGATGAAATTGATTTAATTCATGCAGCTAATCCTTTCCATTTGTACATTCCTTCAAATTTATCCAAAGCTATCAGAAATAGACCTAAAATGAGTCAAAATTGCTGTGCTTCTAGAACCAAAAACAGCTGTGGAGATCTCAAACTTATCATTACTGCTGTGAAAAGTTTGTCATCAATCAGTTTTTGGTGCTCAACTATGAATATAATGATAGCTTTCATTTCGGACATCGATTTATGTCGAGTTGTTCATATAGGCCAACCAGTCACGCGAGATCATGTTGGAAAGCAAAATATTCACATTTTGCGATCTTCCAACACATTGCACATCTACGAGCATGATGCAAACAATGAATAAATGACTTTCACTCTTTATACACCATCGTGGACATGTTCGAAATAATTTATCATCTAATTACAAAAATTCTGTGATGGAATTTCTACACCCTCTGAGACCTGAGGGGGCGTCCCGTGGAACCCCTTGGACTATCTGGCATACTTCTACTGATTCAATTGAAATGAAATAACACATGCAGATTCACTGTCAGAAATGATGATTTTGTGTGGGCTTGAGTGGTTGATATATCGTCAGCGTAAAAAATGAAAAAGAAAAATGTGGCTCCTGTTTTAAACGTTGGGGAGTTATTTTTTTTACATTTTTTACTTCACGAATAAAAAGTCTATCGAAGTTAATACATTCACAGTGATAAGAATGGAAATAAACTTGCGGTAAAATGCACAACACTTTTGACATGGTAATGCGTAATTCGGCAACAACATAATGATGCCTCGAACTGTGAAGTGATTGATGTAAGAGCTATTTTCTCTGCTTCACTGAGTATAGAAGAAGTCATAATTGCAAGTTTCAGTCAGATTTAGGTTGTAACATGAACGCTTCTAATCCATTCATGGCATTAGGGAAACGATTTATATTGTTTGAAAACATCATCCAAATGCGAGCCGAAGTACGTATTGACTCGTGAATGACCTCGGAGTTTCGTCGGCAGTTCATTTGTTAAGAAAGACTGACTTCCACGCTTGTCTGAGCAAGCATACGAGTGTTAAGGAGCAGTCTATAATCCCTCCAGATTTTCCAGTTGAATTCATGATTCCTTGTTAGTCTGTCAGGTTTACCGACAAGCTTTGGACGGACCGCCTCTCCCCGGTACTTTATCAAAGTCGCCACCAAGTCAGTCACAGAAACAGTCGTTAAGTTGCAATGATCACAAATCTGCTTTGAGAGAAAGTGACAATGATTGTCAGAGCCGATAATCTGTGGGGTGATTGGCCCGATATACAAAGGCGGTCTGTGGACCCCTCGCCCAAGTGTGCAAACACTGAAAACAACGACACACTCATTAGTATAGGCACTAGCTCATAATTTGTTGACAACAAGTGGGTCTTCCATGTCATGCCGAAATCGCATTTGGTCTCACACTGATTTCATAACTGAGAAGGTTGGCTAGTTTTAAGTATTCGTTTCTCTTGGGGATTAATGAATGGAATGGATCGGGCAGCAGCCCCGTCGATCTTTAACAGTGCTTGACCCCTGATCGCTTGGTATGAAACTTTAATTCTGACTGTAACACGTTCTAACTGGTAGCAATTGTCAAGCGGTACTGGAGTTTGTTTGCTAATTTCCGGAGATTTACGTTGGCAGAGTGGAAGCAATTATCGAATTTGTTTTTCTCGAGAGATTCGACAGAAACGTCAAACAGACTAACCCGACAGACTGATTCGCCTGTGTCCATTGTACAGGACTCCACCCTCTGTAGTTCGTCAAAGCTTTCCGCTCACCTCACCGCTCAATGTCGAATGATTTTGGGGATTGTGTTGCCTCAGAGTTGTTTGAAGGAGTTAACAAGCACAGATTACATCTTTACGATAGACCGGTCCCTATTGCGGCACGGTTGGACGCCGTCTATTTTACAACCGAGAGCCGCTCGACTTTAGGAGCTATTCGCCTTATTAGAATTTGCAAAATTGACAAGACTACTAACAGGAAATGACAAACAGCAGAATGGATGTGTGTTTAAGATACTGGATAGACGAAAAAAGAATTTAAAAGAGAAATTCGTAGCAGGAGGAGGTCTAAATTTGATAATTTTACTTTAACTGTTGTCAGTGGTAGAAACAGTTAAGCGATTATTTTGTATCCATGATCCAAAGTTGAAGAAACGAAGTGAATTATGGTTTCAGGCGGTGGTGCCGCAGCGTCGTTGCCTGGTGCGTTGCGGATACACTGATTCCCCAACGATTGATAACATGGCCCACTAAAGAAGGTTGGGGGCTCGTAGTTAACGAAGTTTTCTTTGCACATCAGGAGTGTATCATGGAGGCATCAGTTTCAAAGTTTAATTTGGTCGACTGATTCAGTGTGCAAGGCTGGGGACGTAGACTTGTGAGATGTTGATGAGGGGCGTCTTGCACGTGTACTGAAGAAATGCAACAGGTTTTCTAATTGCAAACGTTCATTCACGCATTGCATGTGAGAGACATCGAACGCGGGAATCCTATTTATTGTCAAGACAGTTAACTAACGAGTTATCACTTATCTGCCAAGTAAGTAGTGCATTTCTCCTAAGTAGCACTTCCTGTGTGCTAAATCCATCACAGAATTCAAGAAATCAAAAATTGGAATTCTCTCCCGAAGAGGCTTGAGCCAAAATTATGATAAAAATTGTGACGGCGCTTCGTGTCCAAACCAGTGGCGGATCTAGGAATAAATCATAGGGAGGGGGGAGCGGTCACACAATACATATATTAGGATGGCGGAAAATTGACCTCTGTTGAAGGCACAGAATTAGACAGGTCGTCTCCTCTTCTGTTTGACTAGAAGGGAAGCATTGGAACATGTAGCGTAAATGAAATGGCACAGTCTCCTGACTAAATACCAAAGCAATCGAACAATCAGCAGCCAGTTCAACATTAAACACGCCAAATTGTGCAAAGTTTCAGTGACTATTATCAACCGGATCACACAGCAAAGAGACACAGTCGATGTCAAGTTCTACAGAGAAGTTTGTGAACGTTTTTTCATGCGCCTGCTAACTTTTTTAAAATGATCGGAGGGCCCAACATTATCGAGAAAACTTTTGCGCAATGATCTGAATTCTTCGAGTCTGAAGGAATCGTAACGATCGGAACATTTTGAAGGAATTCAGAGCAATCCGCAAGCAACGCACGACTATTTTTCCTATCTCTGTAAGGCATCTAAAAATTTCTTTTTGCCCACTTATTAAGTTCCTGCATGTGCCATCTGTTTGAATCAGTTTGGACTTCTAGCAAAGTGATACGATTAAAAAGTCTAATTCTGTGGTTGAAGGTCTCTTACCATGTCGCTAAGTACTGCAATAGAAGAAATAACATGAATTTAATTTCTGTAATTATATTTCAAATGTATAGTTCAATCGACGTTTTGATAAGGCAAAAGTATCGATTACTTCTTCAACAGGAATTGAAATGTTAGGATGCATGTGCGTTAATGACATAATCACCTGCATCATTGTCCCTGCCGTATCGTCTACATATGAAGGATGAAAGTGGAAATTTAAGTAGGCTAGTAGCAGGAGCGGTCTCAGAAATTTCTGGTGGGGTGGGATCCTGGGTGAGATCACTCAATGACGAAATTTCTTGAAATTTTTATGCACTTTAAAATCGTTGTTAACTTGCTAGTAGCAGAGAAAGCAACCACCTAACATCTGCATGTATGCTCTTTGGTGCTGTCAACGAAACAAGCATGCAAATATGCTCAATTAAAGATGCCATCGAAGTCCAGTATATGCAATTCATTGACAGCTGGTTGCACCTTTACTTCTGAAAGTATCGATAGTCCTACTCGTTTTTGAACTAAGTTGCGAGTGGATTTTTGATTCGTATAAATGCGAAGTATGAATTTCGCTGTGACGTTTAAAACTCCGGTTGCATCATTTTCTAATCATAATTATCACATGACTAAAGTATTTATTTTCGACACTATGCCCAGACAAGCCATCCGAACGAAGAAGAGAGGAGCACCAAAATTCTAATTAAAACGTCATCTGGGTCTTCCTACTTCTCACTGTCCAGTCGGTACTACACAGTACACACATGCTTGGCATTCCTCACGATGACTTTGCTTTCAAAATTTCCACCGTCTCAGGAGTGATTGCTGAAACGTCGAGCTGCTACCAGAAACCACTCAAAGACCAGCACTCCACTATGTCTAGTAGCTATCAGCTACTGTGAAAATTATTGCGCTACTCGCAAGTTTTGAGCTTTATGAAGCGCCAAAGTAATTTAAAATGCTATTGCAAAAGGCAAAAGTTGAATGCAGATCAAAATTGATCGCTATCACATAGTTTGAGCTGGTGGGGAGTGATGCATCCCGGCATCCCACCCCCTCGGACCGCCACTGGCTAGTAGTCAAAATTAATAGAAACTTTCAAAGATTCACGGAAATTGAGAACAATCGCAATGTCTGAATGGGCAACGAATGCAACCTTCTTTTAATATTCCATTAGTGATTTTTTTGACGAGGAACGTTATCAGCGGAACTAAAAAGCAATTTTTCTACTACTTAGATTCATAGGGGGCGGATCACCCCATTAAATCCGTCCCTGGTCCAAACCCTTCTCAAAGCAGATGCCGATAAAAGTATGCACAATGGAATAGTATTTTTGTAAAATTTCCCAGTAGCTTGAGTTGTAAAGTATGAACCTTAGAGAGATCCTAACTCTAACTCTTTTCTCACAGCAAGAACAAATAGTGCAGGCCCTAACAATAACTGTCAAAATGAACAGCTTCCAAAATAACTGCCTTCACCGAACTCTGTATTCTTCGTGACTTATTCAAAGCAATGTAAATGCTTCTATTGATTCAATTTAACTCATTTTTCGTATTTGATTCACCACACAGGACCTCATTGAATTTTCGACGCAAGGCTTAGTAGATTGTCCACGAGCTCGCTGCTTTGAAGTCGATGAGGCTACTGCGGTCATTTTCGCTTTGAGGAATACAAGAATGAGCACGCGGTTTTAATTAGATGCACATGTAATAGCAGAGACATCTGAAGCAACTTCCACTCACAACAAAATATGAGTGGCAGCCAGTGGTCAACAAAATTATTGGCGCTGCAATTAATTGGTCACAATTGCTCGCAACTAACTGATTACTGTTATAAAAAACCCAATTAATTGATTGGTGTCATCGAATAATTGCAATTAATTGATCCATTTGTGTTATACTGTGATAAGTAATAAATTGACTGATTTACTTGCAATGCGATCACCTCATAATCGTAGGAAAAACATCTTATCTTCAGCCCATTAAACACAGTGGCGTATCCAGAAATTCCTCAAGGGGATACAAATTATATTTATTCGATTCTATGACCTATTGTGCAATAGTAAATTGTTGCCAACTTGCTTTACTGAATTGAATTGAATTAATTTACTGACATGTGATATATTTATACGATACTGATAGTATCTTCCGTAGTCAAATGTTGTGCAAAAAATTACAAAAAACAGCTGTGCCAAAATGTTCATATATTTTCATTAGTTCTGCATACAGGTTCAAATTATAGATAAAATCTGCAGTTTACAAATGAAACAGAAATTGGCGTGGTATTCAGGAGTGTCCGGTTTACGAGTATATTGCAGAATTTATGCCTACAAAAAAATCAAATTGTCGTCTACTCTGCATGGCAAAGTTCTCAAACAAGTTTTTGCGATTGATCTGAATGTCTCTGTTTAAACGCCCGTATAAAGATGGGCTGATCCTTTATTTAATCAATCTTCGCCCATGCTGGATCGTAAATAATTTTTGAGATGTTTTAGATCAGTGAAAGATCGTTCTCTTGTAGCGTTCGTAACTGGGATTGTTGCAAAAACCTGCGACTTATTCCTGAGGGCGGGGTCATAGCCCGATGCTCTCCCCCCTAAATACGCCACTGAACTTAACATATCTTATTCTAAAATTAATGAGCTTCAGGATTCTAATCAGCAACTATTTGGTGCATGACTTATTTGGTATCCGTATCAACATTTTATTCAGCAGGCACGTGGGATTGTTCATTCACTGCAAATTTGTCATGAAATTAATATTTTATACTGGTTTTCCTTTTTTGACTACTAGCATGTCGTTTCATAATGCTTTGATAATTTGATTTAGCCCTTACGAAAATTTTTCATGACAACTCATGAAATTTAATGCGGATTCATGAGATTTTATGAGACCTCATGTGGTTATGATAAGTCTCATGATATTCTCATAAGAAATATTTAACTCATGATGTTATCATGATGCTTTGATGAGAATATAATGAGTGGTAATGAGAACATTCATGAGGATGAGGTCTCATGATGCTTTTGTAAAAATAAGTATATAAGTAGTAAGGTATGCATGCCAACCGCGATGGGAAGGAGACATAAGAAAGCCTACATAAGAATCTCGAAGTTAAGTCTATGAAGGATAAAAAGCAACAACATAGAATATATCATAGCGATCTGCAACAGGCGTCTCGTGATGATGCATGTATAATTTGACTTTACAATTCGATGTTGAATGCAAGATGTTGAAAATAAAGATATATACAATCACAGTTTAATATTTTGTCGTTATAACAACAGTGGTTCATTATTACGGGTGTGAATTACTATTATGGACATGGCGCTGGATTGCTTAAGGGAAGGTAACGAGGCCAAGAAAGCCTCAAATACTAAATGCCAAAAAAATAAGTTCAGAAGTATAAAGGAGCAACTGTTAAATTACTAATGAGATTTTTATGAGAAACTCATGAAATTTGATGAAATATTTTATGCAAAAACGTTCCAAATCCGCATGAAATTTCATGAGGGATTTTCGTGTGGGAGCAACTGACATCACTATTTGTAAAGCATTGTGAAATAATACTGCAGGTATCATTTTAAGTTCATAAATGAACTTATCGTCAAATGGGCGATTTCAGCTCTTCTTGAAAATTTTCCCACTGTTGTCAAAATGAATTAAAATTCCTTTACAAATATGTGAATAAAACTTTAGATGGTTGACGTCAATGACTTGCTGACTCCCGCATCCCCATCTAATTATTGTCAATATCTTGACAACAATGCATTCACAGGTGAATAGAATATTTCGGTCATTTTCTGCTTGAATTCTCATTTAACAGTTGCTTGACAGATTGACACATTTGGTTGATTAAATATTGTGATAAAGTCCATATTTTCAAAAATTGTCTATCACCGATAACAATGCGGCGACATATGTACGTAAATTTCAAGTAGCTAGACTACATGTAATCCATATGCACATCATTGATCCTCAATGTACTCAGTAATCAGTGACTTCGTAATTTATCTCTGCATAAAATAAATTTAGGTTTGCATGATTTCTTGCAAAGTGCACAGTTGCACTTTGTCATTTGATTAATAAGTGCAAGAGTGAGCGACCAGTCTTTGATGTGACCCAGCGGAGGCGAATTAAAGGGAGCATTGAGAATGCCTCCACCATCCCCCTATTTGTGCTCGTCTTCCAAAAGATAAGTGTGATTTTGGCTGCCTAAATGGTCAAAACTAATATTGTAAATACTAAATTCCATTGATTCTGCAAAGTCGCAATGTTGTTAGATGATGTAATGAAGACTAACGCACACTTTTGGCACCTGATATTTTGAACAATTTGCACATGAACATGCAAAATTGATCAAATTGATCAATTTCTGAAAATTCCGGAAATGCTCCTGCGGGAACTCATTCACTCTCGAAATAAATACTTTGCACTTTGATTTACTTATATTAGTTTGAACGCTTCACATGCCATTGGGAATATACCTTGGCTATTCATTTTATTTTTAGAGATTGGAAAGAGCCAAGTAAATTGTTAGAATTTATCAATAATTGCTAACTAGTGCAATATATTTCTCCTACTATCCGTAGGAATCATCAGGCAGTTAGTGAATTATTTACAGAATAAAATTTGAAATTCACATCAAGAGATATATAAAAAAGAAAAGATATACAAAATATACAAAACTATGGTAAGAGAAGAGAAAGAGCTATGCGGCAGGTAGTAAAGGGTTACATAGTACCAATAGCATTTATAGTAAATGAATTGTAATTTAAAGCAACTGGTACTATGTAACCCTTTACTATCTGCCGCATAGCTCTTCTCTTACCATAGTTTTGTATATTTTGTATATCTTTTCTTTTTTTATATATCTCTTGATGTGAATTTCAAATTTTATTCTGTATATCATTCACTTACTGCCTGATGATTCCTACGGATAGTAGGAGAAATATATTGCAGTAATTAGCAATTATAGATGATTTCTAACAATTTACTTGGCTCTTTCCAATCTCTAAAACTTCACATGCCAAGTGGAAGCCTGAACAAGCGCAATGTAAGCAGTTCATATTTCAATTTATAAAATATTGAAATGAACAAGACATTTTCAAATAAGCGTTGTGAAGCAAACAACTTGTGAGCGAACTTTTTAAGCCAGAAAAATTTTATCAATATTGATAATGGACCAGAATGTTTAGCAGCAGTTTCTGTTATCTTTTAAGATCAATTGATCTTGTTTGACGTGATAATGTCATGATATTAGTCAACGTGATAATGTAGATAATTTCCATAAGAATTTTAGTGCGCTGTTAAAATATTGCAATTGCTTCATAAAAACATAGGTTTTTCTACATTTCAAACATGACACAATGATTCTCGTCCATCTTCACACTGATTCATGCCGTGCGTGTCAAGCCACAGTCAGATCAGAAAAGAGACATAACAATCTGATGGTGCAAGCAGATCGGAAGCAAAGGGTCACATGTTTGCTTGTAGACCATCACAACGAACCATTTGTGTACGATGTGTGTTGTCCCCATTCTCCTAATTTCAATTTGACCTGGGGGTGAAGGGCTCTTCTACCTTCGCGGTCTGAAATGTCTCGGTAGTAGTTTTATTCCCACTAATTTCCAAATTATTGTTACAGCTCGAATCACCGCCCCGACTTTGTCCATCAGAAACTTAGGTAGCCTACCGCCTTCAAGACTCGCCCCTTCACATCTGTCGCTGATAACTTCTTGCCATGTTTTGTTCCACCCTTCCCAGAAGAAACAGTCGTGTATGAAAATAAGAGTGGCGTCAAAATGACACCGACCGAACACCTTGTCAAATAGTATCTGGGTTGATTACCAGAAGATAGTCGTACCTCGTGTTCTGGCCTTGTTCAACATGTACTAGAACAGGGCAGACAAGCGGAGAATATTATGTCTTGATAAGTCCGATTCTGTCGAGTTGTACCACATTTAACAGCCTGCCTGCTTCCACAGTTATCGCCCTTCACACGGGCTTCATAAACACACAAACATGTCCATTTCTGTATTTGTTCAAGAATATGTTTTCTCACACACACTCGTCCTAAACATAAGCGAAAGATGTTAAGGAAACGAGCGATAATTATCTGTGAACATCATAATCAACGCACTCGGCTGATTCTTTCTGTTTCATCTTGTGTGCGGTGTCCAATGACAAGAAGAATTTTATTCGACTGCATTCTGTCTTTCCAGATGGAAAAATTACGATTTGACGGTGTTTTAATTTGCGTGAACAACTTCACTTTTACAATAAATATTTACAAATTAGAAAGCACCGTCATTGATGCAGCCGGTGCATCGCAATCGTTTTTATCTGATTTGGTCATTTTTGTTGAAGAACTAAATGATTGCATCGATAAACATTCACTGTTGTGTGCATGTCAAACCATTGAGAAGATCAAATTAACAGCTTGAACCAGCACTTATGGTTATCGCTTTTCCATATCGTATGTCGAGAGAAGCAGTAATTTAACAGGCTGGTCAGTTTCAATTTCAAGTAACTTTGTTTTCTAAACACTCGTATATCTTCCTATTCACGCTGTCGGTGTTTAACTTTATGGGATTGACCGACGCTCAATAACTGATTCACACGTGCGACAATATGAGCTGTGAGATCTGCCTTCAGATAAGTTCGATATCTGATCTCATTTCATACAAATGAAAGTTGTAAAGAACATCCGGTCCACTAACTGGTGGTCATAATCTACGTGATTAATATGTTAACGAACGAAAACATTTTTAACAAAGTTTTATCATGGATGTTCCGAGTCATCAGTTCCCTTTAATACAGACATTGTAGAATTCACTAGGTACTCTTTCGAATTTGACCGCGAATTCAAGCTATCTAAAAAATGAATTGCCGGTCTGTCAATCAATTTTTCCACAAAAAAAGCAAGCAATCTATTGAAGCTATGAAAATTAAAGAAATTTTTCTAATGAAAATAGATAGTCAATTCATTGAAATTATTTGTTCAAGCAATATTGCGTATCAATGCAATACAATCAACGTATTGTAGAACTAGTGCTATTATACATTATATCATGCGTCACAATGAGCCTCTTCCAGACTAAAAAATGACAGCTGTTTGAAATTTCAGCGATTTAGAAATTGCCTTACAAAAAAAACTGGGAAGACAATGTCTCACAAAACTCAATCAGAGAGGAATTAGTTCCGTTTGTGCGTCATTTACAGTCGTATAGCGTTTTTGTGTAGTTGGGCAAGATTCCTATAATTTCCGACATCAAAACATAGTGAAAATTCCAAAATCTTCTGTAATGTCGATGTTTCTGAAAGTCCACACGCATTATTCATAGGACACGTAAACGGATATAGTGACGATCACTAAAATGCGAATCTCTCTCGATGCGAAGCGGCGCAGTTGTCGCCAGCGCTGTAGCTAGACCAAATATTCAAAGGGGCCCTGTGACTTCAAGGGGGCAAAATTAATTCCTGTTTGTAATTTCTATTTGCAACTATTTGGTCCAACCCACCAGAAATTACGAATATTTTTGTCTGCTATTTTTTGTTTTTAAAAGCAAACTTAATTTTGTGTTTCTTCCCGTTTGATACATGTAGATACTCATTTTTCCCTGGTTCCTGCTTTACAGGCGGTAAATAATAATTGGTAACTATCAATTTTCTTTAGTGATTCACATGATGTGATTAATTAATTATGTGATTAATTAATTATGTGATTCAAATAATAATAAATTTAATTTCGCTGAAATTTTTTTAATGTTCGCGTAAGTTCAACACGTGTGTCTCATTCTCAGAGCGGGCAGGACCCCCGTCGCTACAGGCCACATGGTTCCTCCCTGATGACTCCGTAAATAGCGATCTTATTTTGGTTTTCTTCATTTTCTATTCTTGGCTAACTTCTCGTCATATCTCATGCAGAGCTTTCATCTTTAGTTTATAGATAAAAGTGAAAATTGATTATTAGTTTTGATTTATTTCCCGTCGCCTTAAAAAGATAGGTCGAATAGCCTTTTGTAAGTATTACGAAAGTTACTCTGTACTAGGATATGGTTTGTTTTAAGCATTAATTTATATTTATACTCTCTGGACTTCAAGTAATATATTTTTTACACGATTTTCCACAAGGGTAATTGTTTTAATTTTGATTTCTTCCGCTTCCTGGATTCTTCGAATTTTTTAGCCGTGCCGTGATTCAGTTTAATAAATAAATAAATAAATAAATGTTATTATTAGAAATTGAATTTCATTTGATTCAGTGGAAAGTATTGTTATTTTCGACTGCAATTTTTGATTGACTTCGTGTGGAAATGGACATAATGATATTTCAATCCAATAAATAAATTTTTCAATATATGAGAATCAATGCATGCCTATTTATCAATGGTCACATCTTGATTCTCACAAAAAGACAAATGTATTGATTGCGGATAAAAATAAATAAGGGATAGCCTATGTCAATATTGTAGAATGCAAAAATCTGACAAATTTTCTCGGGATTATTCTGTTTTCTTTAGTATGTCAACATTCAATTTCACCGTAACCTCCTAAAATTCTGGTGTGTGGCGCTTTAGGATGCAAGTTTCTTCGATTTTAGGAGGTGGCAGATTACAATGTACTTGTAAATTATCACCACAATTCAGAAGAATTTTTGATAGTCTATTTGTTATCTTTATCACTATCACCAAGTGTTGACAAATGGCAGCTGAAAGCAATACAATGAATAGATTCGCCACCGTTTTATACGTGTACTTCAGGGAAAGTCAACATTTTTTAACGATCTTGTTGTGATGGCATATATGTACATGTATTAGAAATTGACTTGTAAGAAATACATGCAGGCCCCAAATAAGAATTTAGTATGACTAGTGAAGTCAGGACATATGATGTGAATTGAGCGCGGTTCACCAATGAAATCATTACTGGAAGACGCGAATCCTATTAGGATATTTCGCCAATATCATAAATTCGCACGTATTTTTGCTATTTCTGATGTGACAATACAAAGTATAATATTGCGATTCGACACAATCAAAGATATCGGAATCGAAACTCAAGTGGCCACGTCATCGCGAAATCCCATGATACTTCAGATGTCACTGTACAAATTAATTTATCACCGCCGTTCTCGGATACATAATAAAAACTTTGCTTTCTATTTGGGTCATATCAATTAAAGAACACATCGAGTTATGACCAATTAATACCTGAACGAAAATGTTTGCAATACTGATAGAGAGATTATTTTAGTGAAAGTTCGTTAGTTAGAAAACTTAATGACTTTTGAAGATGCTGTTGAAACACGAATTATGAAGAATTGCAAATGCTATGAAGATGATATTGGCAGATCAAACACGGTGTAGTTTTTCAAGTCAAGAAGATGAACTGCAGTATGGAGCCATTTAAAATAACGAATCTTTCAAAGTTTCTCAGGATAACTTTATCGGCGATTTTATCGCAGAAGATTGCTAATTATGAGAGAAAAAATGAACTGTGGAAGTTAAAGTCAATCTGCTTGTATAACACGAATGATGAATTATATAAATAATAAATACGGCAATAAATCATCAAGTTATCAACACTTGTCAGTTTTGAAAATTTTGAATGTCATGTTGTAAAATATCTTTCAAAAATCAAAATAACTTCCGCTTTTTGGTAAATTTCATCACACTTCAATTTATTGATGCTTCGTTCAACTTGAATGTCGGTATTCTTCCGAACTAATTGAATGCATGGCATAGGATGTGGGCGTCTCGTACGCTTTCGTGGAAATGTGTAGACTCTTTCATCCCCTAATTATCTCCTTCAGAAATTTTGTAATTTCTTTAATCATGACAAAAGTTGTCTAAATTATATCACAGAAGTTTTAAATCAACTTTGCAAAATACGTTCTTTTTTGACAAATAACTTCCTCGGTAAGACCAGTCCAGTTTAGTAATAACAGTACTTTACAACATAGCCGCCGGAACCGGTATGGCAACCGCCATACCGGTTGAAATATCGGTGTGGCGTCACCATACCAATAACTTGGTCGTCATACACTGTAAACCGTTGACTGACAACTGACAGACATCCTACAAAATCTATTTTGTCGGTCATCGTTAGTTCTTGTAGGATGATTGCCACTGAACACCTATCTGACAAAAAAGCGACAAAATGAATTGTAATGAATCATAGCTTAAATTTTATCAAAAATGTAGGTAATTAATTTAATTGTCAAAATAAATCATGGTTTTGCCACACAATAACACATACTGCCCAAAAGTCAAGCAATCACTAATCGAAAAAATCAATCAATATTCAACAGCTTTTGTTTAGTTAATTTGCATACAAAGCGCCTGTTTCGATGTCGGTGGAGAACCTACAAATTCGTCGGATATCGCAGGATATTGGAGGTGACAATCGTCGGTTGATCTTGTCAGTAATTTTGTAGGATAATTGTCGATCTACGGTTTACAGTGTACAGTTTGGTCTGAAGGAACTATAGATCTCAGATTAGTCCGGCAGCCAGAACGAGTTTCTGCAGGGAACGAGGCCGAAAATGAGACTTTCACAGAATGATGCACACCATATGCCTACTACGAATCGGCACGTCTGCCGAGTTCTAGTGAGTTCCTCTTCTTGTCAGACAAGATCAAAGAACAACACATGTAAATCCAATGGGACGCCGATTGCAGCTTTTGGCTAAAATGAAGTTTTCTATGTTTTCTCTGATTGAACGAAAAGTACTCAGCCCAGAGTCACAATTTTTGACATGGAATTTCTTCAGGTCATTTCCTATGATGTGCATGTGCTTTTATCATGCATCTAATCGGCAATGTATATGAGAATGTGGTTGAATGTGGATTAAGTTGCTCAAAATGTTTGTGTTTGCTGACATTAAGAGGCTCGCCAAATCTAAATGCGTTTAGCTATATAGACAGGGGTGCATGAACATAAAAGGAAATAACCTAAAGACATTTCAGGCTAAAAATTATGACTCTGGGTTTAGTACTTTTTGTTTAATCAGAGAAAACATAGAAAACTTCATTTTAGCCAAAAGCTGCAATCGGCGTCCCATTGGATTTACATGTGTTGTTCTTTGATCTTGTCTGACAAGAAGAGTAACTCACTAGAACTCGGCAGACGTGCCGATTCGTAGTAGGCATGGGGTTCACATCATTCTGTGAGAGTCTCACTTTCGGCCTCGTTCCCTGCAGAAACTCGTTCTGGCTGCCGGACTAGATGTTTAGAATGATGAATTTTGCTGTTGCTGCTTTCAGATTGATAATTGTTCAGAAGCCTCGTAGTTTGAAAGCTGCTCCTTCGACCATTAAAATTTCGACAATTAGTTTCGACAGTTTTTGTTTCATAACTAAATACCATGCGCATCATTCTATCAAATATGCACTCAGTGATACTCCGGAGAAATCATCATAGACTTCTTGAAGACCGTTGAAGTCCTTAGCATGTAATGAATTTTATCATCCTTACCAAGCCATACCGTACACTCTAAACTAGTACCTCCTAAATCACACACTGAAGCAAGACACTATTTGTAACTAATAAGAAAAATCCTAAAACAAAGCGTTTTAGGAGGCTAGCGCACTAGGGTTATTGTTCTCTTTAGTATGTCAGCATTTTATTTCACGCAACCTCCTAAAATTCTAGCGTGTCGCGCTTTAGGATGCAGGTTTCTTCGATTTTAGGAGGTGACAGTTTACAGTGTATTACATGTACGCAGTGGATTGATGTGATCTGATGGAAGAGTCTGATCTGAGCTGGGGAGGAGCTGAAGAATGACGGCCACATAATGCAAGTAAGACAATCTCGAGCGGCATATATTGTGTTTCAAATTAGTCTTCTGCGTAAATTTAGGTACTTGATGCATACTTCATTGGCAGGTCTGGAGCTCCTTAACACAACAAGATATTGTTCTATACAAAGTGAAAGCATGAAATTGGAATTTACATAAGCTATACAGTTAGAAATCATGCAACATAACTGAGACATGCTCATCAATCCTAAAGAAATTGTAAGACATTGAATCAGTTTACAGCCAAAAATACATCATCATGCACTCTAAACCAGCACCTCCTAAATCACACACTGAAGCGAGACACTATTCGTAACTAATAAAAAAATCCTAAGGCAAAGCGGTTTAGGAGACTAGCGCACTAGTGTTATTGTTCTCTTTAGTATGTCAGCATTCTATTTCACGCAACCTCCTAAAATTCTAGTGTGTCGCGCTTTAGGATGCAGATTTCTTCGATTTTAGGAGGTGACAGTTTACAGTGTGATTCAGTTGTCCGTAAAGATTTGAGTTAATTTTTTAGCTGTAACGGTTGGGTTTGGATGTGAGAGCATTTCCCAGGTAACTGTGGCCGAGATCTTCAGTAGCAGCTCCTAATAGTGCTATGTCGGCATATCACCGATTGTGAGAGTTTTAGAGGCAATGTGTAGGCCTAATCCTCCTACTTTTCAGTATTAAGTGTTCCTCGCTTTTCTTTTACTTTGCCTCTTAGAGTCTCTTTACATTTCTCATCTCAGTCCGTCACTTTATGTTCAAAAGGAACTCAAGCATGTTTAATATTTGCCTTGGTAATTTTCTTTTGTCATTATAATTTCCGTGGCTAGTTATCTTATTTACACTTTCTTTTTCTGTATCTTAATTTTTTATGTGCAAAGCCTCCATAATATTAAAATCAGTGCTATTATGAGGTTGAGGCAGAATTTTGAAATTTTGAGACCTACAACTACATTGGCAATCTAATCTATGTTCAGAAATAGCCGCCGGTTGTACACTGTGCTCTCTAATACTGGCATTCATGTGTCGTAAGGTTAGTGCGGATATCAACCTCACAAGCAGAACGGTCAACTACAATGACTAAAGAACTTTTGGAGTACGATCTTTATTCGAAAAGTTTTCTTAATTTTATTGCATTTAAACACCCACTTAATTTACAGATCTTTGTCAAAATTGACAAAGCTTTGATTTAATTAAATTATTGAGACTTTGTACATAAAGAACCTGACCCGAATCTTAACAGACATCTGAACCATAGGGGTGCATTTTTAGCTGCAAACTGATTTAATGTCTTATATAGTTTCTTTTTATGTTGCATGATTTCTATGTAAATTCCAAAAATATTATTCTTATTTATATTACGAACGAGAACTTCGAAAATGGATATTCGACATGAAAGGAAAGAATCTTATTCTTTTTATTTATCAAGTCGATCATCAGACTCTAATGAATGATATGATAATGTTGACATACAACTATTGAATACCGTAAAGATTCGCAAATTATCTCTTCGTCGTCAAAGAAGATTTCCATCAGTGGTACCTTAATCTGATTACTTAACGTCTGCCCAGAACAATTGTAATTTTCTGAAATTCGTTCATTCAACGTTTGCCATTTTCTGCATTATCAGGTTGCAATGTCGCCACGTCAAGCTGTCAAAATGTTGGGAATTAACGTTTGTAATATTGTCAACAACGAATAACTAATTTCATGCAATTTCCAAAGCTGCACATTTGCAAAAGGGGGCGAACCTAAACAATGCACATCAATAGAACTATTCATTTCCTTAAAATCGGTAAGTTTGTTTAATCGTACTATTGACAACAGCATTCATTCGGCGTATTGATAGAGAGTCAAAATATCTATTCAATTCAAAGTCATGCGATCCTAACGTTTCCACTCGATTACATCTGATGGACGCTGATCATTTCTGTGGTAATAGATTTGGATGGACCACCCCCAGCCAAAGAGTAAGCCGCCTAACTCAGTGGTGCAAGAAAGCTGTCTATTAATTCTATCCTTCTTGTATTCAAACTTACACTAATATAAGTGAATCAGAAAAGACGCTTTGTGAAATAGCTGTGAGGAAGTGGCATTGCTTACTAAATAAATCCACAGTGTGTTCCAAGGGGGTCTTAAGAATGTGGTAATAGTTGAATATTTCAAACACAGTCTTTAGTCGACAACAAAGGTCTGTCGCAGTCACAGAATTACATTGTTTAATCGAATCACTTTGCTAGAAGTGCAAACTAATTCAAACAGATGGCACATGCAGGATCTTAATAAGTGGGCAAAAAGAAATTCCTAATACCTTGAAGAGATAGGAAAAATAGTCGTGCGTCGCTTGCGGATTGCTCTAAATTCCTTTAAAATGCTCCGATCGCCACGACTTCTTCAGATTCGAAGAATTCAGATCATTGCGCAAAAGTTTTCTCGATAACGTTGGGCCCTCCGATCATCTTAAAAAAAGTTAGCAGGCTCATGAAAAAACGTTCACAAACTTCTCTGTAGAACTTGATATCGTACGTCTCTTTGCTGTGTGATCCGGTTGATAGCAGTCACTGAAACTTTGCACAATTTGGCGTGTTTAATGTTGAACTGGCTGCTGATTGTTCGATTGCTGTGGTATTTAGTCAGGAGATTGTGCCATTTCATTTACGTTACATGTTCCAATGCATCCTTTCTAGTCAAACAGAGGAAGAGACAACCGGTCTAATTCTGTGTAGAAAGAAGACTCGTGTTGTTTGTTTCGATTCCTGAATTGATAGAGCGATGACCTGGTCAGAGTGTCAGATAATCAAAACTTCATTGCAACTACATGATTGCTGCGTTAAATTTTCATTATTGATTGGCTGATCTGTAATTATTCAATTGACTACTCGACTTGCAATGCCGTCACCACTGGCCATCGAAGGTAACACCTATGGCTTTTTATTAACTTGTTTTAATGATTGATTAACTGATTTTACACATCCATAATAATAAGCACGCCTGCAATAAAAGTTATCAATGATCACTTAAAATTTTAGCTACACGTATTTCATGTGATGAATCTTATGCAGTCTAACTGTCAAAACTTGTTGTGACGTGTAAAAGTTTGAACAACCCAATATCCGTTGAAGTGAAATATCCAAAGCGAAAATCCGTTATCAAGAATTAGTCATTTCAAAATGGTGATGTTATTGCAATGATGCCAATAATTGCAATTGGTTGCAATTAAAACGTAACTATTGCTTAACCGAATTTCATTGTGACTAATTTTCGACAATTGAATAGATTGATTGGATTGTGGTTACAATAAAACACGGAACTCAATCAGTTTGCGACTTTGAGAATACATGAAAACTACTGGGAGTTATGCATTTCAAAAGTAATGCGCTGAACTGTAGGCCTATTTGTGAATAGAGACATCAAAAGCTTCATTGGCAAATATATAAATATAGTAATTCGCTGTCATTTGCTGGTTTATGAAGGCTTGAAGTTATCAGCATTGCTGAGTGTTTGATACTATCAGGCATTGATGAATAATTGATGACGAGTTTTATCATCAAAAATTTTACATCGCACTACATGCATGTATAGCGAATTTTAAGTAGTGGAAATGTTTATCACCATTGCTATTTTGGAGGAGGAAACGAAGGTCATGCCTCCTAAACGCTGGGGCATGTGCATGCAGATCTGGATTGCTTATGAATCTCGAGGGGATGATGTACAGCATGTACCCCGAAATGAGTTTCTTTAAGACACTATCCGCAAAAAAAAATTTAGTTCTACAATTCATCGAATATTGAACTGCAACGCGACTGTCATTTGATGGTTAGCTAAAATTCAATTTATGTATTTTGCAGCTTCAAAATTGGATCTGAAAATTTTCAAGATTTATATGTGAAGGATATCTTCGCCTGAATACGATACTGCATTGTGCAAAAATGGCGATGATTCAGTTATTATTCACAAACAATTGAAAGTCAGTAAATGTAATTTCAGAAAATATCTCGAGATATTTTGTATTTCATCCGGTATCATGCTGATTTCATCCAAGCCAACAAGTAAGTTTATTTTATTTTTCACCGTGCGTATAATGTAGATGTCCTGTCACTTTATTTTACTGCACGGGCGCGCAGTAATATTTTCATTATTGCACTGGTTGAATTATAGATTTCTATATAGATATATGCGATTGAATTATATAAAACCCGCTTATTATTTAACTCATCAAACACCATAGAATTAGATTAGTCATAATGGTCATGATATCGGTGAAAAATAAAATTACCTACACAACTCGTACAAAGACATCCATCTTTTGCTTTCTCCTCGATCAACATTCTATGCCCTCGCCCTTCGGGTTCGTGCATAGATATGTTGACCTCGAAGAAAGCAATAAAGATGGATATTTTGCACTAGTTGCGTAAATAACTATTATAGTTGTCATTTGTTACCCACCGATTTCTATCTCGAGGAAATAACTTGCACTTGCAAAGATATGAAAGATGAAGATATGAAGTATTGAAGATGTGCATGTACATGCCTATAATCAGTGACAATCAGTTACTTATTTAAGGCAGTTAATTAATTTGATTGTTTCGGCTATGGACTCATTATATGAAATAACCTATATCGTAAATGTAATTGCAATATTGCATGTAATTTATATGTACAAATGCATGAATCACATATTGTTACATAAAGAATTGAAATATATTTTTCGACGGATGAAAATCTTTTTTATGTAAGGCTAGAATGTCGGTGAAAAGTCTTCATTCAACTTTTCGTATTTCACAATGCCTGATTTTGGTTAAATGAGTTCAACATAGGCCTACTAATTGTGTGATAGCATTGATATTCACTTAGAAAATAATCGTACTAAATTCGATTAAATTCTTCAACTACCAACTCTTTCTTTTGTTGACGATAAATGTAATGCCCGATCAGTTACAATACAGTCTCTTATGCGAGTGTTATCGGGGTTAAATCCTACTTTTGATTAAACATTTTTAAATCTACTGAAAACAAAACTAAATTTAATTCAATTTAGATAAAATACTCTCATATTAGAGAACAGTTGTTCGTCATCAGGTTTGGAAAATTACAGATCGATCTTAGCTGCATGATTTCACAATAGTTTGTCATTGTGCAAACATTCAATAAATTTTGTAATAAGGAATCACTAAAATCAAATTCAATTTCTTTTAGTTGGGCTCCCACTAGATGCGCAAACACGAGGCAACTTAGTGAACTGTTGCTAAACCTCACACGACTCCTTGCTAACACAGATTCTACGTATTTCGAAGCTTGTGTCCGTACCTCTTCACTTAGGCGTTAAATTCAAGTAAGTAACCGAAAGAGGTACTTTTGAAAAAATAGTTTGTTGTTGAATGCTGTATTATGAGCATTAAACATAACAATGGAAATACAGCAGAATGCGGCTTTATGAATGCAGTCAGGTTTCTTAGTTGTCTTTGCCATTCACGAGGAACCAAAGTTGACGACCGACAGATTACAGCTATTCAAGTTATCATACAGAAAAAATAATGCATGTAGATGCGCAAATTAGTAAATAAGAGAGCTATTGGTTCCTCAACTAAATGTCTGAGCGGACCAACAGAATACTACCAGTGCTCATTTATGACAATCACATTTGATGCGACAAGGGAAGAAGGAATCATTCTTTCATTGTGCTATGAATTATGAAGCGGTTGGTCAATGTTCTCCACTGCGTTGGATTCTGCATTGACCGAGGAAAATTTCTCAGAAGATTGAATCAGTGACTGCTATGCTTTAATTTCTATTTCATATGATCTTTAGCAATTCGTGTAAATTATCAAATCACTTCTGTATGACCGCGCTGTTATATTTTCATCATATGAATTTGAAGAGCCGAATTTGAATGATAGCAGAGAGAGAGAGAGTGGCTCTTTCAGCGGCTATCTCTTGCTATCGTCCGCGGCAACGCTATCGCTATTCGACTAGCTGGACGGCTTGATGAACAGTGATTGACAATATTCGATTTGTATTATTAGTAGTGTCATATAGACAGTGTGATTATATTGTCTTTCTGTATTTTATTTAGCCTAATATTGTGATATATTATTGTTTATAAAGAAAAAGAAAGATATTTCCCTGTAAAAGTAAATTTATCTGAGATTTGAAGAGCTGTCGATGAATGTCATTATTACAGGATTCATATGAATTAATAAGGCTATATCATATTTTCTGTCTTAAATTTTCGTCTAACATTTAACAAAAGAGGGAAAAGACGCCAAAAGGAGAAAGTAGGGCCTCAACAAGCAAATAATTGTTCCTGGTGTCTTGAATTATTGAAGAATTTCTAGCGATTCCTTTGATATGAAATTGAAAATTAATTTGCTTTTCCGCAATATGTCCGAAGCCTACTTTAGGAAGCTTGCATCTCTGATTTTCTGATGCTCGACTGCTAACTTTAAAATCTTAATATAAGTCGAAAGGAGGCAGAAATAATTGTAATTTTTCTATCAATTTCGAGCACAAAGTCTGAAAGCGCTTGGTTCTTAACAGATACTTGATATTCAAACTATCAGATGAATTTATAGCGTGATTTTGATTGTGCTTTTGGAGCTTTGGATAGTTTATACAAATATGAGATTTTTGAAAGCGTTTTCTAAAGAGTCTATAAAGAGTGCTATTTTGAATGAAAGGTTGTTTTTGCTGCAAGTGAAGTCGCTTTAAAATATATTCAAGCTATCTACTTGTGGTCTCCGTGGCACAGTGGCTAAGTGCTTAGCCTAGCGATCTTTCGGTCCAGAGGTCGAGTCCCGAAAGTGTCATTGGAAGTCGTCAGGAAGGACATCCGGACTAAAAGATCACAAGGCTCTAGATTAAAGTCTGACTGTGTCAGCACCGTCCAAGCCTCCAGTATGGGGAAATAGTGACGTTAAAACTTCAATATGCGCATATTGTTTTTAAAAGTCAGGTTTAAATAATTACATATTTGTTAAAATTATGCAATCATTCCTTTTCTCGCAGAATGCAGTTTAATACTAATGATTGAATTAAATGAAGTGGGTCTACAAAATCAATAGTCAATCTAAGAAAATAATTTTTTTCTGTTATAAGTTAATCTAAGGTGAGTACACAACTATGGAGCTCTAATTTGCTGATCATGTTATCAAGAACTAAGCTGCATGTTTTTTGTCCTTTCCAAATTCCATTTAGTTCTTATGAATTTCAGAAAGCATGCTTATTTTTGAGAGCTTAAATTAAAATTTCTACCCTCTGCTTTCCATGTATGCTATATAGATATCTATCCATGATTAAAAAGTGACTCAGAGCGATTTTTTGACATCCTAATGCTGGATTGTTGAGAAAGCTGTTCGGAATAACTGTTCCGAACACTCTTTACTGATTGAAACATTTATTTTTAGATAAAGAAAAACATCATTCTTTATCATATCATCGCTATTTTGTCAATCTCACAGGAAACGAGATAATAAAATTTCACATTTACGCTTACAGTAATTATCACCAAAAATTCGTTTTTATGAAACAAATTCAAATATGAGGCATTTTTATAAAATCAGGGATGATGAAATGAGCGCTATGTACTCATTATGTCATTTTACAATAAAGATATATCAGTGATTTCTTAGAAAAAACTGACTAATTCATTAATGCCATCAACAAATTGAAAATTTAAAGGATATGAATCCTAATGTCAGTGATTACAAGATTGTTGTGCAACCATGCGAATTAAATATGAAAAACTCATTTGAAGTATTTCAAGATATTTTATTGTTGCCTCACTGGAGCACTTAAGTGCATTAAAATTGATCTGAATTCCTATAAATGATATCATATACAATGAATCAATTGCAAATATTGAACGTAGAATGAAAGTTCGACTATCATGAAGACAAAATGATCAAAATAAGAGTTTTTCAACGTGTATATGAATACTAAACGTGCTCTGATCGACACGTTTAAATAAATCATGATTATTTAATCAGGTTTTGCATATTTAGGAAATCCTATATTTTTCATGTTTCGAGGTTCTTTTTATATCTAATTTTACCATGCAGCTAACGACAACGGCTGCATGTGGTTTCGATGTGTACATGTATAGCCTACATTATTTATCCGAACTGTAATTTCCGTTGCTGATTAGGTGATTTAGACAGAAAGCTTACATCACTTTATTGTATTAATCCAGCATGGGGATTGTTATGGTTTACTTATACATAATGATTTTTGAAGGATCAGTTATCTTTCTGACTGAATCTGACTTATATCTTTTATAAATTTCATATTCCTTCTATCAATTTAGATAAGTGATTTTCTTGTGAAAGTCACAAGATGAATGCAATATATAATATAACACTCATCATACATTACATGTACACCAACTGGTACTCTTTTTTTGTTTCATTGCATATATCTTACAATATGTTTCCCTTTTCATTAAGTAAACAGACGTGTATGCCCTACATACACATGGCACAACTTCGTGTTTTCCAGTTGAAGCCTAATTTAAAACTATCAAAAGTCAAAGCTCTTATCTATATAACAAATGAATAATAATTTAATTCATAGCACAAAATTCTCCCGATATCCAATGATGATTTGAAGGAAAAATGTGAGTTTTTTTCATTGATAGATCCAGCTAAATGTAACAGTAGGTCCACAGCAATTTACATTTTGTCAAATAATTACACTGCAATTCGTTGATTCATTGATAGATTGACTTTTAAATTGAGAACTTCATCTGTGATATTTGGATAAATATTATTCGCATTAGGATGATAACAGGAAAGCATCATCCATAATTCTGCTAGAATGAAATATAACATTCAAGATAGAAGAATTCATAGAATTTGGATCGCAATGTATATGAAACTGTACTTGCGAAAGTAGTATCATAACGTAGACGTATTCGTGACTGAGCGGTTTTAGCCTTGAAGATTTCCATGAAAAGCATCTTGAGGCGCTTTCTCATATGATGCGCAGTATTGGCAGTATGCCAGTCAAACAGATTTCCAAAAGTGGTATTCATTTCACTTTCTTCTCAATCTTATCTCCTATGAGCATGCTTCTAATTTCTCAGACTAATACTTCCTGCATGTCATCTTTTGAAAATGCCTTGCAAAAATGCTGAATTCTTTGATCGTAATAATATGTTTCATCACTATTTGCTGAATTATCATACTTTGCTGCGGCATGAGCTCAAAATAGGTATCTTATATGAATTTACATTAGAGCGTCAATGAAGTATAAGAAATGTCATATTTTTGAAATAATGCACGAATCAAATGTGTATTGTAAATGCTACCTTTCAAGGAAATCAATGAAAGCCTAAAACAATGCATTGAAGTCCGATTGAAAATTCTTAGGTACTAAAGAAGAACATTAAACTTTGAACTTAGTATCACTCGATCCGACAACAAACATTTTTGGAGTGCTAAAAATGTAAGAGGTGTGTGATCTACTAATTGATCTACTGGTTGCATCATTTGAAAGCAATCATCGATGTCACAATTTGAATGATCCAATTTGCAGACTGTCCTAAATTTCACTTACACGTCCGGTTAGGTTACAACGAGTGATTATGCGACTTATTTCCCTGTGAAAATCGTATCTATAAAATCGTATTCAATCTGTATGACAATCAAGATATATTACCTATATATATATATATATATATATATATATATATATATATTCGCCTATTTTAATTCATGAGCTGTGTAAGTTGAGAGGTCATTTAGCCATAATATTCAAGGTTTTAACACAATCCCATGAAAACTCAACTGTTGCGATTCCTGACATCAATTACATACACCACTTTCTTTAAGACGCAATAATTTATTGCAGAATCTTCGCTGCCTTCGAACAGTCGGGGAAAGAATATTTATTATGCCTAGCTTGTATAAAAAAAGCATTCACTTAATGAAAATCGACTTTTGATTATACTAATTGAACTTGAAAATATGAAATTGATATTTTTCGATCCATAAAAAGAAATTATTTCGATGATTACTGGTCATTACATTTAGAATATCACTTATTACTCGCATAATCTTTTAAATGACAAAATATTAGCACTCCCAATTAATTTTCATTACATATGCGTTGATACAGCACCTCGCAATAAACCACGCCAACCCATATTCCACAACTGAGTTAAAAGAAAACAAAGTTTACTGACAAATAAATACAAGTTCTCTTAGTGGCGCTAAAGGCGCAGAAATTTACAAGTCACATACAGGTACAAAATGCCTAAACGCAAAGTAAAAACATTTGAAATCTCTCGCACAAATAATAAAAGCGGCCTAGACTGGATTAGAGAGCAAAGATGGACTAGATTCCTCAATAGGAAGTAAAAGTTTGCTCATTTAAAAAAAGGACAATCATTTACAACGGATGAAACAATATTACTTTGTACACGAATCTGAAGAATCTGATATTTTCTGAGTGTCAGTTAATGATAAAACTATATACAAAAAACAAAGGACTCACCGTCGCACCTTAGTGCAGACACCTGACAAACATTGATTCGATGGTGGTAAAAGTCAAGGAATCACAGTTCTGTCACCTTGGACTAGTCGGGAGCATACTGGGATATGGCAGTCTTGGACTCGGCCTCACGAGGTTCCAACCGTTCAATGTGGCTTCTCCCAATTCCGCTGGAAGTCTTGGAACACCAACAGGAGGATGAGGAACTGAACCAAAGTCAATGGAGCCCATGGGAGGCGGGAAACCGAAAAGTTGAGTATAGAGAGGATTATGCGTACCAGGAACAGGAGATACTGAATAGGGAACGGACGGAGGTCCGAGGGAGGGCAATGTTGGAGGTATGACTTGTGGCTGAGGTGGAGGGCCGCCAGGAACGTTGGAGGGATTGACACGCATTGACCAGTCAGCAAGAGCAGCGGCTGCCATGGTCGGATATGGAAAGTACGTGGAAGATGCTGCCGCAGCCGCTGCTGCGCATCGTAGTCCCAAAAGTCTGCTACGTTGAAGAGTCGTTGTTCTTCGCCGCAGTTTGCCTGTTGTTCCACCGATATATACATCGTCACAGGAGGGATCGAGCATCCAATAGTTGCCTTTGCCAGGATCGTCGTAATTACGAGGGACTTTGACAAAACATTTGTTCAGAGAAAGATTGTGTCGGATCGAATTCTGCCAACCTTGCTTGTTCTCGCGATAGTAAGGAAAATTCTTCATGATAAATTCGTAGATTCCATTGAGGGTGAGCTTCTTTTCTGCACTGCTTCGGATTGCCATCATGATGAGAGCATTGTAGCTGAAGGGTGGCTTCTCGAACTTGGGCTTCTCTGGGTCATTGGATTCTTCATCTCCAGGCTTGGGGGATTTCTGATCTGGCGTTGGGTTGATCGGGGACTCAGACGAAACGACATCATCTGGTACATCGCTCCCAGGTGAGGCTCCGATGTCTCTCTCACTGAATGAGTCAGGAGATTCGGGTTGTGAACCGATTGCTCGAGGATTCGAGTTAGCGGAGACAGGGCGGTCACTCAGTTCGGCCAAAGGAGGTCTGCCATGCGGATGACAAGGTAGATTGTCAATATCCTCGTCAACTTCTTCTTCTTCTTCGCTGTCTTCATGATCGCTTGCAACCCCGAGCATATTTCGAATACTGAAGGAGCTGTGGAACTTCGAACCTGCCCCAAGGTTG
Source organism: Prostheceraeus crozeri (assembly GCA_907163375.1). NCBI lineage: Eukaryota > Metazoa > Platyhelminthes > Polycladida > Euryleptidae > Prostheceraeus > Prostheceraeus crozeri. Next base: position 208,868 of record CAJQUW010002977.1, on the reverse strand, counting down.
GAGGAGGGGCGTCGATGCATGATGCAATGTGTTATTCTTCAAACCTGACGATCGTTAATGCTCAAACGTTATGAATCAAGGATTGGGAAAATCGTGCGCTTCCTATTTATACTGCCGAAATAAAGTTCGCTGAGATATTCCCGACTAATGCTAAGCAAGCGGATGTTACGCGTTCTCCTAATGGTTGAAATTGAAAATGGGCGAAGTTAATAAGAAATAAACATCACATGTACGCACGCGTCTCGCACCGCCCAGAGGATGAATGTTGTCATTTAAAGTTTGGAAAACGTACAAAATACACAGGTGATTTGTGTGAAGCGTCAATGTATGAGTGTGTGCAGCTTTGACGAGCGCCAATCTTTGCAGCGGTATAATTTCGTTTGGCTGTTTTCGCATTTACTTTCGTCCAATGAAATAGAACAGGAGGCGCAGGTCGGTAAATCTTGGCTACCTGAACATCTTCAATTTTGATTCTTTTGCGTTCAACACTGACTGATTGGTGTTTATGCTTGACAATACGATTCTAACACGGTCACTGGCTTTAGGTGTTGTAGCGATGCCTTAAAGGACTTTAATGTAAAGTTGTAAATGAGGGGTGACGATGAAGAGTAGGAGCTAGAAACTGTGTTTACTTTTCAGTAACAGTTTTCTGCTTTAGTAATTCTATTGTTAAGGGCGAAGGCAGTTGTCAAAATAGAATAGAATTTAGGCGTTCTTCCGCTTGATTTGTGAAAGGGTCTGGGCTGATTCTTGTCTGATGATATTCCGAATGCTTTAAAGCCCTACTCTTAATCAATACAGGTTTATAATGCTTGTTTAACAAACATCCCGACATTATAAGTATTGACATCCGACTGCGTAAACCTGTCATTAACTTGTATAGAGGACCAACAACTGTACCATTCCGATGCTAATTTAACGCCCTCTTCTCCCCGAAGAATTTGAGGTTGAAGTGCATTGATGGACCTCTTGAGAGTTTCTAACTCATTCGGTCTTTTCAATTTTTGAGAACAAAGCGATCTATAGCCCTGTTGAGACAACGAAATTTTCGTCTCTACTCTAAGTTAATTCCTTAGTTACTTAAATGAAGGTAAATGAATCACCATTGCACTAAAATTAAGAACAGAAATTCTTACAGGCAATATCTTCCACTAGGCATACATTTAACTTCTTCACCTGAAAAGATGGACTTTTGCATGTAGGCCCTCTTCAATTATATATAACTGTGATTGGCAATGGACAGCAGAATTAGAGAATTAAGCTAGAAGGATTGTGTGTTTTCAACAGTATTTTCAACCATGTACTTCGATTTGGATATGCGACATTGTGGCTGCAGAGAATGTCAGTAACTCTGAAAATTGAAAATAATATTTTTTAAATAGTCAGAAAAAAATAAATATACATTTATAATAATTTTGAACTCTTTTACTCTGTACTTTTACTCACTTCTCCTGTAAATAATATCTTTGTTGATTTTTATATAACAGAATGAATTGGCTGAGTCTAAAATTACCCACGTTAAGAATTTCAAACAAAATGATGGCATTATGTTTTAGTATTCCATCATATCCTGTTTACATTGTCCTACCATTTTTTATCAAAAAACCATCGAGAATTTCGTTACATAGACTTTTGGTCTCATCTATGGCTGCATCTGTTACTTTTATCCGGGCCTGATCGGACGAGAATTTTTGAAGAAATCAATTTTTGAAATGCTATCTTTAGAAGCATGCAAACTTATGAGAATTAAGTCACTTTTCCTGCTATAAAGAAAATAGATGACCTATGTACTATGCAATGCAGATGAAAACTTTGATTTGCTGTCTCGAAATTACTTCAAATACAGAAATGATGAATTTCCAAGTAAAAGCCACAAGCTGTCGGCTGCAAGTTCTTTGTGGGCAAAATTATTATCAATTTAGGTACGAAACTTTGGCGCTGAATCTGGCGCCACAAAAATCTGGACACTTTTCGTGTGTGTTTGCTTATAGTTTTTCATAACACATTATCACAGAAAGAGGTAATAATTTAAAGCAACTGAATAATACATGTAAGTAAATTATAATTTCATTCGAGTTTGAGGACGATTCCTGAATTTTGATTTTAACATCTTGCAATTGTAGCATAGAAATTTTTTGTAGTCATATATTCCTCAGACGAGCAGAAGAATATTTGGTGGCTATCATTGCCCTTAGGGGAAAGTTTGATGCCCATTTTTGCAACATTCAGTGAAAAATTCAATGTCGCTCCTTGTCCAGTTTATTTGGCCCACTTTTACTTGTGCTGAATAATCTAATTTTTTCTGGCCAAATAAACTCGACAATGAGCGTCCTGAATTTTTCACTATGGTACCTGTAAACACGCTGCTGTTCCTGGATGGTCATCAACTTGATGTCCGTTGATAAATAGGCACCGAGCTCTGTAAAATGTGGTTCAGTGTAAATTTCAAAACGCTACTATAGTAGTAACATGTTATTCTTGTAAACTAATGTCACCATTAGATTTTGCAGACGCGAACTAGATTTGCTTCTGCATTCTGTGTAACATTTAAATGTCTTCAGCAAGATGAAATACTGAATAGTGGAAATATTGAAAAAAATCTGAAATATTTATAATTTGGAAATATGGAAGCAACGAAGTTTTCTTTCAAAATTTATGCTTCTACTGGGAGGTGCGGAAACAAAATAGACGGTTTTGATATTTTTGATGATACTCAGGGTTGCACCGAAGGAGGAGGCGGTTGAGCGGCTGTCCAACCCCCAAAAGAAATTTTAAAGATAAATACAGAAGCATGCTAAAATAAACATTACCGCTTGGCTCGAGAATTAAGGGTCAGAATTTTACAATTGTACTGGATTCTTGAGGTAAGGCTTCTGTAGCAATGCTTGTTCATTTGTCATCCAATTTTGTGGCTATTATAGTCATGAATGTTCAATTAGTAAATGAACACAGTCTGTATCAAAGTAAAAATGTTTTTGTCATAATTCATGACATTTAACTAAAAAGTGAAATATTGGTCGAAAGTCACGAATGAGGTGATAAGACGAAGCTGAAGTGCGTACTTTCTACAAACTTGTCAATAACTAGAGATGGATCAATTGAGAATTGATCTGCATATGTGATACAAGATAGATAATGCATGTAAGATATATAATAATATATATAGGCGAGCGAGTGGCACAGTGGTTTAAGTGTCTGCCTGTGGTCTGGATGGCCCGGGTTCGACTCCTTGCGCAGTCAACCTTGTTAATAATACTTTCAACCGGGTGTGTGGCTAGCACCTGTAATCCAGCTACGCGAAGGTCGCAAGTGAATAAGACATTGGCTGATTATTAACTAGACTACAGACGCTGGAATCACAAAAAGCGCATACTCGGGAGGGAAAAGTGGTTTCCTCCATAATCTCGTCCTCGCCCAACACCCATACACAACATATGGAGCACACTAATATATAATATATATGTATATGTATATGCATATATATATATATATATATATATGATAGATGCTATTTATATGTATTATAGGCAATTATATACGGCATATAAGATATACAACAACATGTACAGTTAATATACGTATTATACGTAATATATATACATTATATATATTATTGTAGTATCAACATATAATAATAAAAATATTTATATATAATATGCATATATATATGATAAATAAATGGTCGACATTCCGCCCCCTCCCCAAAGTAATGAATCATGTGTACGCCCCTGATGATACTTATTCTTGAGTTTTGAAGTTCCGTCTTGCTCAGTATGATGTCGCACTAAGGTACACATAGAATCCACATACCCATATAACGGTACCTCAGAACTGTTGATGATGTTATGATGGTAAATGCGAGTACAATCAACATAACATGCATAAACTGAATATTTGATGCAAAGACTGTAAAGAAAGTCAAAAATGCGAACAACGGCCAATATATGACAGAGATTCTGAACCCTTTAGCAAATACAATGCAAAATAAGCTCCAAACTTTTTAGAAGGGACATTTATTTGTTCAAACACTATTTTCAATTTTTATTTATTTTAAAGTTTTACTCGTTAGGTTGCCATAGTAAAAAAATAAGAGAGTGCAGTTGATGAAATCAGAGGTACTCAGAAATTCATAATTCCTATGCCATATGTGACGAATTTCGTGGTGATGAAACTCGCTTTCGAAGTAATACAGTTCGAACTATCAAATTATTCAAATATTTGAAATGAGAGTGAATGTTTGTTTGATCTCTTGAGTCTGCTATTCATTCTCATGTGAATTATTTTCACTTATTTGTAAAGTGATGTAAACATTGTGTTCTTCACGCATCTTCATATGTCATAAAAACGTGAGCGGGTATACGGATCTCTCATTTAATGAATTGCTTGATATAAACACTGATTCTTCAACAAACAAATTTCTATTGAATCAAAATGCATTAATTTCCGCATTGGTATTTCTCTCAGCAATGTCAACATGTCAGGTGTCAATGATGGTGTGATTGAGCAAACGATTTCGTTGATGTGATTTTCGTTATTGTAGAATAGCAGAACTAGATACTATACCAAAATTAGCAAGTAATACAAAGTGATCAAACTTATATCTCCATAAGGGATTTTCGATAAGCGCGTAATCATAGCCATTTGTACCAGACTCAAATCGACTGAACTAATTAATTGGAAGAATGAAAATTAACTTCAACATTGCCAATCTATGACTTAAAAAGCAATCCATTAATTGCCAATAAACTGTAAAATGTCAAATCAAGGTCAGGATGCTGAGTACTGATTATTAGCGCTATCCTAAACTTTTCATTTAATTGGAAAATTATTAATTCAAAGTAAATTGCATAACCTACATGCATAGACCTACATATTTACAATGATTCCATTTTTCTGCTTGTCTAGCAAAACTACAAATATATCAGCATAGCCTATTTAATACACCAGTATTGCGCAATGATCACGTAAGAACATACCTTAAGAGAGTAGATGGACACAAATCAAGTGATCAAGCTATACATGTAGCTTGAACTGAGTGTATAAAACTGAGTTATGTATAGCACCTTGCATAAACTGAGCATAAGGCGGTATTTCCCATAATCTCTTGACCCATGGCTTTGAGGTTTGGCCATGAAGTCATCCACGCATCATTTTAAGTCACGAAATAGTAAATTTCACGACAAAGGCGTACGTTGTTGGAATTTAAAAAAGAAATTGTAAAACAGAGGTTTATCTTTCATAGCAATTAAATGGGAATTAATTTTTTAATTTAAAAATCAATTTGAAAATCAACTGAATGAATATTATCCAATCAATAAATTGATCCATTTCAATTGCAGTCAAATTTTTAACCAATTAATGTTTTTCAATCCCCGTGGCCATTACAGTGTGAATTATCCGTTGCTGTACCGACTAGAACATACGGACACTCCCACGCTTGTCACTGAACATTTTAGGTGGTAGTTGCAGATTTCAACGGATTTTTTCAGTTACCGTTTTCTGATAGGTTTTAGCTGGTAGATTAACGGCTCACGAGTGTGCCCATGGCCATTACAGCGTGACTAGGCCCATCGGCCTACACTGCCTATCATATTTGCAATATACGTGTAATTCATGTCTAATTAACGGCTTCAAGGGGGGGGGCAATCATCAACTTAAATACACTGTAAACCGTAGACCGACAATCATCCTACAAAATTACTGACAAAATCAACCGACCATTGTCACTCCCAATATCCTGCGATATCCGACAAATTTGTTATAGGTTCTCCACCGACATCGAAACAGGCGCTTTGTATGCAAATTAATTAAACAACAACTGTTGAATATTGACTGACTTTTTCGATTAGTGATTGCTTGACTTTTGGGCAATCTATACTATTGTGTGGCAAAACCATGATTTATTTTGACATAATTTAAGTAATTACCTACATTTTTGACAAAATTTAAGCTATGATTTATTGCTATTCATTTTGTCGCTTTTTGTCAGATATTGTAGGTGTTCAGTAGCAATCATCCTACAAGAACTAACAATGACCGACAAAATAGATTTTGTAGGATAAATGTCTGTCAATTGGCAGTCAACGGTTTACAGTGTAGAATGTGTGTGGGTCCGTGTCCCCCATGCATGACTCCCCCACCGATGCGTCGCCAATATCCCCCTTTCCATTAGTGCAAGGCACCTGAGACTTGATGTATTCAATAATATCAGCATGTTTGCATGAATTCGTGCTGGCCTGTGTGGTTCTGGTGTGGAACGTGTTTTGGTCTGTCCTTATGAGCCGAGCCGTTCCCTTGGAAATATTTAAATGTGATTTGCATGGTAGGCCCTATTTTTTGACTGTTTAATTATGAGATGATGTCAATTGTGATCGGTTTTCGTCACGCTTCGCTTAAGAGCGGGCTGCCAAAAATTTTTGGATGGTATTACCTGAAGACGTGCTACTTGAAAACAAACTTACTGATGGAAGAATGGAGTGACTGGTTCAAATCAGGGTTAAAGAGACACTCTCTCAACATAAGTGATCTCCGTGGCACAGTGGTTAAGTGCTTGGCCTAGCGATCCTTTGGTCGGGAGGACGAGTCCCGAGAGTGTCATTGGGGATTCGTCAGGAAGAGCATCCGGGCTAAAAGATGACAACACTCCAGATTGTCCATAGATAAACCATCATGGCTCTCAACATAAGCCGTCGAAACTTAACTGTCCAAAAATTGAAGTGGCTATTTCTAAAATAAAGTCATCACATATCAATCCCTATGCATTTGTGTGCCTTTCTTGATGAAAATGAAAAGTAAGATTTCAAAATAAAACATCTTTTTGAAATTTGTGCTGTAAAGCTTTGCTAATTACTTCACTCATCACGCACAACACATGCAAGGACTTTCAATAAATTTTTATACTTTCGGTGTACTGCATATACTCTAAGATTGATTTTATACAATATAGCAAGCAGCGCGTTTATGACATCACTGGCAATCAAGACAAAATTTTCTACTTAATATCGTAAGGAGATGATATATGCTACATCAAAATCGGTGGCCAATCCTGGATCTGATATTAAAGGGCAACCTTCTGTCTTTGTCAGACGGGCATACACGAGACCAAGATTTGACCCAATCTTGGTGAATGCATTGGTATGCTTTTTAGACTTTGAAAATCATGAAATCATGGAGAAAAGCAACTATACAACCTTTGTCCTGATATAGCAGCTCAATTATCGATGCTCAAGATGCGATGAAAAGAATGCCCTTCAGATATTTTCATTCACTATGAGGTGAATGTTGACATGGAGAGGTATACGGCAGGGTTGGAACCGGCCGGCGTCATCTAAATCGGCCAGCGGCCGGTTCCAACCCAATATACGGAACAATATCTAACAATATCCGGTAATACATGTAAGCTATAGATATTGGAACACTGAAACTGTCACTTTGTATTGCCACTTCATGCGTACCGTATAACACAGCTGCAGATTGCAGCGACGATGTCATTATCAAAAAGTAATACTATACCGGTACATGTGACGTATATTTCATCCAGTAGTTTTGTGTTTAGTTGATCATCCATTCAAGTTGTGCGGGTCTGCGAGGGAGCATCATTTTATGACGACCATATTGATCATGTGCAAGGCCGGGTGCTACCGCCCCCGCTGATGTAACAAATTTGATTTTAACAGATGACTTTGATTAATTCTTTTGATGCATATTTTAACGCTTTGTAAATTATGCATCTTTAGCAATTATCCGTGAAGCTGTGTTGTTTGAAAGTCGTAAAGTTTGATTATTGAATTTGATTATCATACATTGATCTTCGCACAGCAAAACACTGGCATAGATTATGTGTACCTACATGATGAGTCGAATTAAATGTCCGTAATTTTAAAGCGTCGTATATCAGTGAAAAGCCAACCAATTATCAAATGCGATGCATCATTTTAAACCTCTGAGTGTGGTCAACAATTTTACAATTATTAGAAGTTTATGGATACATACATGTATGTTAACGTAGACGATATCCAACAACCTTGAACTTGAAAAGTTTTCCTAGTTTTACATACTTGTACTTAATGGATCACAATACTTTGAAGTACATGCATGATTGATCACATTCTTATCTAAAAATAATGTGAATGGTTTGATTCATTTGAGAATACAATAGTCCATATAGGCTACAGTACATTATATTACATGCACAATAAATATTCACAACATTGTACGTCGCGCAAAAGCAATTTCTTAACTTTTGTTGAAATTTCTTGTCTTCAAACTGAAATAATTGGAGTTTCTGTGGCAGATAATTTTGTTGTCATCACAGAAACCGAACGCGAAATGCCGATAGCTTATCATAACAGGTTTCATTTTGGTACCTGACATCTTTGAAGCTGCAGGAAGCCGATCGGTTTTCCAAAGAATTATGGAAATTCTGTTCACTAATTACCTCTATTCTAATTGGATTTTTGTCAAAAGACAGCCGAAATAGTTTTACAAATTAGTTATGAACCTTGAACAATTGACACTGTGATTTCTCCATCAATAACATTGACGTTTGAAACTTGATAATTATTGTCCGAATTTTCGATGTGCATTATCATGAGATAACTGTTGATGTGGAATTACGATCTCATGATCTCAAGAAAATGAATGTGCAATACTTTCTTATTCAAAATAACTATAGTCCTATTCCACCTGCTGTGGTTGAAGTGCGTTCAGTGAATTTGAATTAAACCTTAAATTAAATAGAGTTTATGGCTCACGTTGCTCACAGATGGGAGGCAATGGTGATGGATGAGCTGCGGATGTCAAAAATTAATTACAATTGAGTGTTCGCAATTAATAGATCGTTGCCATCAAAAAAAAGCAATTGAATTCAATCAAAGTGATAGAATTATTGCAATCAATTGATTGACATCAACGAATATTTGCAATTAATTGATTTGTGTCAGTCTATAATTGCAATCAATTGATCAATTGATTTGTAGTGGAAAGGTATTTCACTGACTGATTTACTTGCAATGCTGTCACCACTCAAGCTTACATACCAAACTTACTAAACATAACCTATTCACAAATTGATAGCTCTCGGAATTATCATCAGTTTCTATTGCTGCACAACCTATTTAGTACCGTATCTCTGCATTCCAGTGCTTTTACATAATGTACAGCATACTACATGATATCTTTAGGTAGGTGCTCTCTACTTTGTGCTCTGCCATCTATAAGCGCGTGTGATTTTCCATTCACTTGTTTCAATAATTGATTATCACTATAGGCCTAATTATGATCATGAATTTATGTCTGTTATACAATTTACAAATATTTACATCCATTTGAAAATATGGTTATGTGTCTTTCATATAATGTATCTTGTCACTCAGGCTGCTATGTGACTTGCAAGTATGTAGGCCTATGTTGCTTAATTCATAAAAAGTATCAAAGCAAAAACTTCAAATCAAGAATTGATCTCTTCAAATGTTGATGATGAATATAACTGCAATTTACTTATTCCTAAGCCAAAATATATTGTAATTAATCATGCTTACCTCTATCGAGATCCGGGGAGGGGAGATCCGGCCTCCTTCATAATTTTAAATTCTGACTGAAATGAAAATCCCAGAACAATTGACGTGTGAACTTTCTAATGGTGGTCTTCATTAGTTCAACAATTAGTGAAATGTTGCATCATTGGGAATGTTGTTCATTTGGTCGCCAAATTTTCCCGCTTTAGGATCAACATTGCTGCGCAAAAAGTGCGTGGCAAAATGTTGTCAAATTACTACAATATGCATGAAAAAGTCAATTCGCCATAGAAATCAAATCACCTTATACATGCGTTTATTTATAAATGTCCTCACTTCTCGCTAGTTGTGATTATTTATGTACATGGGTAATTCCACGACGATTTAACCAATGGCATGTGCTGACTTTCGGATAAGTTTTCTATACAATAGAAACACCAAATCTGAAATATTAGCTTCCAATTTTGAATATAGCGGGATCTAGAGCTATTTTTAGAAATTTGATTTTTTTGAAATTTTTGAAATTCTCAAAATTTGAATTTTTACATCGCTGTAACTTTCTTCTGTATGTTCGTTACTCAACCAAGCTTTGCATGCAGCATTAGTTTGGCATAAAGAAATTATATGAATTTCAACGGGTAACTGACTGAAGAACGAAGTTACATGGCTCCAAAGAATGGTAAAATTTCGGGTCCGTGAAAAATCACAAAAAAAATTGAACTAATCTCACAACTTTCTGTCTTCTTGTTAACCATGATAATTGTGTTGTTGTATATCACTGTGTTTCACATCTGTGATCTTAAGCGGTAACCAGAGTACCTGCAGAGAGCTACACCAGGCATTCAAAAATCGTTCAAAAAGAAAAAAAGAATGGTTTTTTAAAAAGCTAAGGCTTTTTTTTTTTTCTGTATGCCAGTTTTGACTCCAAATTGATACTGAAGCTCAGAAACATGCTCAATCCATTTTGCCATTGTAAAATCCTGACCTCTAGTACTCGAGTCAACTATCAAAGTTTATTTTGGGTTGTTTCTGAAATTATCTTAAACATTTTCGAGGGAGAGGGGCGACAACCGCCCCCGTTCTTCGTTACGCTCCTGGAATAAGTAGTATTTACACTAGGCCTATATGGACGTCTACGGGCATCTATAACTTACTATGTTTTACTATATTTGCTATCATACACTGTTAAGCAAAATGGTTCGTTTTGGAGGCACGAAAGGCTCCGTAGCATGGGCGCGGGAGCAGGGGGGCAAAGGGGGCAGCTGCCCCCCAAAAATAATTTGATGGGACAAAGTATCAGGAATAGAAAGATAATGTGGAATTTAAATCGAGTTTTAAGCATGAGGTAAATTTAGTGTTTGTACATAAGCTTACTTGAATTTTCCAGTTTCATAATAGACTCATAAACTGTAATATTGTTTTAAGGATAATAAAATTTTGAATTAGTTTAATGAACGTCGAAGCAGGGTACTGTACCGTGGTTTTGTATTAATAAATTCATAAAATTGCAAATAAAGATTCATAATGGATACATTAGGCCTACTCTTTGACATCAACTAACATCCTTCCAAAAAAACGCTTCATAGAAAGTTTAGACAACAATTACCAAACAGGCATGCGTTTCTTTTTGCCCCCTCAACTTTGAAACTGCTTCCGCGTGCCTGGTCCGTAGGCCTATCCATATGCCCGGAGAGTCACTATATGAGGACTATGTGGTGCGTGTCACATTGGGGTCCTTTCTGAAGGTCCAAAGGGGTCCATATAGTGACTTATGAGATAAAATAATTTAAAGATTAATGGGCCGTGAACTGGTCCTACTATTTCCTCTTACCTTCAGATGCCTACCCATACCGTGATAACCACATTCTTTACTTTCCACCACTATGCGTAGAGGACAATTTTTCTTACAATTCCCTCGGTTGATTCATAAAATTGTATAAAGTATTCTTTGCAAAATGTTTGCAATTAAAATTACCAATTAAAATAATAACTATTAATTTTTTCTACAGAATTTTACATTTCTTATCATCCTTTAGTAATATTATGTGTTTTACTCATAATAAAATGAGTCTTAGATGACTTTATGTGTCATTTCAATTTACGGAGGAATTATTTTGGCACCTGTGAAATATGCTCACAACACTACTTATAAATTCATCGGACCCGTTTTCTCTTCTGTACCTCAAATACGTACCTACCCAAAATACGGACTGCATTTGTTATGTCGGGCCTTTATTTGTGCCATCTTAATGCGGATCTTATCCAGATTTTATGCAGAAGTGCATCTTTATTGTGACAACACAAAATTCTTCATTCTTTATTGTGACTTATCTGGTTTCAAACTCAATGGCATCTCAATGGTTGATCAGATGAAGTTGCTGGGAGTGATCTTTAACAACCATCTTAGTTGGAAACCTCATGTTCTCAGACATCTACGGCCATTTGTCAGCAAGGATGATATTGTGACAATATACAACGATGTGTCAGATGTCTTGTAGAATATTGTGCGCCTTTATTTGTACAGTTAAATGTTGCAGAATCAGATATCCTCGAATGCATACAAAAACGAAGTCATCGTATTATTTGTGGTTCCAGCCGGTGCATGTGTCCTTCTTTCATTCCCCTGGACTACCGACGTATTGTGATTGGGTGGAGGTTGTTTCAGCAAGTAGTTTCCGATGATAGTCATCCTTTGCATGGGGCACTGCTTCCACGACTTCGTCATTCTCGGAGATTTCTGCTGCCAAAATGCATGAAGTCCCTCCGAAAGGAATCATTTGTGATCGTCATGTCAAAACTTGAGAACGATGGCTTTTCAATGTAATTAGCTCTTATGCCACGGCAGTTACGTCTACGTTTGCTACTTTATTAATAACTTTCCGTTTGTTACTTATTACTTTCAAGATAAATGAATTTGTTAATTTCCTTTTGTATGTCTGTTCCCCACGATTTTCAATACTGGGGATTTTTTGAAATAAACGATTTATTATTATTATTATTTCTAGCAATTTTTATTTGTATTACTCTACATAATTAGTTATTTTCAGGCATATGTGGACAAATCATCTACAAAGAATGTGCAATTCAGAAAGTGTGACTGATAAATTTCGGACCCTTGTTCTACGGACCATTTTGCCTATTTGCCTAGCAGTGTAGTTATTTAGAAGTCTATAAATTGTACATTATGTAGAATTTTCACGATTGCTTTCGATGCCTATATCAGAATAGATGATCATGATATGACTTATAAGACTCACTATTATGAAACTGTGCACTCATATTACAATTGCGGTATTTCTGCATTGAAATTCATGATGTGTTCAATTTTTATAAGCCGATAAATCTATAATTGGGAGCTACCATTAGTTGAAAACAGCTCCCGAAGACGGATCGATATTTGCTTCAAATTATTGCTGTAATTGTAGAAGGTCAACGTCTTCTCAAATCTTTTTAATTATAATTTATTATCAATGTGTCTTTAGACAGTAATATGACTTACCATTTTTTAGACTATATCTCCAACTTATTTTCTTATGCCTCATGGTGCATGCTATGTAACAACTGCACATTTTGAAAATTTCTCTTGTAATTTTGCTTCTTTTAACTTCCTGACGAAAATTGAGGCAGCACTGTAATACCCTCAACTGAAGCCGGTTGAAGACCTTACATAATTAAAAAGATTTAATTGGGAGTCACCGACAGAGGAAGAGGAAAATAATATTTAAATTATTAGACTGATAGAGGAATGATTAGATATTTTAATTATCAACCTCTTAAGTCATTTTTCTGAATTGATCAATTTGCAACGGTCAATGGATGGGGTTATGAATTCGCAAAACAGAGCATGTGTTTCTTCACTTTACTTGGTGGCTCGAAAACAAGATCTTTGACTGAATTTTCAACTCAATCTTCTTCAGGTTCACAAGAGTTCATTAATTCGATATTCACAGTCGATGTGCTTCACAAGGTAACCTGTTTCTTGAGGTGGAGATCAACGTCGAAATTACAGCTTTTGTGATCAAGACCGTGACTTGTTTTAATTTCAGGCGTCGAATTATACACGAAGGTGCTGCGCATCACACATTCAAGATTCAACTTATAGCAATATCATGCTCCCCACGATTACTCAGTTGGTGTCCTGAATCAGATTGGTAAGTGCACTGAACTATATTTAGATGGATAGACAACTATTTATTATAAACTTCACGTGAAGAGTTAATGAGTAAATTTGCATTTGGTTTGTCCATTGTTCTCCGCAATCGTGTCAAATTGTGTTGGGCGGCTCACTACTGGTTGTATTTAACTACTGTTTCAAGTGGAATAATTATAACTATGTTAAACAAGCATTTTGGTGCTTTAGAAGGCAATCAGGCATCGCAACAGGGGGTTCCGGCTTTGCACTTCTCAAGAATATCTGATATAGAAACAGGTAGAATATGAGCTAAGCAGGTGGTTGATTTGAAGGTGAGAAAGACAATTGACAAGTCGATTCCATACACCAACAATTCACCTGTCCGTCAAAAGTTACATCTTGTTCTTGAAATGTCAGAAGCATTTGAAAGACCTACTTGTCTCATTTTACAGTTCGTTGTAGCACGAATGAAGATAATGGTATATTTGAGGGGACCATGTTTATCTATCTATGGAGTGAGCGCTCTATTATTCAAAACAGGTCACTCTGCTAAAATTGCATGTTGTTTTCATTCACTTGAGAATTGATTTGAAATTGATAATGGATGTTGTAATAGCTTTAGCATCGTTCATGTAAGCATGATATGTCTCAAGTGTTGCTTCCATCTGAGACCTAAAGAAGATAGACATGTTCAGCCATGTATACCGCATACCAGGCTTCTCAATAAGTGGGTATTTAATTCAAATAACGTTATTCAAAATCTCTGCAGGGTGTGCAAAAAACATCATTGCCAATTAAACATTGAACAGAGCTTTTCAAGTATACTTGAATTTGTTGGTCAATATTATTATAGTCTTGCTACACACGAAATTTAACATTTGAAAAACCTCGGTGAACTCATTTAACTTCGACGATTGATTGGCGGGTTGCTTCGGCGATAAGCCTTCAACGGAAGATCTAGAAGATATGTAAATAAAGTACCACAAAATTTACTGTTGAATAGACAGATACCTGCCCGGAATTAACTGTTTCCCTTCGTCAAGCTTCATTGATTCAGTGAATCAAAACACTTGAACTTTATATTAACCATGAGAAAGATGGTTTGATTAATCACAAGTAATGTGTTGTGTTAAATTCATGATTCTGCTGATGACACGAAGGAAAATTGGTCGTTGACTTCATATCAACAAGTTGCATCATTTTATTAGGACCCAGGGCACATCAAAATGCTGAAGATATTTCTTGTAGATGTTGTATAGATATTTTTCCTCATGTTGGCCTACATACACCGTGAGATGCATCCCTGTGGGAACGAATCTTGCGAAAAACTGGCGCATGTCAGCTGCAGAATATCATGCTAAAGTTCAGTCATATTTGCGGGATATTCGCTGGCGAAGTTCGCCGGCGACAATTCGCGCTCTATATGTCACCTTTTACTTTTGACTTTCTCTCTTATTTTCTTTAGTAATCCGCCTCTACAGCCGAGGCTCTATTTTCTCCCGCACCTCCTCACTATCCCCCACATATGGCTAATCTATCTAAGAAATAAGTGCAGACTATCATTCTTTGATGATGATAAGAATATAGAGAATCCGCATATATCAATTTTCATAACATCTCGGACATTCAATAATTTACAACAATGATAAATATTTGAATAATATCATAGTATTTACTGCGACATTTATGGAAGATAAATACTTTTTTTAGTTTAAGCCTTCGTGAATTAAAAAAAGATCCCTTTTTATCAGATCAGACTGAGTATACAATATATTTTCATGTGAAGGTAATATACGAACATTAGCCTACTACTTACCACTAATTAGTTGCTACAATATCCACGATTTCGCCGGTTGGCGAAAAATCAGCTCGCATTAGTAAACAAATATCTACCAACTAATTATAGCAACTTTTTCGCCACCTGTCGTTTTTTAATTTTACACATGTTTTTGGATAAATGATGACCATTTTCACATGCGGAGATAGTTCTTGCACGAAAATGAACCTTTAAAAAAATTATCCACAAAATCGCTACCTCGCCAGATAATCTGTTGATATCAGCAAGATGCGTTCCCACAGGGATTGTCCCCCGGACTGACATTTTTTACATGCTTGCTGACAGCAGTCAATTTTCCGGCAATCCAATTTCGGACTACATTCTGCACCTCACAGAATTTGAGGCAGTCACAAGCATGGTTTTAGTCAATCGCATATTTTCTATATTGCGTGTGTTATTTGAATGGTCCGATCGCTCGAATGATTTGCCCTGCTAGAAGATGGACGCCTGTACGAAATTGAAAGTCCAACCCATAAGTAGTCCCTTTTGAAAATACGATTTCGTAAATGTAGTAATATTTCCGGCATTTTTATGGCGGTTTTATGAATAGCCCCAGATGATTTTCAGCAGCATCGTGCGAGAAAATTACAGTTATTTGATCCTTATTCAAGTGAATTTGTAGATCATAACTGGATCATGCATTTTCATAGTTGCAAGCTCCGGTTTATTATAAGTACACCGCTATAGATTATCTACATGTATTTAACAGCAATGCTTCATCCTGACCTACATTATAACTCAAGGTCATCATGAATTACAGTGTTAAGCATCACTCAATAAAAAATTAGTAACTTAAATGAAGCTTTAATTTTTATATTCCCCAACCGGTTGCTTGGACTGTGCTATTAGTAAAGACTTTAGATGATGAAGCGTTGTGATGCTTTTAGTCCGAATGCCTTTCCTGCTGACTTCCAATGACACTTTTGGGGCTCGACCGGATGAGCGTTTGATTAAGATCTGTACCACGGAGACGACAATAATAAATAGCAGGTTAAATGATTATGAGAAATGAAATTACATCCATTTAATTTGAAGTTGTTAATATTTTCCCATCAGAAACCTGGTTGGTGTTTCGCCACTGTTTATTAGCGTCTACAAGGGACTGTTATAACTCCACTCTCGGAAAAGTAAGAGGAAACCCATTTCACCATTATCCTCACTGACGGAGGTTTATTAAACAGTCCTCTTTTCGCACGTTTATTGAAGACACTGATCAAAATAATCCTTTTGATCTATTTCATCACGTTGGCACAATGGCTAAGTGGCTGACCTTGCGATCATTTTTGCTGTCTGGTGGAGTCCCGAGAATGTCATCGGATTTTAGGGGAAGACATGAGGACTGAAAGTTTACTGAGGCTGGAGGCACACAGGAAAAGCCGCGGACATAAGCCGCCAGCCGTTTGGGAATTCCAAACAAATGAACACATATAAATGAATGAGAGCAGGCACACAAGAACAGCCGCTGACAAAAGCCGCCAGCCATCAGCCGTGTTCCGCGGTTATTTACTGGGCACACAGGAAAAGCCGCGGACATAAGCCGCCAGCCGTTTGGGAATTCTAAACAAATGAACACATATAAATGAATGAGAGCAGGCACAGAAGAACAGCCGCTGACAAAAGCCGCCAGCCATAGCCTGTTCCGCGGTTATTTACTGGGCACACAGGAAAAGCCGCGGACATAAGCCGCCAGCCGTTTGGGAATTCCAAACAAATGAACACATATAAATGAATGAGAGCAGGCACACAAGAACAGCCGCTGACAAAAGCCGCCAGCCATCAGCCGTGTTCCGCGGTTATTTACTGGGCACACAGGAAAAGCCGTTGTTCACCAACCGCTGACGTTTGAAGACGCCTTTTTATGAAATGAACATGTTCATTCTGCGGCTTGTCCTTGCCAAGTGTGAGAGAAGAATTTATAAATAGATGTATGCTGTTGAGGTGACAAACGTGAAAGAGCCAATCAGGTAACAAGTAATTGTTAATGTCAAATGCCTAGCAACCATGCTAGTTACCCAGTGTCATCACAATCGATTCACAGTACAATCATTTTATTATTTCACTTTACGATCTGAAGGCTACTTGTACAGGCTCCGATAGTGATGAGTGACTCCGATAGTGATTTCGATTTCGACACCGATAGTGAAGTGCGGGACCGGTTGCTGAAATTCCGGTAGAGTCTGATTTAGATCAGAGGTCAGTAGAGGTCAGATTTTCAGCTATCTTAGTACCATAGAAATGAACTGTTTATCTGAAGTTGACTAGAATGGAAATTGACTCAAGGTCGCGGTACATCAGGGGGAACTAAGTTGGGGCATGAGCCACCAATTAAAAGCTTCGATTTACACAATTGACTGATTCTAACCCAATCATACAGACGTTGGCAGGTGCATCTACGTGAAAATGCGTGCGATTTATGTGCCGTTATTGTGCATTGCAAGAAGCTTTGATTCCATTCTAGAGGTTTTATTGTTGTCAATTTCTATGCTTAGTACTGACTTCGATAGCATTGATGTCTGACCTGTCAGTGCGGCAACAAGGGCGAGTTTCTGCAGGGAACGAGACCGAATATGAGACTCCCACAGAATGCTGTGCATCGTGTGGCTGCTTCGAATCTGTGCGTCTGCCGAGTTCAGTCAGGTTCCTCTTCCATTCAGGCAGCATCAAAGGAAATCACATACAAATCCAATGGGAAGCAGGTTGAAGTATATTCGGTAAAAATGACATTTTCACTGTTTGAGTGGTGAGTACTAGGTCTAGGTCCATAATTTTCGGCATGGAATGTCTTCAAGTCATAAACTCATGTAAGCTTAGTTATGAGCACATTGTCCATGAAGATTTAGTAGGTATCTGAATATATACAAACAAAGCATTTTGATTGAATAATATCCATATTTAGCCACATGGCCACATGCCCAGCTATCAGAAGTTGTTAGCATGATGATAACACATTCTTGTGATATGAAATCATATTAAGACATTCCAATCCAAAACTATGGCTCTACATGTAAACCTTGTATTTCTCACAGAGACACAAAAAATGTCGTTTTTCCGGAAACTTCAGTCTGCGTTCCACTGAATTTACACATCTTTTAGATCCATGCTTGAGATTCTGGTTTTTAAAACATTGTTTTAAATGCTAGCACTTTTCGTTAAAGCTGCTGGTTCTACCTCGTTGAAAATACAGATATTCAAATGCTTTTTGAAATCTGACCTGGTTTAATCGAATACAATGTGCTGTAATCGTGCATTGCGTTAATTAATAGGCATACTTGTAAACAACAAATAGGCACTTATGTGCTGGGAATATGTCCTCAAAGTCAATATTTTTAAGTTTATATTTGCAAATCTTGCGTGTAATCATCATGTGAACATTTCTAAAGAGAGAAGAGAAACATGCTTTAAAATATGCCTTCAAAACACATCATGGCTTTAACGCTATGTCCTGAATCCGCACTTTGCACCTCATGGTGCGGTTTTTTTGTTGTGGGATTGCGTCGTTCAGATTGCATTCCTTCTTTTGAAATACGAAGAAAACAGTGATCGTCTCCCTGCTTTCTGAGTTTGCTCCAAGACACTACCAATACGTGCATATTTCGCTAATAGATATTGCTGTAATTCAATACAATAGGCAATATAGCTTTACATTTCGATTACATTCAAAATAATTCACAAGCAATTTGAAACTTCAGAATTTTCAAGAACAATGTGAAGTCTGAAACCTGTCCCTGATAGTTATGCTAGAAATTTGCAAACGTATAACTGTCATTCAGGCGGTACTAATTGAATCTTTCGACTTTGTGACAATTGACCATATCCTTGCAAATGTTATGAAATGTTCATTGTTCACCAATCAGTCAGAAGCTGATAAAAAATTGATTCTCAACTCCTTTGTTATATTCAATTTTGTTCGAAACATGTCAGAAAGAATTGATTCAAAATCCTCGTTCAACGTAGAAAAAATCGAAATTTGTCCCATTAAAACCACTCACACAGTGGTCTGAGTAAGGTTGGGATTTTGAAGAATCTTTAAAATTCCATGCGGGAATGACTCACGACGTATTACGGACTGCTCAACTGCCATTTCCATTCCGATCGGACCACTTGGACGTCGATGGGACTCGTATGTGTTCAAGTGAGCATCGTGCTGTTCCTCCATTCGACAAATGGGATGCCGAGATCTCCACCGTCGGAGATTAATATACCACACAAATATACCAGCGACGAACAAGACCAGGAAATATCCTAAAACCACCAACAGCACAGCTAAACTCAAGAATGATATTGAATCTGCCATGTGTGTGGATCCCTCTCAGTAAGTTAATGATATGAGACTGATCTGTCTCTACGCAATGATGTATTTCAATAAATGCCAAGTCATTGAGCTTCATAACTCAAATCTCTGAAACCTTAAGAGTAGCAACAGATATGTCGTTGACATAGTGGACTATGTTTATATTTCACCTGACTGTTTGTTTGATATGATCGACTCAGGCAAATATAGACGGCATTCAGCTAATGATATTCTTCGTGCAAGCCAACTCCAATTCAAATTGTCTTCATATTGAGCGTTCTTTGAATCTGACAGGTTTGCATTTTCACTTCTTTGATATACTTATTTCATATTATATAATAAAGAATACCGTACATTATGGCATCGAAGTTTTTCAAACAAAGCTTCTGACTTAGAAATCGATTCTTTCTACCCGGCTTTTTACCTGCGGAAAATTGTTAGAAATAGATTGTTACTCAGTGAGCAGGTTTGTAACCCAATAGTGGATAGAAGTGGACTTTCTATGGTATTGTTAATTTCTATGACTACAACAACTTCTGAGATATGGAAACGACTTTCATAGAAAAATGACAGTTGAAATAGACGGCTTGGAAAACTTGCTCAGTAACAATGCATACACGGGTACATGTACGGCTATTACCTTTCGAATGATCTAGACTTTTCCGATGATTTGGTCTGTCATTTGAAGGGTAGTATATCTACTCATAAATGTCTTCAAATGTTTCGGAAAAGAAACAAAATTCACTTCCTAAAAGTACTGTTACTAACAAACAAAATGATAGGTAACATTTACTGTATTTACATTTCCATGACTGCATTGGATGTCCATTATACACATTTGATGATATCACGGTAGTATTATTTCCTAAGCACAGTTGACCAGTCGACGGGAGATCATCTTATTATCAAAAGAAGTTAGAAAAAACTCCCCAAAGTTTTGGTCAATAGTTTCTTAAAAAATTAAAAGTGAAAATCAGACGTGCATGTCCTAGAAAGTTATACAAAAGTTTGCAGCTGTTTCAGCAGAATCTTGGAATTTCAAATGGGAATGTATCACTTTTCTCGTAAAGGTTTGAGAATTGCTTTGCTGAGTTACTTGGAAAGTGATGTGATGAAATTGAAATTTTGCTTCACAAGCTATTACCAACTTTGAATTTGCAAAATACAGTTGGATTGCAAAGAACACATGTTAGGCATTGAACACACACAAATAAGATGAATACACCGCTACCAAAGTGACGATGGCAAGCGTGGTTTATCCGCACAGCGTCTGTCCCACAACTCCACTGCTGACTGTTGTTTTTCTCTCCATGTCGGCCACTGTAGGCCCACAATCGTTAACTTTCTTCCTCTATCTTGTGTACATCGGCCTTTCCAAGTCCCACAGGACCTCTTAGTCCCTCATCTTCTCCGGGGCGCAGCTTCCACTGCCTGCTTATCGCGACCGCCCCATCGGGAGCTTTGTTTGTCTGCAACTGATAAGCATTCGGTACTCGGGTAACAGCAAGAGTAAGAAGGTGAACGCCTACCTCTCCTGTGCTGTTTCAAGCATGCCACACGCACATATACACACACTAAAACCAAACACAAACATGGAAGTCTAGAAAATCGCCTCATGGGGCCAGAATGCGATGAAAAATCAACAGCAGACGGGGTCATTTGAAAGATGTTGGCCAACAGATCGTGATAGACAAGTAACAGGATTGATTCGTCCAATGGGAAATGAAGATATATTCGACAATTTTATCGCCTTCTGTCACGCTGAGAGAGAAGTGCGAATAAATGCAGAATATGCAGACATATTCCGATGATGTGAGGATTCATACTTGCAAAAAATATATCGTAGCTACAAAACCATGAAATTTAGTATGTGCTGCAGAAAATATTTTGGGGGAGGCCTGAAGTTTTTTGTTACTCAATTGCTATGACGTAATAGCGCAAGTGAGGCAACATGTTGTGGAATCGCATCATTTTACCATTATACAGAAAAATAGCTAGACTCTTATCATTTTTTCAAGTCAAAATCCAGTTTCTACGAGAATCAGTGCGCCCAGTGACCAATCTCGGGCATTCACCACCATTCATGCCATTGTGTAAACAAAATGAGACGGAGATTTTATGTAATCCGCTATTAAATTAACTTTTGAAGATCATGCACCGCGTTAAATGCTAATTTCATTGTCATCTCAAGATTCAAATCAATCAGATGCTGGAACTAATTGATTTTTGCGCGCCGTCCGACAATGAAAATGATGGAAGCGCCCGTTTATGAAAATCAGGATTTTCATTTTTCGACGAGGTCGCGGCGCTGAGGGGTCACCCGGCATCCTCCCTCTCTCGACCCCCCTGGCTGTAAATGCAGTAAGTCGATAAATGACCAGAATTGAAGTTTGATATCTTGTCTATGCACAATTATGGCACAAAGAAAAATCTATGGCTTGTAGATAAATGTGGATCTAAAGTTGAATTCATATGCTTGAGCTTCAACTTCTATTATAGATTGATATTGCATCTAGGTTATGTTTTAAAGCTGTTAAAATGTGAAAATTTGCCAAACCGAACGCAACAACAGCCCACTGGTTAGACTAGCCATGTATTCTGGCAAACAGTATAGGATCCAAAGGAGGTACTGATACACTGTAAACCGTTGACTGACAATTGACAGACATTTATCCTACAAAATCTATTTTGTCGGTCATTGTTAGTTCTTGTAGGATGATTGTCACTGAATACCTACAATATATGACAAAAAGTGACAAAATGAATTGCAATGAATCATAGCTTAAATTTTATCAAAAATGTAGGTAATTAATTTAATTGTCAAAATAAATCATGGTTTTGCCACACAATAATACAGATTGCCCAAAAGTTAAGCAATCACTAATCGAAAAATCAATCAAGATTCAACAATTTTTGTTTAATTAATTTGCATACAAAGCATCTGTTTCGATGTCGGTGGAGAACCTACAAATTCGTCGGATATCGCAGGATATTGGAGGTGACAATCGTCGGTTGATTTTGTCAGTAATTTTGTAGAATAATTGTCGATCTACGGTTTACAGTGTAATATAATGTCTGATAGCAATTTTACTTCGTGAAAGAAAGTCTCAAAAATGTACAGATCATCCGTGCATTCCATCCTTTCGAGCATGGCTTCACGCTTAAGGACATGATTCTATTCTCGCTTGAGCGCAGGTTTTCATGCTAGATTGAAAAGCTACACTAGTGGCGCAGCATTTGAAGCTAGATGTAAGCAAGATTGAAGCCTGATTCAATCCGGATTCAATCTAGATTGGTTCTGCATCTAGCTTCAAAGACCACGATAGACTCGCGATTGAATCTAAGGTATGAATCCACCTTAATACATTGCATCAAACAGGGTGCGGCATAAAAAATGTGACTGAATTTGAATAATAATAGTAATATTATCAATATTATCAATATTATATCAAATTTGGAACCTATCTTGAGGCATCTTCTTTCTTTTGACTTCAAGAAATTGTTCTCTGAATTGACTCTGGATGACATGACCGCCAAGTTCTATGACATTTTATATGACTCTATTTCGTTCCTGCCATGCGACTATGTTCGACGAACATCAAATGATAAACCCTGGATCACTTCGAATGTCAAAGTCTTAATTAATAAGCGCTACACAGCCTACCGATCGGGCAGATGGAATCTCTACTATCATTACCGCGACAAAGTAAAGAAGGCAATTTTTGAAGCGAAGCAAGCTTGGGCAAATCGCATTCAGAAGCAAGGAGGCTCCATTTGGAAAATCAGGGAAAAGGTCATGGGGAACCCTCGAGATTATGATTGGTTGCAAAAATGTGCACCGAATGATCAGTTATCTACTGTGCTCAACCTCCTCAATGACAAATACACGTCTGCAATGAATAGTGATTCTGCTGAACTATTTCCATGTCCATTCATCTTTCCTCACCACTTCGTTGAGTCAGAGGTCAAGAGGCTCTTACTGGGAATCAACCCACGGAAATCTCCAGGCTCAGATGGGGTACCATCGATCTTGTGGGTGAAGTTGTCTTCTAGTCTTGCTGATCCTATTTGCCAGATATTTAACAGGTGTCTTGAAGTAGCCAACTTGCCTACCATGTGGAAACAAGCAGATGTGGTCCCAGTACCGAAAACAAAGTCACCCAGTCTATCTGCGACTCGCCCTATATCTCTGCTCCCGATGCCTGCCAGACTTTTCGAGAGTTATGTTGTCGGATTATTCTCAGACGACATGTGCAAGCACACAGATGTCACACAGTATGCCTACAGGAAGAAGAGCTCAACATGCTGTGCTCTTTTACAGCTGACCGACTACATCGCTAATGCTCTGTCACGAAAGCAAACTTCTTCTTGTCAGTTGCTGACTCTTGACATCGAAAAAGGATTCGATCGTCTATCACATCATCTCTTGATTCAGAAAATGCTTCGTGACAGCTTTGATCCCTACCTGGTAAACTTTGTTTTCAACTACCTAAATGGTCGATCACAGAGGGTCCGTTGGAAGTCCACTTTCAGTGAATGTAAAATCACCACCAGTGGAGTGCCTCAGGGATCATCCATAGGGCCCTATCTGTTTGCCTACTTCTTGTCCGACTTGGTAGTTTCTCCCAGTGTGTGTATGGTGAAGTACGCCGATGATGTTTTCATATGTGGTCCAAACCCGAGCGCATTGACTGACGACTGTGTTGTTGCAACTGCCTATGATGAAGTAGCACGTTGGATGTCTAACAATAAGATGGAAATCCAAGCAAGTAAATGCCGACAGATGACTATTTCTTTGTCCCATCATCCTCATTCCAACAGTCTTATCGAAAATGTTCCATGTGTTGATGAGCTAAAAATTCTGGGGGTTACCTTTGATCAACGTCTCTCTTGGAAATCTCATGTCGAAACACTGTGCAAAAGGGCCTCGTCTAAAATGTACGTTCTTCGAACTCTGAAACCCTACCTCTCCCGAAGTGATTTATTCATGATATACTCCGCTTGTATCAGAAGTGTGCTAGAATACAGTGCTCCATTATTTGTGAATTTAGGCAAATGTGAAAGTGACCTTGTGGAAAGCGTCCAAGATCGATGTCATCGCATAATATGTGGCTCGGCCTCCTCATGTAATTGCTCTCTTTTCGTCCCACTACAATACAGACGCAATATTCTTGGTTGGAACTTATTTCAGCAGATGTCATCAGACAATAGTCATCCTATTCACGGACTACTTCTCCCCCGACTACCACACACAGGACACTTTAGAATTCCACTGGCTTCAAATCGTCTCATACAGCGCTCGTTTATTGTGACAATGTCCAAATTATATAATTCAAATTTCCATACATAACGTTTGTAGTTCGACACATCTACCTCATGCATTACTTCCCGAATATGTGTTTTTTTTCTCTCACTTGACTTGTTATGCACAATACTATCCTACTGTCTCATGTTGTATCTTCATGCATTTGCCCCACGTTTCTCAATATTGGGGTTTGAGAAAATATACGAATTATTTATTTATTTTTTATTTTTATATTAGTGTTTATTTGTCAAAAGTAATGAAAATCATTAAAGAGTCACACAAAATGTCACATATTGCTAATAGTAAAATTATGCGACTGAAATACAATATCATTTCAAAAGAATAAATGTAGAATAACTTTCTAATTATCCAATAGAAATTGACAAATAAGGTCTCATTTTGAAGCCAATACACATCTTCAAATCAACATTGCGATGATTGCATTTTAGGATGAGAGTGTGAGCTACATGCAAAGCAAAAAGAGCTTGAAATCCAAAAAACGAGATGAAAAGAACAACGACTGAGTGGAAAAGCTAGCCTACTTCCAATTCTTCACTTAAACGAAGATGATCATGGCGAAGTCTATTTGCTGTAGACAATCATAAAACATCAATTGGGTGATGAATTTTGCATTTTCCTGTTTTATTTCTTCCTAAGTTTCCACGTATCTTCAAAGTTAAACCCCAAACATTCTCATTCACTGCTTCCAATTCTTCACTTAATCATCATGGAGAATCCTTTCACCATTGTTGCAAATGAATTCTACATCCAAATTTAGTCACAAATTTCATACCGCACCCTATAGTCAACACTAGTATTTGTCAAGTTAGTTGTCGAAGTTGCTGAGAGCAAATTACAGGTTAATTTTGGAGAGAATTCTAGGTGAGATTGTAGTTTTATATGAAATAGCCTACTATTCTGTGGAATAATATACTGTGTCTATGATTATTAGTCATCGACAAGTAGTTCACAGTCTGACAGAGTTCTTTTTTTCTGCTCAATGGCTTCAATATTGAAGGGTGGTCAGTGTACTGACTGACCGGCACAATGTCTAATTATTGGATGATTTCTCATTCAAACGATAAAGAAAACGAGCTCAATTCTGGAATTAGGACAACAAGCATGATAAAAGTCAGCACGATAATGAGTTGCGGACTTACCATCATAAGTATGCACTGATTTTTACCGGATTGAAGATGCATTTCTAAAGTTTTACTAACGAAGCTTAATTCGTGAGAAGACTTTCCAAGCCTCTGAGTTCTTATGACTGTTCCCTCAATGGCGTGTTTACTTTTTTTCAAAGTTACACAATTTTTCTGTGACATCAGAAAGGACTCCTGCAGAGCGCAGGGGAGTGAAGAAGTGTCATATCATTAATTCATTTCCGCATTAACGAGTAGATTGTGGGCGGATCCAGTGACCTCATGTCAATCGCTAGCGACAGCTCACAATCACGGGAGCGTCATAAAGTCAAGATTATCCTCCCGTCAGTGGCTGGCGACTCAGGAGGGACCCCTGGCCAGCAAATGACTGGAGTGACGTATTCCGATGGACAACTCGTGGACATCTAGCACCGAATTAGTTACTGTTTCGGAACCGTCCTGTGAGCTTGTTCTTATCTCCAGCGGCGATGTAGGAGAGAGACGTTGCCATCTTCTGCGGACATGTATTGGCAAACAGGGAGATGAACGACGACATTGCCAATGATGCGCGCAGTTGGCCTTTGGGCTCTAATTTTCTTGATTACGGCCATATTCGCAGGTGAATTATCCCCTTCCAGCACGCGTCTACTGTCTTGTTTTGAGGGGCGTCGACGTTCCCCAACGCCTGTGGCTAGTTTGTGGGACAACCCTCCTCTTTCTTCATTCCTCAATCGGCGTTGACAGACCTGCTGGGCGAAGCTCCCCCGTGATCCCATGCCATTTGCCTTGTGGGACCGGGAAACTAGCTGATTGTATCTGAGGCTAAACAACCTAACACCCTGGGGTGCAGACTTTGCAAAAGATATCGTGCTAGCTGAGATCCATTCGCTAACGTTTTCAAAGTGTTTGTCCGCCTGTGTACGAGCGTGTGTGTATTGCACACTTTGCCAACCTCTTTTGCCCCAAGTTCCCACTGCCAGCATCCTGTGGTGACAGACCGTGGGATGCAAGGTTAGTTTGCAACATGGTGATTAGAAGAATCCGAAGGTTGAGTGATATTGGCGTAGACTGGTGCATTGGCAACTTGTGTTCTGCATATTTGAGTGCAATTTGCAGAATCCATCATCGTGGAACAAAAGCAAATGATTAATCACCGTCTCCTTTATTGCTATTACACCGTCATTGTTGCGCACTTAGTCATGGAATTCTTAGTTTAGCACTTTAGACCTGACGTATTCGATTGAAGTCATTCCATTAATTCATGTGACGATACATTAATGCATTTTTTGGAAATATGAAGACATGAGAATTAGTGTCTCTTTGGTGTTTTCTCTTTTATTGCTTATATAAACACTCTTAGACTTTTTTTTGAATAAGATCACAAATCAAATGGGACAAAACATCGGAAGAAACTGTACTCATGGGAGATATTTCTCGCATTTCACGTTCTTACTCTGCAACCAAATCAGTTGAACCAACAGACCAAATATAATACAGTCATTTAATCAATAACTTGTAATTCCTATTGATTGATTAAGCGGTTACATTCGACAAACGCAATCGGTGTTTCCATCACGGATGATCAGGTGTAGAAAATGATTAATTCTACTGACCAGAGCCCAGATGAAAATCCATCCAGGCCCGGGCCTGATATTTTGGAGTAAATGCGGGCTTCGGCCCGTGCGGGCTCGGGTTACAAAAATGATACATTCCATGATGATGGAACAACTTCCCACCGGTCGGAAG
The DNA here is from genome assembly GCA_907163375.1 of Prostheceraeus crozeri. Lineage (NCBI taxonomy): Eukaryota > Metazoa > Platyhelminthes > Polycladida > Euryleptidae > Prostheceraeus > Prostheceraeus crozeri. The sequence continues at coordinate 180,900 of CAJQUW010002977.1, read as the reverse complement.
TTGCATATGAAAACGTTTTCAAAGACATCAACTCATTTCTACGGCATCCTTGCGTCACATCAGAGTGAATTTTTCTTGCAGAAGTCGAAAAATGTTTACATTTCACTGAGATTAATATATTATGATCAAATCTTATTGTTTTCATTAACAATCAATTCGTTGACGATCATTTGTGAAGAAAAAATTATGCGATTAATATGGAGATGCTTTTCGGATATTTGTTTACAATATTAATGTCACTTCTATTCATGATTTCCTCTAAAGTATGATCATAAACATTGCAAATCAGTGATTTTGCCTTATTTGGCAAATAACAATATCACGAAGTAAGTGCACTGATAACTAATTCTAGTCTCGATGAAAAGTACAACTCTCATAATGTATGAAGGCCTACATAAAATAGTTAAAACACAGTATTTTTGCGCATTTACAATATTTTTCGCTCTTAATTCATAGATCCACATTAGATGAAAAATAAGAATCTTTGATTTTCATGAATGCCGATTGCTTAAGATATTCATAATCAGATTTATGCACGGAAACTCATAGGCCTATTGCACAATGTACGTACATGTAACTCATAAAATTATTTAAAAAATGTGAAGTTCAAGAGTTCAATTTTTTACTATAGTGGTTGGAGTTTGAAGACGACACGTTGGATGAATAACATTAACGATTTCAATAAGCCCCATCGAGTTAGAAGTATATTCGTGGAAAATAACAGGTTTAGATTCCCATTCAATTTTAAGCGTTGCTTGAATGCGCTGTTTCAACTTAGGACAAAGCAGAAATCGAATGAAATATCGAAAAGACTCAGTGCCCGTTGTGGATAGGCCAAATTTTTAGATGCAAGAAATGCATTGTCTTTGGTTTTCATATAACATCAGTTAACTGAATATGTAGAAAAATTGTAATTTTTTTTGCTAGAATGCGTTATTTTAAAAATATTCAGAATTAGCGAAAAGTTCAACTTTAATCAGAAGACAGTTCATAGCTCATGGCGGTGCAAATTACAACCGGTGTTGTCAAGGGACAAATTGTTGTTCAAATTAATTACTGTTTCAACTCCGTAGCCCTCATTATTGCGATACTTTGATGCTAAGACATAGCTTGGAATTCATTCTCCACTTCTTCAGGCTACAAACCGAATTGACTACAAATTCAGATCAGATTTGATGTTAAGTCAGAATATTTACACAAATAGAGATTTATAATGAATTGAATGTTGGGAAATTATTAAAAAATCAAGTCATCATTGCATGCAATGTGAGCCTAACTGTGTGTTTGTTGATATTTTCTGTGGTGGTCAAACTATCATAGGTTTTATTTCATGACCCATCATGTGCCTCTCATGCATATACATTGTACATTGTCTGAAATTTCTTATTAATGCAGTCATCTAAATTTGTAGGGACTGGGGTCGACGCGGTTGCACAGCATCCTGATAACTTTCCAACAACTCACATGCCATAATTGGATCGGTTTTCCTCTTCATCGTATGTTATAGTTGTGGCAAAAAGCGAAACGCAAGCTCCCCTTGATTTGACGCTCAATTTCTGTTAAGAGACAGTCACACCAGACGCGGCGCGGCGCGTCCGAAAGCGTGCAGAATTTTCGTTCACAACCTAAGGGTCTCTTCACACGTGGGACCAAATGAATGGAACTTTAGACTGCAAAGTGTACAAAATGACCTGCTCTTCACTGGCCCAGTCCTTCAACGGACGATAGAAAGTAGGTCGATGTCCTTCATTTTCTCAATACTACATGACTTGTACAGTACACGTATTTGTCTCTTATGTAATTCTGTGCACAAATGTACTGCTTTTTCTGACTCTTCTCCTACCTGTCTCACATCATTCAAATTACATGTATGTGCACATGCAGTATGTGCGTTATTAGTATCTACTATTATTCTGTAGAACCTAAAAAAGATAAAAATTCTTTTTGATCATAAATTATTTGAATCTTCATATCTCGCATTATAGTAGTCGACAAGATACCTGTTTCACTACCTACATGTTGCGTTGTTGTATCAAGGTGACAAATTTCAGACATTTCTTCCAACAAGAATGTTGGAAAAACAAATTGGGTGAGGCTGAGTTTGTTGTCAGACAGTTTGGCTCAGAAAATCGTTGGCATTCCAAATTGAAATTGTTGGATCGGCGGGAGGCCTCGACACCGCAGGAGGGCATGTTGCTTTTCTGCTTCTAATCTGCCGCGCAACTAAGGCGAGAGTTGCACAAAAACAGAAACAATGACGAAATCTGCAGGCAGTCTAATGTCTAAAGAAATGGCGGAATGAAAAGAAAAATAGAAGTTCCTCTATCAGAAGAATAATTTTTAAATATTTCGTTTCACGGTTTTTCTCTCATCTTTGAAGTCAATAAGAAAGTGTACAAAACAATTTTGGAACTTCTTCCAATCAAACATTGAAAGAAGTCAAACCACACAGTGATATCAGAGAACTAAATATCATCCCTCCAGGATATATTTGCTTGACACAATCATGGTATTTCAGGGAAGAACAAAGTTAGATAGTTGCTTCCTTTACACAAAATCAGATTGTAATTGCCCCAATTAGACAACACGACAAGAAGAACCGCTTCTGCAAGCAGTCTTCGTAGCGCGTGCCTAAACATCAAAATTTTGTCAACGGAAGGCCTTGAGTGCTTCTTAATGATGGAAAATAAACCTTCAAATATTTCCCAAACAACACGAACCTCTATTGAGCTGAAGAGAAGGCAGAATGCGACAACATTGCTAGGTACTCATTAGATTTTGTGTTCACCACTCCTCAATTGACTATCGCGGATGAGATAGCTATGCTCGATTAACCCCTACGCTTCTCTCCCGGTGATCATAGGTAGATTGTGGGGCAGAAAAGCGTTGTGGATGTTCATGACTTTTTGCCTATTGAGGAAAAAGGCCACAGATCTGAAATTGGTTTGGAAGGGGCATTGAGACAAGTAAATTAAAGCGATAAATTAAGACTGTCTCAGCTCCTGGAAGTGATTATAAATTAACTAATACTGACGCGTACCTTTGTTGTGATATGTAATGATGTTGCATACTGTATTGTATATTTATAAGGAAGCTTCTGTAATGGCCAATGCCATAGAGCAAGTATGTTAGGTAGAGTGGTAACTCCGCATTTATTAAATCCCCAATGTGTATACACTTTCCATTTTATTAAATGAACTCGAGGGGGAGTAGGTAATTGTTGCCAAATGTGAGATATGCGAATTTTTGCATTTTTCCAGAAGTTACAACGGAATCGACTGATCATGATATTAATGCGGAAGGAAATGATATTATTCTGCAGATCTTCCGTGTCATGACAGCCTTGGAGAAGTCATGTTTGTTAAATGAACAATTCGATAGGTTCCTATTTCTTTCATGCTCAACCTCAAGAGTATTTTCTTAAGTGTGATCATATCACAGGCAACATGCTACTGGTAGAGCAAAATCACATAATCAAAGACAATTATTTCAATTATCTTTGACAGATGTAAATGGGTCCACATCGCTATTCAGATTCAAGAAATGAAACATGAATTTAGTGATCGAATAATAAAATCAAACCGGTGAAAATTGAATTAAAAACTTGAAATTTCAGCCAAGAAAGCACGAATAATATCGTCACTTTTTCATGGAGACTTTCATTATAATGCGGATCATGAAATTCCCTTGATAATCAGCTTCATTTCCGCTTAGTTAGGATGCTTATTAGCAAATATTCATTCTTTTTGATATCCAGTTTGTTTCATACTACTTATATAGGTGCGTCATCTCGATAGTATATAAATTGGCAAAATTTTGACTTTGCAAAACTGCTCAAATAATTTTTTGGACCAAGGGAACGTAATCTCCGCAAAAAGCTGAATCCTTTCATATAAAAATTTTCACTGTACACTGTAAACTGTCACCTCCTAAAATCGAAGAAATCTGCATCCTAAAGCGCGACGCACTAGAATTTTAGGAGGTTGCGTGAAATAGAATGCTGACATACTAAAGAGAACAATAACACTAGTGCGCTAGCCTCCTAAAACGCTTTGCTTTAGGATCTTTTTATTAGTTACGAATAGTGTCTCGCTTCAGTGTGTGATTTAGGAGGTGCTGGTTTATAGTGTATACAGATACTTTTTTGAGTCGACACTACCTACATATCCCTACTCTATGACCAATGCATTTAAAAATGGAGATAGTTGCCCAATTCATTAATCCAAAACAATTCCCAATAATCAATAAACACCAAAATCAAAGCAATATAATAAGAACGTAATGCACGAGCGCTTTCGTGGTCTCTATGCGCAACAAATGGGAACACAACTCAAAAGGTACTCTAACTGCCAATCACCACGGTAGCAACAGTGGTGATTGGCACTAACAACAATCACCACAGCTCTGAAATTGGTTTGGAAGCGGCATTGAGACAAATAAGAAACAAATACATTAAAGTGATAGATTAAGACTTTCTCAGCTCCTGAAAGTGATTATAAATTAACTATAATTAACGTTGAGTGTAAACGAACTCTTTTTGGACACAAAGACCAGGTTTGCGACCAAGAATGACCAAAGCTTACAGAATACGCAACTTAAAACTTTGACTGGAAGAACATAAAATCGTAAAATATGATGAAAACGCATTGCCAACAAGTGAATTACATTGAACTGCGTGTCTACAAATAGATGAGAATGGATTACGGGTTGAAGACTTACATGTAAGAAGCCAAAGAAGTAAATGTTCTTTAATTCTAGCACCAAGGTTCCTATCTGTTCTGCCGATGTAACTGCTTCCGCAGTCACAGGTAAAATTATAGACAACATGCGACCTCTTCAGAAAATGAACCGGGTCTTTTAAAGAACAACCTTTTTGTGTTGTGTTCCCAGTTTTCCCGTTAGTTGCATTTCATTTCACTTGGTCGGTGCACATGAATGGTGCACATTCACTTGCACGGTGCGAAAGCGCTCGTGCATTACCTTCATATCACATTGCTTTGATTTTGGTGTTTATTGATTATTGGGAATTGTTTTGGATTAATGAATTGGGCGACTATCATAGCAAGGGTTTCTGAAACTGTGGTAAATTGCACCCAAAGTACACTGTAAACCGTAGACCGACAATTATCCTACAAAATTTCTGACAAAATCAACCGACGATTGTTCAACCCCAATATTCTGCGAAAATCCAACGATTTCCGAGGTTCTCACCGACATGATGTAAATGCAAACGTATTAAAAATTATATAAACAATTGATTGGATTGATTTTTGATTTTGGTGGAGTGCTTGATTTTTTGACAATTGGACAATCTGTGTGTTGTGAATTAATTGATTTATCATTATTAATTTAATTAAGCTATGATTTTTTTGATTTTAATTAAACTATGATTTGATTATTATTTATTATTTTTTTTTACAATTGTATATTTTGTGTGTGGACATCATCTCATCTGACAAGACAAACAATGACAAAACAAAATAGATTTTGTAGGATAAATGTCTGTCAATTGCCAGTCAACGGTTTACAGTGCAGGGTAAAATTGGGATTTTTTGGTATCGGAAGATTTCTTGAAATAAGCAGGATTGTTTACTCTCCGGTTATCTCTCAAGAGTCTGCCTGCTGTCTTCTCAATCAAACAATAATTATCTCGTTGTCCCTATTTAAGTGGAGAATTTAAGAACACAGAAAAGAATGTATATATTCTTGCTAACGCTGGACTTGTTTTCCTAGTTGTTGTGTGGGCTTACTTGTTAATAGATAGGCTCAGCATGCACGTCTGTCTCACTCAGCCATGCGGCTTGTATTATCCAAGACGTGGCCAAGCATTGATCGTTTGTTTGCCAAAAAATACTTCTTTACTTTTCCGCTGAAAGACCAGTTCGCAATTTTCAGTGAGTTCATGTTGGCTATAGCAACACGTCATTTTTAAAAACTCAATCTAGCTGTGGATATATTTTCTGTAGTTTAAGTTTCACATTCTGTATTGCATTGGATTATATATCTGCTCTAAAGATGTTATTTTATTGATCATAGATATGATAAGTGAGGCAATTGTCGATTGCGGGTAATCTGGATAGAAAGGGTCATATATTTAATCTTTCAGTGAGCCAAATCCAACAACATTTTGGTTAAGAGATTGAAAATGCGTGAAAGCTTGAACTTCTATAGAAGTTACAAGACCTTTGGTCAATCGGTTCAGCTATAGGCCTACGAGGACCACAGAAAAAATGCGCCCACCGTCCTCTTCCTTGAATAGGGTCAAATGTAAAGTATTTTTCTGCTCATTCAGGTAACGCAAACCTGGTCAGTTATATCGTGAGCATTGTATCACACATGGAATACAATAGTGGACATTTTGAATGTTACTTAAATGCTAGCTTACCTATCAAATATTTTGCACAAGTCAGATGGCTATTTTTGTCTTTCTTTAGCATATTGAAAACGCTTGATACCTTCAAGTCGTCTAGAAACTGCGTGATTGCCCTGTGGGATAAAGCCAATGGCAGTGAAAAACAAATTCTTCAGTTGAGAGCTCTTGCTTCCCTATCGCGTTGACAGCTCAGCTGGTTGATCGATGGCCTAGATTGCCAGAGGTCTGTGGTTCAAATCAGCCAAGCCGCGCAGTTATTTTCCGTCAATTAAATTCATCATCGGAGTGGTTTCCGCTGTACAAAAACCTTCCAAGCAATACACACCAGTGGGGTCAGAGGGGGTGGGATACCGGAATGCATCCCGCCCCACCAGCTCAAACCATGTGATAACGATCGACTTTGATCTGCATTCAACTTTTGCCTTTTGCAATAACATTTCAAATGACTTGGGCGCTTCATCATGCATAAAGTTCAGAACTTGCGAGTGGCGCAATAATCTCCACATTAGCCACTAGATATAGTGCACTGCTGGTCTTTAAGTCGTTTCTGGCAGCAGCTCGACGTTTGAGCAATCGCTGCTGAGACGCTGGTGGAAATTTTGAAAGCAAGACCATCGTGAGGCAGTCCAAGCATGGGTGTACTACCGACTGGACATTGAGAAGTAGGATGACACAGATGACGTTTTAATTAGAATTTTTCTGCTCCTCTATACTTCGTTCGGATGGCCTGCCTGGGCATAGTGTCGATAATAAAAACTTTGGTCATGTGATGATAGTTGTTGTGATTAAAAAGTCATGCAACCGGAGTTTTAAATATTACAGCGAATTTGTATTTCGCATTTATACGAATCAAAGATCCACTCGCAACTTAGTCTAAAAAACGAGTAGGACTATCAATACTTTCAGAAGTAAAGGTGCAGTCAGCAGCAGTCAATGAATTGCATATACTCTGACTTCGATAGCATCTTTAATTGAGCATATTTGCATGCTCGCTTCCTTGACAGCACCAAACAGAATACATGCAGATGTTAGGTGGTTGTTATCTCTGCTACTAGCAAGTTAACAACGACTTTAAGGTGCATAAAAATTTCAGGAAATTTCGTTATGACGTGATTTAACCCATGATCACACCCCACCAGAAATTTCTGCGACCGCCCCTGATGCACACATATCCTAGAATTGTAATTCCAAGTAAGAATTAATCCTATCAATATATTCCTGCACCCAAACGAAACTTCTCAGTATACGACGATGTTCATCAAAATCAGTTGTCATCAAGGCCAGGCATTTATAGCCAAAATCATCGTGGATTTGAATTTTGTTTACCCCTCGAAAATGAGTGAGTTGAGCAAGTGATCAGCTACCATCGGCAAGTTCGTGCGCCAAAGGCGTGTTTAAATAGAATGAGTAATTATTTAGTTACATCCTCAGATGAAAAATGGGAGTATGCCCGAATTACTGCCATTTCATCTATTATCAGGAATCATCAGCAATAGTTCACACCCCTTTATCGGACACTATTTTGCGTGATTTGCTTCCATCTTGCCTCGCAAGTGGTATACCACAGTGCCATTTCGCAGAGCTGCACTACGCCGAGCATCATTTTCCCTTTCATGTGTGTTCTGTCATCGGGAACATATTTTGAGCTGTTTTTTATTTGAATTCTTATATATATTCTGAATTTACAGCATATGATCACTTTTGGGATTTTTTCAGGACTTGAAACTCATCGATTGTCATTCAAATGACGTAATAAACATCTCTCTCTATCTCAACATCAACGCAACTCCCTATTTAAAGTGGCAGCCATGCCCGGGTAAATTTGAGATTTGCAATTAGCAAGTTAGTGAAATTTCGACGGGCATTCATTAAATATCACTTTCAGCACACTACTGGCAAATCGCCTAAGTTAGTGCGCCTGAAATACTTAATAAATGCTGCTTTTTCCAAACACAAATATATATACATTGGGTGAAATAAAATAAACTAAATGGATATTGGATAAAATGGCAGCTATTCAGGTCTGTTCCCATTTTTCAACTGAGAATTAAACTCAATTTTACATTGTTTTTGCAAAAAGCAACATTAGTTGATTATTGCAGGCAAACTAACTTAGGCGATTTGCCAGTAGCATATTAAAAGTGATATTTAGTGTATGTGTAACAGAAATCTTCATACACTTCTGAGGCATGCAGAAGTTAGGATTCAATGCGCTTTGGATTGTCAATTGAGAAGTTTCCCTTTTACACACTAAAGTAGTTGAGCGTCGAGTAAATCAGAGTGGAAAGCACAGCTGGCCGAATAAATTTAGTAGGCACGGTCAGGTGTGGTTGTGATCCTGATCCATACCGAATTTATTCATATTACCGGCTCTTTGCAGAAATACAGGGTGGCGCACGTAAACCGCCGGATTTTAAACTTTTATTACTCCTCAAATATTCATCCGATCGTCATGAAATTTCGACTCATACTAGTTTGGAGTATTGGATTTATGATGATTATACCTGTTATACTGAGAATTGTCAGAAAATTCTGTTTCTGACCGAATGACATGTACTCATTTTGTTGACATCGAAAATCTAGATCAAGTTAATTAACTTAACATGAATCGTATTCTGCACAACGAATTGTGCGCAGTCTTGAAGTGAATATTGTTCAGTTACTTCCATGTCATATAAAATACCATTCGACGATTAAATCACTATCTGAAAAGAATCGAACATAGAAGAATGAATGATTATTCGGTTGCAGAACGAGCAAAATGCGCGGCTTGCTACGAATGGCTCAAGAGTCCAGTGGAGGTACAAAGGCTTCATCATTCAGAGTATGGCAAGAACGCGAGAGCACCGGATGCCCGTACCATAAAGCGGTGGCACACAAACCTGTTGACCAGTGGTACTGTGGTGACTGTCAAGCGGGACCGGTCATCTTCTGAACGAACGGAGCAGAATGTGGAACGAGCTGTGCAGCACTTCGAGGAGGACTCAAACACATCTACCCGTCGTGCATCCAATGCTCTTCAAGTGAGTCGCCGCACTATCCAGCGCATCCTCCATGACTATGGATGGCATCAGTACAAGGTCCAGGTGGTGCAGCGATTACACGAAGATCTGGAAAACCGAATGGAGTTCGCAGAACAGGAGCTACAGCGCATCCAAGCCAACCCGAGCCATTAAGTGGAACTAATCTGGTCCGATGAAGCTCACTTCCATCTGGATGGTGGTGTGAATCGCCACAATTGTCGTTATTGGGCCAACCAGAACCCTCACTGGATCAAGCAAGAGTCTATGCACTCGCCACGCACCACCGTCTGGGCGGCAATCAGCCAATCAGGTATCTACGGACCGTTCTTCTTCGACACCTCCGTCAACAAGGATCGGTATCTCAAGATGCTACAGGAGGAATTTCGGCCAGCGGTGCAGTCGGACAGAAGAGGCAGGAGCATCATATTCATACAGGATGGTGCACCTCCACACTGGGGACTTCCTGTGCGTGAGTGGTTGAACAAGAAGATGCCTAACAGATGGATGGGACGTGGATCTGGCAACCGTGTTCACCTGACCTGACGCCTTGCGATTTCTTCTTGTGGGGTTTTGTCAAGTCCAAGGTTTACCATACACGGCCAACATCCATGCAAGACCTGAAGGACCGCATCATACAAGCATTTCAAGAAGTGACAACTGAGATGTGTCGAGAAACTGCTCTGGCCTACCAAAAGCGACTCGAATCCGTCCTCGAGAATGGAGGAGGACACGTTGAAGTTCGATGACTACTAACACTTTTTTCTTATGCTTTTCATTTAATAAATGTTTTCTATGACATTTACCTTAATTCGTTTTGGTCATTATTGATAAAGACGTGGGGGAAATAAAGGGAAAAGTTTATCATTAAATTTTACATGTTAAGATGCATTGTTGGTATGTCAATTTTACTACATGTCATTCGGTCAATAGAATCAGAATTTTCTGACAATTCTCAGTATAACAGGTATAATCATCATAAATCCTATACTCCAAACTAGTATGAGTCGAAATTTCATGACGATTGGATGAATATTTGAGGAGTAATAAAAGTTTAAAATCCGGCGGTTTACGTGCGCCACCCTGTATATTTCCGGGATAGGGTTCTGGTGTGTGAGCTGCAACAAAGATCAATTCAATCATCTGAGAGAAATGGCAAAGCTGGAAATAAGCAAATCTAAGAAACTGGGCAGATAAGTTGATGAGCACTGCTAATAGCTCATGGAAATCTGTAGGATCGCGTTCTAACCCTAAGTACAGTTCGTTATTACTGTTCACATGTTCTTGATGAAGCGAATTTGCGGATTTTTATCCAATGTCATGATAGGTCATGACAGGGACATTGCTGACTAAAAATACACAATGACGTCAAATCATTTACAGGAGCGTGAGGAACGCAATGCGCCTCACGACAATTGGGATGTCTTGATTTCAGAATCCCAAACCCTGTAAAATAAATGATGTTTCAATCATATGAACGATATATTTCGTTGAATTAGCGATCTATTGTCAATTAGTAGATTAATAATGAAATTGATAAAACATTTTTGAGACGTAATTTTGGAAAGAAATAAAAACGAAAATTTTCCCAACGTTTCGCTCATAGTCTATTGAGCATTCTCAAGGGTATACAGATCAAAATTAACGACTGGATTACATACATAAACTGACTACAAAATTTGAAAATCATAGAGTGGAAACTGGGCTAAAGGGACTGAAGTAAATCTTACATTTGCATGGCTAACTTATATGTAAAAAACAATACATTTAGTAAATTGTGCTACATGCATGTAGACTTAGGAAAAGAGAAAGCAAACTCAAGCAACCGAGGTTTCACAGAATCCTTCTGTCCATTCAGATTAGGATGAAGTTTCTGAATAAATAGCATTTCATAAATTCTTAGATCGTCCTTCTTGCATTTCTTCAAGATCTTAAAACCCTCCATAGAAATTGCTTGGTCACAGCTAGATTGTAGGCGGTGCTCACTTATTACAGAGTGCCGATGTTCTTCAACTCTTTGGAACAGGTGTCGCGACGTGAATCCCACATAGCTCTCACCACATGAGCCACATTTATATTGATAGATCACGTTGCTACTGTTCACAAAGAGGAGCTAGTGAATTGAATTGTAATAATGAAATTGTAGATTTATTGACAGGAGTACTGTACTTCATTAAACCACACAATTATCAAGTAAATTCAATAATGGAATCAATATTTTGGCCATGAATATTCACTCCCTTAGTCCCGTTGCAACTGCTAGCATTGGTCATACATCAAGCTTGGATTTGAGCGTTCATAATAATTATTTCTGTTGGAGATGTTAAAGTTTACAATAATTTGTTTGCATTTCAGCTACACTATCAATTTTACACAAGTTCTTGATTATCGAAATTGTGATGAATTATTAGTCTTATAATCCTTTTTGAAATATAAATAAAACGCCCTCATATACCTGGATAATCATTATTAAGAGAAATGGACATTAATACAAAAGATGGATTAATGAAAATTACACGGATAGATGAATTAATCACATTGTGTATAGACCTTGTCAATAAAAAGCTGTTTCAGGATTAGGCACTTCAATATCCATGCATCTTATTAATGCTTTTGAGAACTTGATATTTTTTAATCGTGAATAATCAGAGATAGCGTAAAACAACTTACAAAAACTTCATGAACATATACGTAAATACAATTAAATGTCTCATCTATGTGTCGGGTGTCTATTGAAAGGACATAAAAATACAAAACATTTATAAGTAATCTTAAAGACTCACGCTTGAACAAATACTGGCAAACTGTAAAGCAGCTGAGATTTTTACTATTTAATTATCTTTTTTATATGTCATAAATAAACTCTTTGAATGAGACCGCGTGTCGGTTTCACAGCATTAAAATTAGTTCATGCACCTGAAATGAGCCATCAAAATCACCTGCAGACAATGTTCTGTAACTGCTATTAATAATGTAATTGTGTAATGAAAGACCTTCAGACACAGCCTATTGTACACTTGGCTGAGAACGCCATAACGTACAATTTCAATTATCTAAGTCCAGTTTGACGCTCGGTATCTGATCGGGTTGGGTTAAGGTGACTTTGATATCACCTGACTTAAAAATCAATTTACACTACATGTAAAATAAATAAAATGAGGCATATAAATGCTGTGCGAAATTATTTAGTAAATGTATTACTGTTCAAGATATTTATAGGTAGCATTCACAAACAAACTGAATCTGAGAAGCTCCACTAAAATTTGAGATTATGTGTACCAAATCATTAAGGCGGCCGCTACCAGATAAACGCCGTCTGGCAGCCATGAAAGCCAAACCATCTGCTCTTGGGAAAAGTATTACTTACTTTTAATGAGTAAGTAGGCTTCGCATATATTTATAAGTCTCTCGTTTCGCTCGTTTTCGTGCTGTATTCAAAATTTTAAATCACCAGTTTCTACGAAATTCGTGCACCTTTCAAAACAGGTAATAATTTCACTATCCTGTGGGCTAAGTCCAACGATTTTCGGTGAAAAGGGTGAAAATGCGCTAAAGCTGAAAGTCACAAATGCCTTACTCAGACGTACTATGACCGATGCAGAAATTCGGCATGTGACTAGGCGTATCGCTCCCAGATGGTCTTCATTGAACAGTACAAAATCACAATTGGCTTACACATAGTGCTGTAAAAGTGATTGAATGTATATAGATCAACACATTCCCTGTAATTGTACCACATCAACAGATTGTACCCTCTGACCTTCATATTGTGAATTGTGTAAACATTATCGGGTTCTTCGTGCAGCTCATGAAGATAAATTACTTCTTCGGGTCTGGTTCGAATATTTTGATGATGACTCGGATTATAGGTGCTCAGTTTGGATCCGGTCACTGTTCTAGACCATTGAGCATTCTTTATCTGACTAAAGATGGACTATGACTACATAATGCAGTATTCTCAGCAAAACGAATAATGAGTGTTTGGTTCAACGAACACCGATAACGAATTGAAAAAAGAAGTTAGCACACTTGGATTAATTTCCGCATATCCTTATATGATTCAATGCCTTTGATGCAATCAATAATTTTCCGTTATGACGTATTTTATGCATCACTGTAAACTCTAGGGCACGAAATTTAGGCATCAATTCTAACCAACACAAGGCACGAAGATCATAGTGCAAAGTTCGTGCCCATTGATTTTTCCTTCCATTTCATTGGATGCACATATATTATGGATACACAATATTGGTTTGGTGCCTATTAGTGCCTAGTGGCGCCTACTGATGCCTCGAGGCACTAGAAAGGCACTAACTTGGGCATGATACAATTGTCTGTTCCCTTATCAATAACAATTTTCCTATTGGGTTTGTAACATGGGTTGATGACTATCTTAAGAATCGTAGTCAAGCGGTCAGATTAAACAACCAAATAAGCAACAATCTCCCAGTTAAGTCTGGAATTCCACAGGGATCCGTGTTTGGACCTTATTTATTTAATCTAGCGATTAGTTCTCTCCATCCCATTAACGACTCAACGACTATCGTGAAATACATTGACGACTGTACTTTCGTCGTTCCTATTTCAGACAACAATATCGCTAATTGTCTTCAAGAACATCAAAACATGAATGATTGGTCATTATCTGTTGGTCTGAACCTTAATGTGAGAAAGTGTAAATTGCTATGGATCCCAAAGTCACCGCATTCAAACACCCCCAACATACCGAATATATCTAAAGTTACAGAAGTTAAAATTCTCGGCGTCTTTTTTACATCTGACCTCAAGTGGAGCAAACAAATGGAGTATGTCAACAGTATTGCTTCTAAACGAATGTACGCTCTCAGAGTTTTGAGACCACTGCTCGGCCGATCCGATATGGTGCGCATTTATAACGGATTGATACTATCAATTATTGAGTATTGTTCGGGACTGATGGTTGGTATGCTGGCTAAGGAAGAAATCATTCTTACTGGACGCAGAGCTCATAGACTCATCTGTGGTGATGATTGCCAGTGCAATTCATTCCAGGACTTACAAGTTCGTCGTAACTCATCAGCCATAAAACTTTTATTCACAATTTCTGATAACCCAGCACATCCTCTTCATACCCTTTGTCCATCAAGATCATCCCGTTCGGGTAGGTTTCTTCAGCCTCCCTGTCATTCATCCAGACGGCGAAACTCGTTTTTTCCAAGGAGCATAATGCTGTCAAACAATAGGGCTACCGGTTAATGTTTTTTACATCTCTTTTTCGGAAATGCTTATTCGGTCAATTCACATTATAAATGCACTATGAATTTACTTCTTTTCTTCAATGAAATTCTGTACCCAAACAGTGTCTAACTTACGTGTATGTCTTGATTTTCAATGATTTACGAAATATACAATTTACTTACTTACTTAACTAAGCCTAAGTGGCACGAAATTTTGGCTTCGTGCCTAAGTTAGTGCCCTACTGCTTACAGTGTGCAGGTGCACATCCATATTGAAGCAAAAACATTTTGTCACTGTTGTAGAATCATTAATTTATTCTCGGTCCAATGCTTGAAGAAATCATTAATAGGAGTTTTTCGACATTTTTGACAGACAGGGTCACTATGAATTAAAATATTTGGTAATTCCTCGTTGTATGAGATCAGAAGTTCAGGAGAATTAATATTCTGAACATCTTTTGTCTAAGGAGTTATTCAGAAATCAGAAACGTGTAGTTTTCAAAATATGAAAACACTTACAACAGGTTCCGTTTATTTCCTATCATTCCATGAAGATTGACATTCAGACATAGCAGGCCTACTAAAGTCTCCAAACTTTGGACAATTCGAACAACAATTTGGAAATTTTTGCCATATCTTGCCACATTTTCGCATACATCATCGATTAGAAGTATTATACGAGAAATTTCACATGCGCATGATAGGAAATGACCCCAAGACATTTCTTGCCAAAGAATGACGTAGTTTTCACTTAATCGGAGAAACAGAGAATATTTCCTTTTTGCTGAAAAATTCAATCTGCATCCAATTGGATTCACATGCGCTTTCCTTTGATCCTGTCTGAAAATAAGAAGAACCGAGTAGAACTCGACAGACGAGCAGATTTGCAGTAGTCATAGAGTGCGTCGCGTCATTCTGTGAAAGTCTCGCGTTCGGCCTCGCTGAATGCATTCGGCCATGCAGAAACTCGCTGTGGCAGGCCTAAATCCTATGAGAGTTCGTGTAGAGGGTGGGCCAAAAGTCTTTGTCGGTAAATGTTTCATTGTATTTATCAATTTATAACTACATATAAATGAACAGTATGCATATAAATACACTCGCATATATGCTTGAACATTCAAGAATAAACGAATAAAAAAGTTAACTTCATAATCAATCTCATTTTTCGAAGAAGTGGCCCTGCTGATCATGACACAACTGCAAACGCGTGTTGAAGTTTTTCATACTGTCACGATAAATTTTCATTGGGATTGCATTGATTTCCGTAGCAATTCGCTCTCGGAGCTCGTCAAGATTGGGAAATATCTCTCCATTTACATACACTCTCGAGCGTAAGTAGGCCCAGAACCAATAATCGCACGGTGTGAGGTCCGGCGATCTGGGAGGCCACTCAATTGGGCCTCTCCTTCCAATCCATTTCCCATTCAACTGTTGGTCCAGTATGTTCCTTGCATCGCGACTGTAGTGGGCAGAGGCTCCATCTTGTTGGAAGTACTTTTCACGGTGCCTTTGGCAATATGGAACCACGATATCATTCAGAATGGTACAATATCTGTCCGCATTCATTGTTGCAGCACTGATGTCATGGCCAATCATTCCTGAATATCAAATCCACGCCCAAACTGTTAGCGACTGGGTTCGTCCAGGGTTGCAGAATCGTTCGTGAGGATTTTCTTGACCCCAATAATGCACATTGTGCTTGTTGACATGTCCTGCAAGGTGGAAGACACACTCATCGGAAAAAGTAAGCTTCCGATGTAGTGCGGGGTCTTCACGATACTTTGCAAGTATAGTTTGACAAAACTCCAGCCGCCTGTCATCATCACCGTCGGTTAAAACTTGCGAATACAATGGTTTGAATGGGTGGTAACCTTCACTTTTCAAAATACGTCTCACCGATGTTCTTGATATATCCAATTCTTCAGACATCCGCCTTGTCGATGTAGTGGGTTCATCATCAATTGCTTGAGCAACCATTTCCTTATGATCATCTCCAGTAGCTGTCACCGGTCGTCCGGACCTGGGTCTGTCCGTAACAATGCTCCCAGTTTCCAACATTTTCTTTTTCCAGTACGATACGGTCGTTCGTGATGGAGCCTCCTCATTGTATTTCTGCGCAAATAATCATCGGCTTTCTTCACAGTTATCGTAAACTATGGCCCATGATGTTAGCATAACTTTTTCCTCTATCGTGATCTCCATTCTTGATGACCGAAAGAAGTGAAAACTGAAAACAGAAGCAAACACATGCGCGCTGCTTGCTGCTTGCGTACGCGTCACGTGATATGACAACATGCGCGCTGCATGGTGATACAACTCCACCGTTCGTCACATGCAAGCGTGGCGAACGAAATTGCAATAAATTGATAAATACAATGAAACATTTACCGACAAAGACTTTTGGCCCACCCGGTATATGATGTCGTCGTCTGGGTACAAAAACTACTACGCCGTGGAAGTAAACTTCACAAAAAACGCAAAATATTGAAAAGTTATTCAAGTAGGAATCATAGGACTGTGTCCACGATAAATTCTGGATAGTTCATGATTATGTAGAAGTCCATGATTATTCTGTAATGAAGAGTATCTGACGTTGAATGAAAGGTAACAAAAATGAAAAGTTTGAGAATAGCACATGTTAACAACCAACTGACGATGTAGTGCATGTATGATTAAGCATCAAACTGTATCAATTCCATTCTCAATTGTAAAGTTCATAGCACTTAAAGTAATTCATGATGTCATATCAATGCTTTTATGCAGGTACCTGTCCTTGCTTGGTTTCACAAAAATTCCACAGTTACGTTGTGAACCGTTGACTGACAATTGACAGACATTTATCCTACAAAATCTATTTTGTCGGTCATTGTTAGTTCTTGTAGGATGATTGCCACTGATCACCTACAATATCTGACAAAAAGCGACAAAATGAATAGCAATGGATTATAGCTCAAATTTTATCAAAAATGTAGGTAATTAATTAAATTATGTCAAAATAAATCATGGTTTCGCCACACAATAATACAGATTGCCCAAAAGTCAAGCAATCACTAATCAAAAAAATCAATCAATATTCAACAGTTTTTGTTTAATTAATTTGCATACAAGGCATCTGCTTCGATGTCGGTGCAGAACCTACAAATTCGTCGGATATTGCAGGATGTTGGAGGTGACAATCATCGGTTGATTTTGTCAGTAATTTTGTAGGATAATTGTCGGTCTACAGTTTACAGTGGACGAGCTCTGCTATTTGTCTGTAGAAAATAAATGCATTGACCTTTTGGATGCTACATGCTTAACTATGAGTTGCAACTACACTTGCAATCGCCTGTTGACTCAGTTATGTAGCATTGAATCTTGAGGACGCTAAACAAGAAATAGTCAAATTAAAATGCCCTAAAGTCTACATTAGTTAATTATTCGGAAGCAAACGCAGGATGAAGCTCTGGAAAAATGAAGGAAAAGTAAGGAATCACAAAAATAAGCTTTCATTATGAGTTTTTCAAAAATAGATAACACGCGAAAGACTAATAAGTGCTCACTTCAAGCAGATATTAACAATAAGCATATCATTATTTGTACACGAAGTCGTCAGCTAAAGATTCGAATCAGCGACCCGTGCGCTGGGAATTGCGCCCCCTACCTAGAACAAGAGTTAGTTTTTTTAAAAAATAATGCATGCAGAATAAGTGAAGAAAGATAATTAAAGAAGTAATTTTAGACATCTTTAAAGGTATTTCTTTTCCATGACTTCAGAATCTTCTAAATTGTATTTATGCACAATAGGGTTATTATTTGCTTCCTTTCAGATTTCAATTCTGGTTTAAATTTGTTTAAACTATCATCTGCATCATTCATAAATCAATTTTTATTATGTGTTAGCATAAATAATATTTTTAATATCATTTTCGATTAATTCAAATTTAATTGATAATTGCGACTCAAATTTGATGAAGTCTGGAATGCATAATCAAATATCTTAAAGAATTGTTCACTCATTAACTTCGCAGATATGTTGTATGAAAGTGTTAAAATTATTTAACCGTCTAGAACTCAGTGATTGTTCATTACAAAGGAAGAAATGTGCATAAAATGGTTTAAATGACACAGAAAGGGAGAGAATTAACGTCGGTTCCTTCTCTCATAGTTAAGAAGAAAGAAACTCCAAAATAAAAACTTCTCGAGACATAAATCTTCAAGGAAGTTGCAATCTGCTGGTAAGCACGTACTCACGTTTTTAGCTGGAATTGATCAAATGATCAAAGACTCTTGTTTGGCAATTATTTGAGTCTTACACCGAACAAGTGCGCATCAAAGAACTACACGATCGCCTAATTCTATTGATCATACGGTTCGCACGAGCAAAGACGGTGATAGCAACAAAACAGGTTTGTTAGAAAAGACTTTCTCAAGGAGAATCTTGAGTCTTTCTTTCGTGGATTGTCTTCTTTGATGAGTTTTGTAAAAATATAACTTACGTGACACAAAAGAAGGGCTGATGAACATTCAAAGATTCGCTTTATTATATCGTTGAGGGAAAATAGAATTCCTTCAGTTCGCTGATGCGAATGGTTTATGCTGAACAGCCGTCGGTGAGCCCCTTGTGCTCAAATTGTCGTGTTTATTAGAACAATTTTGTAGACAATTAATCACGATGCCTCCTTCTCGCAATTGTTTGAGTGAATCAATTAACGAAGATATTAATGAGTCAAGAACGAGCTTCTAGTTCAAAAACACAATCGAAAGATGTTAGGAAAGAAATTTTCGGTCGAATAGCTGAGTATGAGACAAATTACACGACACTTGTGATACGAAAATTGTACAAAATTGTGGAAATGAAAAGTTACACTGCTGCTCAACATGTGAATTCACTACTCTCAATGACTTCAAACATGCAAATAAAATAGGAATTTGAGGGAAATTTTTGGCTGAGTGATACAAGAATATAATGTAAGAGAAATAAAATACTTTGAAGATTTGCGCATGATAACTGAATGAATTTTAATTTCATGAATAATTGAGGCACTTGGTATTATCAGCGTGAAATTGAGCATCACTGTAAACCGTAGACCGACAATTATCCTACAAAATCACTGATAAAATCAACCGACGATTGTCACATCCAATATCCTGAGATATCCGACGAATTTGTAGGTTCTCCACCGACGGAATTCTGTAGGTTTTTGTCGGTTATCATTTTATTTATATTATTTGTACTATCATTTTCTTAATAGTTTATGAAGATAGATATCCGATATTGTATAGGGTATTTTTGCTTAATTTTATGCAATCTTGGAATTGAATTTCATAGTGCAGGAATAAGAATATTAAAAATTCGCTTTTTTGATTCGCTAATTGATTTATTTTAATATCATTTAATTAAGTACCTACATTTTTCATGTAAATTAAGCTATAATTTATTGCTATTCATTTTGTCGCTTTTTGTCAGTTATTGAAGGTGTTCAGTGGCAATCATACTACAAGAACTAACAATGACCGACAAAATAGATTTTTTAGGATAAATGTCTGTCAATTGTCAGTCAACGGTTTACAGTGTACCAAAATGCCAGTCATGTTTCTGAACCTAAACAATTTTACTGACATATTCGATATCTAAATATTTTTTTCTTTGAAGATAACCATCCTCAGTTATGATTTGATTGAAGCAATTTCTCATCTTAGGAATAGAAGTTTTAATCACTATCCTTGGATACATGAATGGTTTAGAAGCGTGATGATCAGATCAAAAGCCCATTAACCGACATATTGAGGTATACACTATATACCAACAGCAGCAAAATGTAGTCTTTGAATTTTTAAGTGACTTAGATACTTTTTCGATAACCTTTAGTTCAAATTTTGTCTGCTCGAAGACGCACCGCGAAAATTTCAAATCAATTTCCATTATTTCCAATTAAGCTTATTGAGAATCTTAAATTTTCCGATTTAATGTACTGTATACAGTAAATTTAATGCATCGATGCAGAGAGATTTGTTTTAGAGAATGTAGGCATCCGGCTGTTTTTCATAATGAAGTTTGTGCCATCCGTTAAATGGTGGAAAAAGTAAGCTACAATCATTTCATTGAAAATGGTAATAAAAGATATTCACTTCAATGAGCACAGTTGTAGATCTTCAATTAAAGTAATCGAATTGAATCACTTTGAAAATGGTAATCGGGTCGGATAATTCGATAATTGTAGATTTAATTCAGAACTTGTTTTTTGCATTCCAATGATCAAAGACTATATAATATTCAAAGACGGAAGGCTTTCAAGTTAAACTTCTGGAAATAACCCATGTTCTCAACGAAGATATCGGACAATTTTATGCTTAAAAATGATGGAGTTACCGTAGATATTTTTGCACAGATTATTAATATCCTTAGTTTCGAAATCTCATGCGCATCGGAATTGAAATTTTTCGAATCTCGCCCAATTCTGCTGTAGTGGCATGTTATATGCTAATACACTATCCCCGTTGATATTTTGTATTCAACTTTGACGCTGTCACCGTCAACTTCAACAAATTCACTTGTAATATTGACTTCTAACGAATGCGCTAGACTCCCAACATTTTTACAAGTAATTCTGAAGTTTTGCACTTCGATTTTACAGTCAACTTTGACATGTGAATATTTGAATTCTACCTCTTTCTACTGGCGTGTGTGTTTGTCGCATGTGAATATTCAAATTAATACTCCCGAATGCATCTGAGCACAGATCAGATCTTTTTTTAAACATGTGTATAATTATAGATTGAGGTGACTTTTTCGATACAAGTTTTGATAAATTAATCATGAAAATCTGTCAAAAATCTCACTGCGACCCATTGCTCCTGACACATTGTAGGTTTCATAAGCCTTGCCCTTTTGCTGAATTATAGAAATGACATATTTGATCGATGTAGACTCTTGCCTGGAATTTTGATGAAGCAGTCCATGGATTTAGAGTTTAAAATCGGCCCACCACCTTTTTTACATTAGTTCATTAATTCCAAATGTTTGTTTGACCCTGTTCCTCTGCGAACAAACGAGTAAGTCTCGACCCAGCTCAGTCCGATTATAATTTCTTTAATCTTATCATCTTATAATTTCAAACAACATATTCTAATGTCATTCTGAACTTTAAATCAAATGAGAAGTTTTGAAAAATGAAGTCAACTAAGGCTAGATCCGCTTATGGAATACGAAGACATGTCATTTGACACTGTTCAGTGTTGATTGGGAATATTATCATGGGAATGAACTTTTGAATGCTATTGTGTTATTGGATCTACATAATGGAGGCAGATTATTTGAAATACGAACTTGAGTGAAGTGCCGAGGTTGATATAGACCAAGAAAATATACAGAAGTTTGTAACAATTGCTTCAAGTTGCAAACTCTAATCTCTGTTTGATAACTTCGCATCACAGGTTGCGACAATGATTGATAAACAAAATAAATCTTGATTGATGTATTAAAAGTTGTAAATTCTAAATGAAGTTTTGATTCACAATTCTTCGAAAAAGAATTATAAAAATCGGTAACTGAAAACCGAATTAGTTTGCAAGTTGAAATGCAAGCTACTGGATGATGTTAGTGAAATAGCTGGTTAGTGAAATAATTCTGTTTAAATTCATTTCAAGTTTTGAATTCGAGTTTGAGAATTTTTGTGGGCAACACTGTGTCTACTGTTTGAAAGATGCCCTAACCGGTCACTTTTAGATTTATGGCTTGAATGAATCAGGAGTATTTCATTATTAACAATAAATAAATAACTATAAATCTAACTGTGTCTATTATTTTTATAATTTGAATGTTGTTGACGACTAGTGTCAATAGGCCTATATATATTTCTCGTGCCTCATGCAAGTTATCATCGCTCAAAGCTGACAATTTATGCCTTGCTGAAGTTACAAAGGTGTCCACATTTGTGTATATAATAAATGTGCATGAATGCTCTACATAAATTAAATGCAACGGTATCGCTAAATTAAAAAATATAGAAATAAGATGAACCTAATACTTGATTAATCAAAATTCTTAACTTTGTGATGTATGTCGGCCTATATGCCATTGCTTCCCTCTGCTGCCTTTATTCCTTTTGAAGTGACAGACGAAAATTCGGGAATCTTAACTAGTATCTATTGACCTATTTATTATTCATATTATTCATATTATAATTCATGTTTGTTGATCTAAAGTCCTATTTTTTCAGTGTGTGTTATCAAAAACGTCAATCGCGGATCTAAGTTGGATCGCACATATTCTTCATTTAATTATAGACCACGTTTCAAGTGATTCCTTCGGGGTAAATCAAATATTTGAAAATGTAGTAGGCATCATCATAACAAAAAAAATTGCATCAACTGAAAGCAATTCCAAACTTAGAATCTTATTGTACAAAATTTATGCAATACTGGATTCCTAAGAAAAACGTGAACAGGATTAACACTTCATTTTACATGATATTATGTGCATAATGTCATATTCATCGTGTACCATTCATTTTCATGAATTTCTGATCATATCTGCTATTCTCATACGAATAATTTTTCTCGTTTGTTTTGCAAATTCTAAAATTGTAGACAAATGTCCAACTCCATCATTCATTGACGTGGCACATGCAGGTGAAATATTATAGAAACATTTTCAGAGAAATGTTGAGCAAATCAAATCCACAAGTTTTCTCACTGCAAATTAACATGAGAAAACTATCAAACACTTTTCATAGTTTACGGAAAATTAGTCATTTAATCCTCATCCGTATAATTTCTGCCAAAAATATTTTTTGTCTTTTGGAGTAATCGGGCGCCTTTTGAAGGTAGTTGCTTTATTTTTACGCTCTCCATCATTCTGGGTTATTGTTTACGCGTCGATAATTACTGACTTTCCATTCGTGTACAATGAGACGAACAAATGAATTGTTATTTCCAAAAGATTCCACAAACATTTTTACTACGCTCCACATAGTGGCGGTTTCCACTGATTAAGTTGGATTGAAAACGGCAGTGAATTCACCATGCGGAATAAAAGCAAAACAAGTCACGTAGTCACGGCGAATCGGATCAGATCAAGATTACAAAATATTTTGAGACAAGAGTTTTGAATGTGAAAGCGACTGAGCGGGTTTTTGCCAATTCTACAGATCAAGGCTTTGCATGCTTATGCTCGATTACACTCTAACGGTATTCTTTTTGTGATTAGGGATGAGTGACTTCCTGATTTAATCAAATTCTTCAAGTTGCTGTTTGGAAGTCGGGCTATCAGCAGGAAGACTGTTAATCAGAACAGAAAACACGAAACAATGTTCACAGCAATGATTGTATAAGCTGAATAATGTACCAAATAATTCATTGTATCAAGCGAATGTATCAAAGCTTATGAACTGCGGGTCGGAGCCTGCCTGCGCCCGCAGACCTGTTGTTGTGAAACTAGCAGGAAGGGAGTTGGGCGAAACGCGATCAATTTCGGACTTTAAGCTGTGGGTTTACAGAAGGTACACGAATTTGGCCATTCTACGGGAGGACCCAACAATCAAAATCTTAATCAATTAACGTTTTGAGGCTAATCATAATCATAATCATAATCACGTCACTGAAATTTAGTTCAATCATGAATCTCAATCATAATCAAGGTTTTGAAAACTTAATCAATCATCAATCATAATCAAAATCGCGTTTATTAGTCAGCAAATTTGATTAATTTAAATTATAGTCATCCGAACATCTGTTGAGATCAGAAATCGGCCGCCAATGGCAGAGTGACCGCTAGACTATAGGTCTTACGTATACGCAAGGACGGAAAGTACATAATGTCGTCGAGAGTGCCAGTTGTTGATGCACGACCATGACCATGCGTTCACGCCTCGTCATGGAATATCTTCCCTCTGATGTTTTCTCTTTGCGTGTGCCTTACATAATCAAAACATACTCAATTGACCGCTGGATTCAATATTTTCGTCAATTTGTACGCTATGATGTCGATGACGAAATCGAATAATAACAGTAAAAAACTAATTCAGTTAGCTTATTAATTGAGCAAGGAGATGAGTTTAAATAAAAACTGCTATCACTGCTCAAGCCATTTAACTAGAATTAACATCGCCTGGACAAAGTGCCTGAAAGCCGTAATAAACATCATATTCAACCCATCCAGTGTTCATGATAAAGCGTCTGACCACATTACTCATAGTCGACATTTTGAACACCTTAATCAATCACAATCATAATCAAGTCTGTAGCCGCCTTAATCATGATCACATTCTTCAACACTTCAATCAATCATAATCATAATCAAACTTTTGAACACTTTAATCATAATCTCAATCATAATCAACATTTTTAAATATTGGTTAATCGTTCCAGCATTAGCCATGATAATACCAGCACATAAATGAAGAATAGTCAACACTGTGACGATCGGTCACATGCGCATCGATAAATAGGATCAATCAGAGATTACATGATTGATACAACTACTTAAGACAGAAATAATAGAAGTCACGGAGCGGCAAGTCCCTGTAGTAAGCCGATTTGAAATAATAGTCAAATAATGCAAGAGGTCGGTCATATGGACCATCGTCGGCCTGTTTAGGGTTAATAGTGTGATAGTCAAGTGGACTAAAAAACGATTCCTTCAAGATGAAACTTGAAATTTCTATGCATTATCAAATAATTATCAGTAATAACAGGTGGTTAGCATTTTTAATACTGAACATTCTCTTCTTCAAGGCACGCAGCATCTCTGATTCATGATGATCTTTGGTGGAATTGCAACTAATCATTTTGCTCTCCGATATTACATCACTATTTCAGACTGTGACATTTGTTCATATTTTATCATCAATCCCATCACCATGTAGCGTCATCCAGTATTGGAAATAAAACGTTTTGAATTTTGAATATAGTGATAATTTAAAATGATAATGATAATAAATTTTAAGTATTTAACATTCCTTTTGTAAATAGAAAAGTGATTAAATATTGAGTTTCATCCTCAGTTGAAAAGTGGGGACCAACCTGAATAGCTGCCATTTCATCCGACATCAGAAATCCTCGGCAGGCCTAGTTCACATCTCTCAACTCTATTTATATCTTCAGTCATTCCCCGGAAAACTTGAGATTTGCAATTAGCAGGTTAGTGAAATTTTCGCAAGGCATTCATTGTTAAGCTCAATAACTAAAAACTTTAAATAATCCTTTATGAATGCCCGTCAAAAATTTCACTAACTTACTAATTGCAAATCTCAATATCTGTTTTACTTAAGAGAAACTCGGAGTATCGGATATTTATCTAACAGTTGATTCTGTACCCAGTTCGTCATTCACATCACGCCTGTCCTCTTATAGCCTCTCCCTTCAATTGTTTACCAGGCGCACGAGCGTTAAGACAGCAAATGCCTTGAAATACTAGGATGAATTGAATCAACAATGCTGACAGTCTCAGTTGGACGGAATTAACTCGCTGAGTACGCTTAATAATTTTTTCGTACTTCTTGATTTTGCGACTTACTAATTTATATTTCTTAGCGCATTTGCAGTAGTTTCCCCCTGGTAATACAATAATATGCGTTGGGGTAAATCCAATTTAATCCGCAACATTTGACGAAAATGTGTCTTTGATTTGTAAAATCCATATTTCTGAACCGATTTCAATAATTTTTTTTTCAATCGAACCGTAAAAATTTCATCTATTATGGCATGGTTTTTAAAAAGTCACAAAGCCAAGACCTTCTTCACAAGTTGCCTTTTTTTGCCGAAAAAAGACCAAAAAAGCATGTCCAAAGTTGCAGTACTCTCAGTTCAACACGGATTTTCGATTAGATACATTCAAATACACCCACTAATATTTATATCATCTGAAAGAAGAAGATCAGCTCTTTAAATCAGTCTAATTTTAAATATTATAATCAATATTAATCATTGAATTTTCACTGGGTTTCCATTGTCCAATGAAAAAAATGTCCTCTGACCGAGACGTTTTCTGTCCTCTGACCGAGGTACCTTTTCTCGAAGAATGTTGATTCTTCCATTAAACGTTTTGCACCAAACGAATCCCCTAGTGTGCTAGTTTATAAACCCGTAAAGAAAATTCATTTTGATGCCGTTACAAGTGTGCAATATTGATTTAAAAATATTTTTATTCGTTTTTTCGACCAGAGAATTCGAATATTCCCAAAAATTTCATATGGATGCTGAAACCAGAAATTTTGTCAGGAATCGATGAAATTTCACAACATAGGAGGGATCCATGCTCTTAACATCTATGCAAAAGAAATTTTTCATTTATATCAATTAACCCTCTCAAAATCTCCAAAAACCACGAAAATGTCCTCTGACCGAGACCCTAAAAAATCTCGGTCAGAGGACAACGTTGAAATTGAAGATCTCGGTCAGAGTACAAGGGTCTCGATCTAAAGACATGATAATGTATGCAATTACATCTTGATCACTTCGTTTTACGCGTTCAAGTATTCGTCCAAAGTTCCCGCAGTCTCATGAACCCAAATGCACAAACCGAAGAGTTTCCTATTCGACATGAATTTGTCCTCTGACCGAGACCTTAAAAATCTCGGTCAGAGGACAAGGTGGGTCACGGCCAACGGACATTATATGTAATACGTTACATTTTGGTTACTTCGCTTTACGCATGCAAGCATTCATCCTAAGTTCCCAGTTTCATCAGCAACCCAAATGCAAAAGCCGAAGAGTTTCCTGTTCGATATCTATCTGAACGAGGTCATTGTCCTCTGACCGAGATGTAGAAAAAATGGCTTTTTAAAAGTGCTAGATTTCTATGGAAAGTTTTTATTTGGTGTGGTCGCCGCTAAAATTTTCGTGTTCAGCGTAAAAAAATGAGTATATATGCAAATTTTCACGGAAATCTGAGACCCAAAGTTGAAAAGACAGAAATGTTGTAGAATAAATTGGATTTACCCGTTGATTGCATTGTATTGCTTTGAGGATACTTCATACAGAAACAATTTTTTTAACCTAATGTACACTGTTTTTTTTGACCTATTTGCTAGCGTATAACGATTTAATTTACTCTGATGGGTAAATCCATTTTATATAACAACATTTTCGGCAATTTTTGTCTTTTCAACTTTACAACTTCGTTTTCTTTGACAATTTGCATAAGTGGTCAATTTTTCACGATGAATCCGAAAATCATAGTGACGACCACACCAACTGAGTATTTTTACAAGTTTTGTATTTTTATTATATATTAGCAGGTGTCTTCTGACTGATAATTTTGTGGGTTACGTCAGATGGACATTTTCTTCTGCAATTTAACGAGATTTGGAAAATGATAATCATTCTTTTCAAACAAAAATTTCGCATGTATAATTACCAGTGGCGTCTTCTCCGTACCTGCGAGGCCTTCGGCCCATCCTCAAAAATTATTTACCAACATTTATAAAAAATGAAAAGTGTCATCATTCATTTAAATTCGATAGCTTCTCGTGATAGCTGTGCATACCTTTCTGTCTCAAAATCAGACTCTCAACCAGTTGTTGATGCATGGTCATGGACATGAGTTCACGCCTCGTCATGGAATATCTTCCCTCTGATGCTTTCTCGCTGTGTGTCTGATAATCAAACATTTTCAATTGACCACTGGATCCAATATTTTCGTCAATTTGTATGCTGTCTTATCGCTGAACAAAATCGAATAATAGTAGTAATTCAATGAGCTTGTTAAATGAACAAGGAGATAAGTTTAAATAAAAGCTGCTATCACTGCACAGCATCAAATATTTTTATCACGATTCAAATTATTACTTAAACACACTAAAATTAACATTGACTCGACAGCGTGTCTGAAAGCCGGAGACACTTTCAACCACAGGATTAGACAGGTCGTCTCTTCTTCTGTTTGACTAGAAAGGAAACATTGGAACATGTAATGTCTATGAAATGGCACAATCTGCTGACATAATACCATAGAAATCGAACAATGAGCAGCCAGTTCAACATTAAACACGCCAAATTGTGCGAGGATTCAATGACTGTTATCGACCGGATCACACAGCAAAAAGACACAGTATACAGACGATGTCAAGTTCTACAGAGAAGTTTGTGGACGTTTTTTCATGCGCCTGCTAATTTTTTTTAAATGATCGGAGGACCAACATTATCGAGAAAGCTTTTACGCAATGATCTGAATGCTTCGAATCTGAAGGAATGGTGGCGATCGGAGTATTTTGAAGGAATTCACAGAAATCCGCAAGCGACGCACGACTATTTTTCCTATCTCTGTAAGGTATTAAAAATTTCTTTTTGCCCACTTATTAGGTTCCTGCATGTGCCATCTGTTTGAATCAGTTTGCACTTCTATCCAAGTGATACGATTAAACAATCTAATTCTGTGTTCTCAACCTATCCAGCGTTCATGATAAAGCGTCTGACCACATTGATCAAAGTCGCAATTTTGAACACCTTAATCAATCATAATCATAATCAAGTCTGTAGCTGCCTTAATCATAATCACATTCTTCAACACTTCAATCAATCACAATCACAATCATAATCAACATTTTTGAATATTGGCTAATCGTTCCAAGTCTAGTCTCAAGCAACGGTCAGGGAGATGAAGATAGGCAAAGACTCCATTGAAGTGGTTGATGACTTCTGTTGCGTGGGCGATATACTAGATAATTCTGGAGGTTATTGTGAGACTAAAACAGCTCGCGCCTGGAAGAATTTCCACGACCTTTTTCCTGTTCTTACCAACAATGAGAACACTTTGATCACTAAACGCTATGATTACCCGAAATTTCACTAAATGGTGGGTATCAGAGAATCAATACTTTATGAAATATATTACGTAAGATCTGTGGATAGACGAAACAAATGTAAAATTGTATTGTGCTTAACACTGACGAATGAATAGTGCGTTGAGGCAGTTGACCTTATACGAGTGTAACAAAGCCCATTCTGTTATTTCCGATTCGACTCTGCAAATTTGCTTCGAAATTGATATTTTTGATAAGATTTTCGAATTTGTACAATTAATTTTTTGTAAGTATCTTACCTGTATGCTAGGGGCGTTCGCTCTTCCTCTATTTTTTTCAATGATGATAAGTTGAATCAGAAAACTGACACACCGACAGACATTTAAAATGTCGCATGATGCAAAGGAAAAATCCATCCTATTGAAGACAATGAAACAAAAACAAAATGCTAAAACCCTGAGGAATACTTAGCCCTCTGATCTAAGAATTCCTGTTGTTCCAGATAATCAGCTTTGTTTCAAAATATTGCTTATTTAAGTAAAATGAGAAGCCTGATGTTCATCGTCAGCAGACTTATTTCTGCATCAAATGTCACAGTTGCCGCTACATTCTGGCGATAAGGTTAAACTTGATGTAATGCCATCGACACTCAATCAAGTGAGAGACAATCTTGTTATCTATTCTCAAGTGTTTTGAAGGCAGAATCCTGACGGTTACCTCTCCATGTGACATTCATTGAAGTCGAAGGCCAGTGGTCTGTCAAGAGCAGCCCTGCCACTCGAATTCTTTGTTAAGAAATGATTTAAGCGTTGTTATCTCAAATACAAGTGATGGGCGGTGTATTGGCCAGACCGGGATCAATTCCTCTGCTACAATCTAAACACAAGTGCTGTTCAAGTGCAGCGAAGTAGCTTCGATATCAGAGATAAAATAATCCCATGACTGTTTTTGCCTCAAGGGCTGAAAGAAGACTGCTGTTTATTGTGGTATAAAATAGGAATTGTTTGTCTGTTTCTTTTGAATGCACAGTATTTCATCAACCATAGGGCATTGTTTGATGATTCAGACCTGACACGAAGCTTGTTGCTTTACGGATTCAAAGGAGCATTCACAATGCGACATTGAAGAAATGGACTCATAAGTTTTAGGAGATCAATTGGCATTGATTTTCAGAGATGCTTATTAGAAAATTCCTATTGAATATTCCTTGTATTCCCATAAAAATCACTTAAAATGCGAATTGTTGTGGAAAGCATGTTGTGACCGGAGTTGTATGAGGAGCCTTGAAAATTTCAAGTGTTAACGTTGCTTTTGATGATGCCGGACAGAGGAGGAAATAAACACTTAAGTCTGATCGCATTTTGATTGAGATATAGGCTACCTATGAAGCTATAGCAAATCAGAACGGACTTTAGAGCATGTATAGCTGTGAAAATGCTATGAGAATTATAAATACTTGTTGCAAAACATAAGGAATTTTATTAACAACTGTGTTTATTAGAAAAAAGAGAAATATGTGTTTATTGGAAACATTTAAAGTATCAGTCGTTCAACTTGAATTTCAAATACACTGTAAACCGTAGACCGACAATTATCTTACAAAATTACTGACAAAATCAACCGACGATTGTCATCTCCAACATCCTGCGATATCCGACGAATTTGTAGGTTCTCCACCGACATCGAAACAGATGCTTTGTATTATGCAAATTAACTAAGCAGAAACTGTTGAATATTGATTGATTTCTTCGATTAGTGATTGCTTGACTTTTGGACAATCTGTATTATTGTGTGGCAAAACCATGATTTATTTTGACATAATTTAATTAATCTCCTACATTTTTGATGACAAATAAGCTATAATTCAATTCTATTCATTTTGTCGCATTTTGTCAGATATTGTAGGTGCTCAGTGGCAATCATCCTACAAGAACTAACAATGACCGACAAAATAGATTTTGTAGGATAAATGTCTGTCAATTGTCAGTCAACGGCTTACAGTGTAGGCCCTATATGGAATGTTGGATAACGAATACTTTAAATTCGATACTTTTTAGTTAATGAAATAATAAGCAAGAAAATCAGTTTTGATGTTAAACATTAAACAACAGCTTTCAATCTTATGAAAACGTAGACATTACATCATAAATATGCCTTATTTAACATCTCTGGCATCAATCATCTAAATTTTCTAAACATAAAAATTATACTTTCTTGCTTAATGAGTGGTTTTTCCTACATCAATGATAAATTTGGATTCGAAATTCTATTTACCAAAATTATCTGAAAATCCGCAATTAAATAGTTGAGCATCGCAGTGGAATTTCCATGTTTTTGAAACATCGTTGCCTGACATGTAGTAATTCTGTCATATTCGCATTCATGTTTCGAAATGTTTTCTGTCTTATACTCGTAGATATAGATCATCCTTTCATATAAATGTATAGAATGTTGCTGATATTATCACTCCTAGCAGCCCCACTCCCCAACCATCAAAATTCCTGGTGTGGATTACATGCATGATAAATATTTTACTTTGGCAACTGAGGCTTTTCATCTAAAGCATAGCTTGTCCCTCCCTGATTGTTTGTCGGTGGAAGGTGTTTGATAAAGGCCATCTATCAAACGGAAGGGTATTTTATAGGCTATCATGACCACCGCTTTTAGATATGAACTTTCTTCAACTTCTCGATCATTTAATAGACTGTTTAGCGACATTCAGTGTGGAAGTTGTAACCTAAGAGTTGGAATAAATGTCTTCGAAATCGTTTCATCTGCTCACAACATTTCGGAGATAAAATGAAACATCGATCTTATCCTACTCAAGTTGAGCAAAATAGTGCTGAACATCAATTGCTCAGCACGTGTACTTTTCACATTTTGATTTATGTTTTGAAAACTGAGAATATTAATGTCAAAGATGCTGGAAACGGAAAAATCGAAGAACACACACGATAGTCAACGGATAAACATGCTTCTGGTCTAATGACTGCATTTCATAAGATGGTAAAAAGCTTTTTAGTTTTAAAACTGATTTACCACGTATTATTGCATTTGTACTTCATTGCACCTTGCACTATGTACGTACACTTCCAATGTCATTTGTTTGGATACCTCCAACTTTCTGTTCATCTAATGCTAGCATCTTAACAAAAGAGTCGTTGCAAAGTCCACCATCTATGTTATACTTGTTCCCATAGACCTCCAAGACGCATGACCTTCTCAGAATACAGACAAATTCTTCTCTCCCTTTATTTAATGGTGTCTCGTCAACGCAACTGACAGTAGGCCTAACATTCCACCCTTTTCGTAGGTGTAGAGTTTTAGGTAGGCCTAACAAGAAGTTCGGCTGAACCGAACTGGCCGAATCTCATCACTTAAAAAGGATTGCAGTCAACGTCTCCTGAATGTTTCCAATTACTGCGTGTGGAATTATAGGATAGTCTTCATCAAAACTTCGTCACGCACCATGTGATATTAATTGTGTGACTAATTATGATTAGTATAACAATTTGGGCGCTTGATGCATGCGATAATCAAAAATAAGGGTGTTTCGTACATTCTAACAATATTCAGGGCGCTTGGCACAAACTTTTCTATTTCTAATTGCAAATTCGCTTTCACAATAGTAATTCGGCATGAAATAGCACTGAAGCGCACGTATAAGTATTCCTCTATTTTCAATTGTTACGTCTATTACCACTAACATTATGTTACCGGCTTTACGAAATTTCGAAGACGATACACTCACCTAAAGAAAGCTTGCCTTATAATGAACAGCTGCTAAAAATGAGAGGCTTTTCTTGTACCAACGTCCATAATTGTAATAATAATAACAATTTGATAAGTTATACCATAACGAGGAGGGAATTAGCATTTATGACATCGCATATAAACCTATGAATTTCACAGGACTCCTATATACGTTCACCGTGTAATTTGATGTTATCTCTTTAAAGTCTCAATGCGATTGAGCTTCTCCTATGCTACAACGCAAGGTAAAGCAGTAATACTACTACCAATGCTGCTTGCGAAGATACTTAAAATTCCCTATGTGAACATATTAATTTGTATATTTCGGTTATCTTTTAACATAGCATTTCGAGCACTCGCTTTCGTCTGTATGCCCAAGTATAATATGTCACATAACTAATGTCATTCTACAGTCCGTTTCATAAAAAGTGGATCATCCTAAAATTTGACTAAATAAAACATAAGTATGACACAGAAAGCATTTTCAGTTTATTATTCATTGCTAATATAAATTTAAATCCTAATATTATATAAGCTGATAGTTATATAACAGTAACGGTTCTATAGAACTAATAAATTGTGAGGCCGCTAGTCCTTTGTATCGTCGAGACTTTGTACCCGGTGACGGGGGGGACTGTCTCGGAATTTCCCTTCTCGGATTTTATCTGATCCATAATCTCAATCATCACTATCCTTCAAACGGACTGTCTTTTTTGTATTTGGTTCCTTATGCTGAGCTGATAGAGAGAGCGCTCAGCTCTGAAATTCGACTCAATAAGGCTCTTACAATAGTGGACTTATAAATTGACGATCTAGTGACGAGCGTCAGTTAACGAGAGTTAACGATCAACTTGGACAAATCTCAATATAGTTCAAATCTACGTTTGGATGTTTTGCGTGTTTTTATGTGGACGGCCAGAGCCCTCGTTCGAAAATCATCGAAATGCATCACCGAACACATTTGTGTAAGGGTGTGTTTGGCGCTTGCTTGCTAGTTGCTTTTGAAAAAGAAAACCTAGTTTTACAAGGTGACTCTTAGCCTTTTTGTTGCCGACTCGTTAATGTTCATTATTTTTGTTTGTTTTGTTTTTTTATTAACGGTAAACGATTAGTGGATAGCTGAAAAGAGTGCTGCAACTCACACCACCGCGCACAAGTCAGGAAGCTATAACATGTATGTTGGAAGTTGAACATGTAGCAGTTTACATTATTGTTGATGAATAATGTGCTAATATTATGGGGAATGACCGATTTTCTTAATTTTTGTTTTTGCTTTTGTTGCTTTTGGCTTGTAGAACAACATATTAAAGAAATAAAAGGAAATAGTGTAATTTTTAAAATAAAGTGAGGTATGATTTTTTGGGATTTAACATTGCTATCTAAGATTTTATTATCTATTACTTTTTATCTAAAACAGGAAAATCAAAATTCCTGCTTGCTATTTGAAATTTTCAATGATATTAGTACAGGACAACTGACATATCTTCCAAATTTTTTCAGAAATTCGTTTTGCAAGCGAGTTAGACAAATTTAAGCGAAGTTTTGTTAAAGATCCATTTTTTTTATGAAACAATCTGTATTATTGGACTATAATTTAGAATTATGTATCATAGATTATAGACTTGCAAATATAATAAAAGTTTTAGAAATCTACAATCGAGAAGAATGTTTGAAAACTTATTTACGGACGACCACATTTTAATAGAAGAATATTTTTCAAATTTAAGACACCGACGTCTCGAAAACTGAGGTTCGGCCGAACCGAACGTTCGGTGCACCCCTAGTTTTTGGGAATGGAGTTATTGGGGACATTGATAAGATTGTGCACCTATACAGTCGTAGCAGGTTAGCAGTAACAGCAAGCTGTGAATGAACAAACTGACTGACTACTATCTACTAATGACCTAATATGCTAGTCTACTACCTAATCGGATATCTTAATCGGAATCAAAATAGAACAAATATTGCAGAATCTCTATGAGATACATCACATTCGATAATAAATTGGAATTGGCTCAAGATTATCTGCATTCGGTCGATGTGCAGAGTTTATAAAAGTCGTAATTACAGTTCGAATGGTGTTGAGACTGGAGTGACTAACAAGCACAACATGCTTTGTTGAATATCAATCAAGTTACATGGAAAATTAAGTATGCATAGTATTTGCTCTGCTCAAATTTGTCTATTAATATTGGGGGGGGGTTGTCGAAAAGAAGATAAATGATAAGCCGTTGAAGTAAAACAATATACGACGCCAATCGGACAATATCTAACCTCAAGGTCTGCCGAGTGTCTTAGTTTTAAAATCAAGTTCTTTCCTTTCATTTGCTTCTCTGTCGCTCGCATATCAGAAAGACACACACAAGTGCTGCATAAATATTACCATGTCTTCGGAGAGAAGATTTTCATATAAAAGTTTTGAGCCGCTTTTTTCATACACACGTAGTTAATAATTACATGAATGTTTCAACTCACCACGCCGCAGATAGGAACTTATTTCATAAACATTCTTAATCAATTGTGATCAAACACGGCAGACAACTAACCTCAAAGCAATAACTGGTGACCCTTTGTTTTGATTAATTTGGTAAGAAGTGGAGCACACTCGAAAATAGTACACAAATGCTCGGAGCAGTTAATCAAGTTTTTGATATGACCTTTTAAGTACAGCATAATGCCCGCTTTAGTTTACCATACTTGAACATGATATTATTTATC
Source organism: Prostheceraeus crozeri (assembly GCA_907163375.1). NCBI lineage: Eukaryota > Metazoa > Platyhelminthes > Polycladida > Euryleptidae > Prostheceraeus > Prostheceraeus crozeri. The sequence continues at coordinate 145,097 of CAJQUW010002977.1, read as the reverse complement.
TTCGTGCTATTAGTCCCATGGAATGTTGGCATAGATACCCAAATATTCTGCAAGTATGCTGGTTATTTCTTTAACTGCTTTTTGTGTATTAGGAAGTTGATTTTTCTGAACATTAGAAAATTTGCCGATCCATGCAACTTTTTTCGATTACTTGCTCTATTGAATTGCGATTACTCAGAAATACCGTATGTAATGATGACATATACCGCACAGTTCATGTTTGTTTCCAAAATGTCTGATATAAGTGAGATCACAGCTAAAAGTACAATCATGCAACTAGAGCGACAAAATCGTCACGACAGATACTTACTCCACTCTTCTCTGGAAGAATGTGCCGTTTGACATAGTAGATTTTGAGAGTTAAATCTACAGTGGATTTCATTTATACGTATCCACACAAAATAAGGAACATATACACATAACTACAAAGCCTGATAAAGCAATAGCTATGGAATTGTGAAATAAATATACCGCAGAAATAATAACCATCTGAGAGGGCAGCCCACGGATTATCGCATTTACAGTCCGGTTCGGATGGTTATTATTATCATTATAACCCGAATTGGATTTATTCACAGCAGACTTAAATGTCATTTTTTCATTTCATCCCGGTAAAAGTCATTGGATTTGCATGCATTGGAAAATGACATTTAAGCCCGCTCACATCATAGATATGAATATTTACTTCCTATGATGAAGTTGCTCGTAGGTGTACTTTTATCTATGGCAATAGGGTGTCTATGTTTAAGTATTGGTGTTGTGATTCATTAGTCAATTCAATCGGACAGCATAAAAGCGGCTCTGAGACTGCCTAGGTCTGCTCACCATACCAACCTACTGAAAGTCAATATACCCAGGATTCAGACTTTGCATCTCTTGGGTGTTTTACGCGCATTGACGAATGAATGCAGAGAGGATCACCGTGTGCCACACGTGCTTTTGAATAGTCTTGTACTAGGGAGTTTGAATCCAAAGAAATCAAGGGACTTGTTTATCAGTCTTGTTTTTGGACTTATGTTGTGGCCGTGTGGCTCATGCGATCCAGGCTGCCAGTGGCTAAGCAAGAGGCTTGTCATCGACCCATTCGCAAAACACTGGGTCGTGGATAGCATCAGAACCTCATGCGACTTACAAATACCGCAAAGAACATTGATTTCACGGCTTCTATGCTGTAACCGCTTCCAGGTCTGAAACGTTGATGATATTTCTTTATTTTGTTCTTTTGTATTTTGGTCTTTTTGACTGCTCAATAAATTATGTCATTATTATATTTCAAAGAAATTGTTCAACAATTTAGTTCATTTATTTGCATGACTGATATAAAGAAAGTCGGATTTGGAGAAAAATCTCTAGACCATGTTTTTAAGCGTGATAAGTTATGCGGTATTACATTACCTGTATGATATTGAGTTCTTGTACTAGTACGAGGAAATGCAATGATTGCAATACATTAAATGCATGCACAGATGCAAGTCATGCAAGAATCACTTTGCAACTGAACTGATAAAAGTGCAAAGAACTCCATTATCATGTTGGAAGTATAATACCGCATAGCTTGCACTAAATCATGTGCTCCTATCTGTAATTGAACGAACTGGCTATGATATTTGAAACAAGAGACGCGAAGCGTCGAGACAGCGAGTTCAATTACAGTGGAAGCACGACAAGCTAAGCAGTATTCTATTTCCTGTATGATACTGAGTTCTTGCTCTATTGCGAGGAACTGCGTTACTGCAGTGATATCTCAATCGGTACAAGAACCTCTTTTTAAATGTACTGCTAAAAATGCAAAGACTGCAATATCATGCTGGAAATCAACAAACAAAGAAATCTGGACTTAAATGTGATTCGCATCAATAAAGGGATCAAAATCAAATGTTTTTATTTCATAAGTTATTCTTATTTTAGATTTATATTGTCAGATGTTCCTATAGATTTGTGAGTAAAAAAATTCTGCTGATAGATTAATTTCTGGAGATTTAATTGCTCCTGGAAGAATGGGATGAACACTGATGATGTAAAACATTGGGGAACTGAGCGATATATCATCGAACTGAGAGGATAAAATATCGTCAAGATTTCAGTTATCGCTAGCGGTCTAATGTGAACGCAATTTTTAACCACAAAGATCTATACGCATGTGCTCGGTTTTCGTGATGCGTTCTTTGATGTCCACTTTGTTTCCTATGATCAGAATTGGCCGTGTGGATATCAAGAGCTTGGCAACAGACGTAATCTTAGATTGTGAAGAATATTGTTACCTCGCAACATCAGCATTTTCAACAAATTCGTATCATTTTCGCGCAAAATATTCCGAAATCTGAATTAAATAATCACCTTGAACTAAGTATGTATGGAGAATAATCCTTTCCGTTTAAGTTGCAACAACCCGAATTTGAGCTGTTAAACAACGTTGCGTGTGAAGTGGAACAGACGGTCATCGTGTATGTTTATGTTATATTTCTTGTGTTTTTCTTCCAGCGGCGCTTGTGTACCAATTTTGAAGAGATTTCGCACTTTGTATCATAAAGATGAATGAGGCAGAAAAATATCCGCCAGCGTGCTGATCCTTATTGCATAGCCGCTGGCCACTAAAGTATTTGATTTCCTCAAGAGGTAAGTTGCCATGGCCCAAACAGCTGTCAGGTATACTCAAAGCGTTTGCGTAATGCTTGTTGTGAATTGACAAAAGAATTCGATTAACTTATCAATTCATCCAATAATTAAATATAAACATCTACGCCGAAAGTTTTTGATACCACGCAGGTTCCTATTTCTTTCAATTTGAATTCAGTTGACATCATAGAACAACGTGTAGAAAGATAAGACAATTTCAATCCATGTATTTGCTATCGAAATTACCTTTTCCTTCCTTGAAGCGGCTGTGATAAATAAATACTTTTGCATGACGCATGAAATTATCTAATGAATTCATGTACGTTGTGAAATTCCATTATTGAAATTGAATTCATGTTGTTATCAAAATGCAAAATAGCTGTGTGCCTATACCTGGGAAATTAATTGGAGACTATCTATGGACAATACTTGAGTCCTTGACAGTCGTAATAATAACAATAATAACTCCTTTATTCAATGAAATAGAAATCAAGAAGACTTTAAAGATAGGCTGTACAAGATACAAATTCTCAGTAGAAAAGCGGGTTATAAAATTGACTCACGTCCATTGTAAATAGTACTTGAATATACTAAGTACTTATAACCAATTCCTTCTTCTGCTCGTTAAAGCTGTAGGAACAGTAACTCGATTGTCTTTAATTGCTGGAACTACGGAGTATAAAGGATGGTCAAGTCAGTTCGCTGAACAGAGTAGCTTATTGCAAGATGACTTATGCCTATTAAAGTGATGGTTACAGCTAGCAAGGGCACACGAACAATCTGAAGAGCAGATTTTACGAAGTGGGAAAGCCTTATCTACCATGGGAGTATGACAACATTTAGAATTGAGATGCTAGAAGGGAGGAGCACAGTGGAGGTCTGCGATCTTGACAAAGACATGATCCGAACACAATCGTGCTTCGCATCTCGTTCAGCTTTGTCATTCGTGCTCGTGTTTTGACAACTAGAGTCGTGTTTTATTTTCGTGTTTACAAGGACTCACTCAATCATAAATCCAGATAATTTGATGAACTATAGCCTGTTCTAGCCTAAGACAAGTTATAGTCCACGAAGATAAAGAACAACTAAACTGCATTCTGCTACTGCAGTTACACAGCTTGGTCAGCTAAAGACCAATGCATGAAACTGCCCAATACTTGTCCGAACCACGAGGATTATCCCCGCCTGTGCGAACCCTAAGTCTGGTGGTGGGCGGAGTATGCTGTCCAGAACCGCAATTATAGCAGAGCAGTGCACGTCATTGTTGCCAGCCCGGCCACTTTCGCAACAAATGGAAGTGGATTATCAATAGCGGGGTTTGTCACAGTCAAGAAACTCATGAGTCCAGAGCAAATTTCTTAAATAGCCATTTATTAAATCGCAATCGGTTTAGAGTCTTCTGACATTGATCACTGAACTCTTAATCTAATTCAAATTACTTTGAAATTCCTTTAAGCTTGTATAGTCTCCTTCTGAACTGTTAATTTGCTATTAATTCAACTATTAATTGAATAATATGTTAAAATTAGTCACTACTCACAAGACAAATTTCGTGTTACTTTCGAGCTAGATGTGGACGGTTTGAATTTCGTGTTTGGCAGCGCAGTCGTGTTTCGCCGGGATGGAACCGGTCGGGTTTTTGGTGACCGGTACCGGGCCGGCGTATTTAAAACCGACCGGTCGGTGGCTGGCTTCTCTATACCGGTTGGTTAAGGATTTGATCGTCAGACAATATTTGGTCAACTTATGCCATCAGACATTATTCAATTTCCACAGCACACATGAAATGCATGAATGGTAGGCCATCCCGTACTCCGGATAGACGAGAGTCACCTATTTGGCCCTACAATACAATATCAATCCATGCAATCATTCGCACTTTGATATCATGTTCTGTGCGATATACAGTGACACGCGTAATGATTTATTTACTTATCCATTGAGTTGTAGACCTACTTTGTAGTTTATGATATAATATGATATCTAGATATTCAAAGACAAACAAGCAAATCAATCAAACACAAGCAAGTTGGAAACAGATATTCAAAGAAATGACCGAAGCGGGCATTGATGCTATAATAATATGTTCGTATATTTATATCCCCCGGCCCCATTATCGAGTGTGTGTACGCGATAATTTATCTCGTACAGTTAGCTTCTCAAATAATTATCCACGATCTACTGTCATATGTTCGGGTAGTAGGCCCTAGGTTGCATTGAAATCCATTGCTCATTGCATGTCTAAGCTCCATGTGCTATATAACTATCCCATGCAGTGAAATTATCCAAAATCTGGAATAATTTTACAATAGATAGACTGACGAATACGCAATGCTTCCAAAATTCATACAGGCTGGAGTATATGTGATTCTGGAAACCTTGTTTGAGATAAAGTAGGTTTTGAAATGCATGTATAAGTTGCCGTCAATCATATTTTTAACTGTTTAAAGAGCAGTTCGAAATATTTATATCACAAAACATACGTGTAGATACTCTTACATTATGTTAGATTTACATATTTTTAATGTTGAAATGATTGACTAAGCAATTTATTCTAGACTGAATGTCGTCAGCGGTCGACATGAGTCTAATTGAACTAATCGGCAGGCATGAAATAAATTAGTGAATTAAATTAGTCCGAAACTACTGTAGTGTTTCGTGTCGTGTTTTGACTTAAAAACTTTGTGTCGTGTTCAGGGCGCATTTCAGACGACTGCAAACCTGTAGTACACAGTACGGAAATGTACTTTGTACCATCATTCTAAAGCTAACATTGTTGTGCTAATGGAATAGGACCGGTTTCAGAACACGCAAAAAATACAACCGTCGTGAGCAGCGTGCCTCAAGTCGCTGAAAACATTTTGTCCATGTTAGATCATCAGACCAAGTTACTCCAAGAGACTTGAATTCTCTCTTCTAGGGAAGAAGCAAATCAGATGAAAGGGAGATCTTTTCTTTATGAAACTTCCTGCGAAACATTTTGACTCATTCAACGTCAACTTATTCGCTGAAGACCAACGACGAATAAAATTATGCTCTCTTCTTATTGTCGAAGAAATGTTTGAGATGTCATCATGTCCTATCAATGACTTCACAGACATCGCTAGCATATTGTATCAAAAATGCATCTGCACTTGCTGGTTGTAAGTCATAGCAGAAAATCACAAAAAGATAAGGACCCAAAAGGGAACCTTGTGGAACACCACTTCTAACTGAGTCGACGATCCTTTTCATCAGGGACTTTTCAGTAAACGGCTAGGAGAATCTCAAGATAGCTAACTGACAGACTGCACAACACACTGCTCTTCTGCATTTTGTTTATCGTAGCTTAACTCTGCGGTATATCATCAAGAGATTTCAGAGTGTCAGCTCGTTTGAGCATGAAATAAATGTACAGATATAAGACGGGGGCAGGAGGTAAATGGCAGTGTGAATTTGTAACAAAAAAGGACACCGACAGGAAGCCGATCCTTAATGCTGCACCTCAGCATCTTGATCCAGAAATCAGTTAATAATAATAAAAATAATGACGTACAGTCCGTTTCATAAAAAGTGGATCATCCTAAAATTTGACTAAATAAAACATAAGTATGATACAGAAAGCATTTTTCATGTTATTTCATGTCCCTAATATATTTAAATGTCCTTATATAATCTGATAAGCTATGATACAGTAACGGTTCTTAAGAAGCTAATATTTTGTGGCCCTACCCTTATTGTCAATGACACTACCAATTCGTCTAGGCATTGATTAGATGATATCGTTGATTTTTGACTGATCTAACTTTCTCCACTCTCTTTTTAACAGTGACGCAAGTTGTGATACGCCATCTGTAGGTAGCAGTGAACGACGAACGTTACGTTTTAGAATACTCCATACATTTTCTATGGGATCCAGATCAGGAGAACGAGCTGGCCAAGATAATGTCCTAAGCCCTAATTGAGACTTGCATAAGTTGACTCTACTACTCCTGTGACACGTAGCATTATCATCCATAAATAACCAAGTCGATGAATCACCAAGTTGATCTGTCATTTGGCCAATCTTCATTCGTAAAACATTCACATAGCGTTCAGAATTCATGGTTCCTTGCTGTATGTGAAGTTCAGAGCGGCCATTGGTCCAAATGCCAGTCCAAATCAGTAGAGTCGCACCACCTTGTACCCGGGGACGATGTAAATGTCTCGGAATTTCCTGATCAGATTTTATCCATAATCTCAATCGACCATCACTATCCTTCAGACGGACTGATGCCTCATCAGACCAGACAACCCGATCCCATTGATTTCGCAGTGACAATGACTCATTGCCCATCTGAGACGTCTTTTTGCATGCTGATCTGATAATTCGATCTGAGAGGGCCTCTTACAGCTCTTGAAATTCGACTCAATAAGTCTTCTACGAATAGTGGACTTAGAAATAGACGAGTCTAGTGCAGCCATCTCAGTTAACGAGAGACTTGGATCAACTTTAACAAATCTCAAAATTAGGCGGTCTCTACGTTTGGATGTTTTGCGTGGACGGCCAGAGCCCTCTTTACGACAGAGTCGAAAATCATCATTATGCCATCGATGCACATTTGTGTAAGGGACATTTAGTCGCTTGCTTGTAGCTCGCAAAGAAAACCCTAGTTCTAGCAAGCCTGACACTTTGCCTTTTGTGAATGCGATCTCGTTATTGTTCATTTGTGCTTTGTATTGTTTTCAACCGGTAAGAGATAGATTTCTAGCTGAAAGCAATCAGGAGTGCTGCCAACACCACCGCAACGAAGTCAGGAAGCTATGGAACATGAAGTTCAGTTAATCACATGTAGCAGTTACATTATTGTTGATGAATAATGGTGCTATACTGGCTCTGATTGACCGATTTTCTTTATTTTTGTTTTGCTTGGTAGCTTTTGGCTTGTAGAACAACATATTACATAACAAAGGAAACAAATGTAATTTTATAAGAGTGAGGTATGATTTTGTGTAACATTGCTAAATGAAGATCAAATTATCTACTACTTTTTTATCTATAACAGGAAAACAACTCAATATTCATGCTTGAAATTTCCAACAATGATATTAGTAAGCACAACTGACATATCTTCCAAATTTCAGAGAAATTCGTTCAAGTTTGGCGGAGTTAGACAAAGTTGAAGTTAAGGCGATGTTTAAGGGTGATCCATTTTTTATGAAACAATCTGTATTTATTTCAAGCACCAATATTGGGAATCGTGGGGCATTCAACTTTACAAGGTCTGAGCAAAATACAAAAAATTAAGGCAAAACAACATCAAATAAATAAGTAACATGAGAGTAGAAAACGGCTTGGCGATGACAATAAGCTACATACTGAAGTCGCTATTATTCAATTTTGACATAGAAATTATGAAAGAATTTTGAAGCAGCGAATTAGTTATTTTGGGGATGCGAAAGTATTTCCAGAGTACGAAAGTCGAGGAAGAGACAGTGAATGTAGAGGATGCTTCGGATCTGAAAGCAATTGCTGGCAAAGCTTCCAACTTAGCACCACTCGTCGATAATCTAGAGGAACAAAAAGATGACATTGACATCTGGCCCCACATATCACACGATGACAACGTTGCTGAACTCTGTCGACTAAACTTGATTGATTCGAACGGAGGCCAATAAACAGAGGAGCACAATACTCCAAAATACTTCTGATGCAGCCGCAATATATTGTAAAGAGTTGATCCTTATCAAGAAACTGCTTCAACTGTCAAAGCACGTATATTTTTGATGAAGCCTTTCTTGAGACAGCGTCAAAATGAGATTTCCAAGTAAGTCTTTTAATCGAATAGTACGCCCAGAATTTTCATTTCCACAACCGATGGAATATTATGGATCTCCCACTCAAAGTCGTAGTTATTTGGTCTGAGCATCACTTTCATTGTTTCGTTCATGACAGTAATACTTTCACTCCAAACTTTATGTGATCGACAGTTTGTCCAAAAGAAATTCTGGACTGAATTTAGGATGAATTGACTCATGTCAATCGTCACAGTGTGATTTATTGGAATTCGGATAATCAGCAAGCTGAGACAAAGCGAGTTGTTAATGGTGAGGGTCACATGCACTAGGTTGCTATGCTCATGTACTAGGCTGCTATATGCCCTCTGTCTGCATCGCGGGACCATATTTTTGAAAGCGTCATTAGTGACTGCTTTTCACAATGCTATGAGACAGATGGTTACGTAATTGTCGCACAGTAGCGTCCACTTGCTTCACAGTAGCGGTGTAAGAAGTCACAGCCCATAAGCGTGTTCTAATTCACTTGCACCATCAAAATTGACAACAATAAAACCTCTAGAATGGAAATTAAGCTTCATACAATGCACAATAACGGCACATAAATCGCACGCATTTTCACTTAGATGCACCTGCCAACGTCTGTATGATTGGGTTAGAATCAGTCACATGAGTAAATCGAAGCTTTTAATAATTGGTTCTTCATGCCCCAACTTAGTTCCCCGGATGTGCCGCGATCTTGAGTCAATTTCCATTCTAGCGAACTTCAGATGAACTGTTTATTTCTATGACTTGCACCCACAGCTGTGAGACTGACATGTATGAAAAGCATGACAAGTGCGACTTCTTTGCAAGTGTCATGCGTCACATTGAACCGATTTCTATGCAATTGCAGAAACTCTACCTTAGCAATTAGACCCTAAATGAATGAGTTTCAAACATAGAGGTTTTTACTTTGTTTCCTGATGCACAACGCAGTAAGATGAAAATTTCAAAGATAAGATCCGTCTGAACAGCTGATATCCGAGCAGAAAAATTCTTGGATTGCGATGTCTTACGTGAAAACATTAAAAGGCGTGCTCTAGGTGATCATTTTATGTCATAGAAGTCCATACTCTCTATCCTAGCAATAGCCACTGAAAGTTAATCATAAATATAGCTACAAAAAGAAAACACAAAATAGAGATAGAGAACATTCGGGTAAGTTGACAAAGAATACTTTCCATCTAATTCATGGATTTCTGTCTAAATGCAGCACTCTTGGGTAGAAATTAAGCGTTATGAGTCTTTGACAAACCAATTAGACAATGAACTTCTACCTGTCGAGAGTTTAGAAGCGGTTTCAGAAATCATTGGCCACGCGATCATTGGTCAATATCTATGATTCATACAACTCATACATCGAGGAAGTAATGTTAGTTTGGCAGAAAACTGTGCCGACAGTTCGGTTACACTTCGCGCTCGTATCGTGACCTTCAATTGTATTGTTCTGACCTGATACCACGATTGAAGACTAACTGGAAGTGACTGACTGGAAGAGCTGAGTGATTTATCTAAAATCAGAATTACAAAGTGTATTTCGAAGTAAAATGATGGTTAATCAACTCTTTCATGCTTAACAATAGCAACCGCTTCCAGGCGAGTTCGGATAATCGATCTAATAATTGAATGCCTCCGGCTTTCATGAGGTCGAAATGATACTTCAATACGCCTTGCTCTTGCTGGGAATCGAGCACAGTCTTCGAACTGCTAACGCGGCATGAAGATCACCTGTCAACAGCAAGTAAAGCTTTCAGCGAGCCTTCCTGGTTTGTTTATATATCAAGCTTTTTAGTCCGGCATCCAGAACGGGTTTCTGCAGGGAACGAGGCCGAAAGTGAGACTTTAACAGAATGATGTACACCCTATGCCTACTGCGAATCAGCACGTCTGCCGAGTTCTAGTGAGTTCCTTTACTTGTCAGACAGGATCAAAGAAAAACACATGTAAATCCAATGGGACGCAGATTGCAGTTTTCGGCTGAAAGGAAATTTTGCATGTTTTCTCTTATCAACTGAAAATTATTAGGTCTAGAGCCATAATTTTTGGCATGGAATGCCTTCAGGTCATTTCCCATGATGTGCATGTGATGTTATCATGCATCTGCTCGGCAATGCATGTGAGAATGTGGTTGAATGTGAACAAAGTTGCTCAAAATGTTTATGTTTGCCGACATGAAGAGGCTTGCCAGATATGTGTGTGTTTAGATTTATAGACAGGGATGCATGAACATGAGAAGAAGTGACCCGAAGACATTTCATGCCAAATATTATGACTCTGGGCTTAGACTTTCGCTTAATTAGAGAAAACATACAAAATGTCATTTTAGCTAAGAACTGCAATCTGCGTCCCATTGGATTTACATGTGTTTTTCTTTGATCCTGTTTGTCAAGAAGAGGAACTCACTAGAACGCGGTAGACGTGCCGCAGGCATAGGATGTCCATCATTCTGTGAAAGTCTCACTTTCGGCCTCGTTCCCTGCAGAAACTCGCTCTGGCTGCGGGACTATTACTTGCTCTGAAACGATCATGGAGGGTGTGCGTCGCTGGTCTTGGTGATAGTCATGTCACGCTAGCAGTTCGAAGACTGGGTTCGATTCCCAGCCGGCAAGCCATTTTTCATGGTGGTGCCAAGAGCAAGGTTTATTGAAACATCATTTCGACCTCATGAAAGCCGGAGGCATTGAATTATTAGATCTTTAATGCATGTTGTCAATATTTCTCACCTATGAATTTATTCTAGGAAGAACATCTATCCACCAGTCCAATCTGCTATTGCACAGAAAGGAATTCAATTGTCAAGCTAATTCTGTTTCATCAAATAACCTGAAACATGTGCAGCATTCGTTAATCAGCTTCACCTGACGGATGATTATCCTTATTAGTAGCATCTACTGATATGCCAATAATAGAGAGTAAATTAAGTTGCAATAGGAAGAGGTGTACAGATGTCGATGAACTGTCATGCTGTATGATTGCGGAATATTGATATTTCTCATTTCCGTTAATACGATATGTAAGAAAATCGTCTTACGAAAGTATCAAAATTACATCATTGTCGAAATCATGCTCGTGATAGAGAAATGGCAGGTGTTCGGTGACAGACAGTGACATCCATGTTGTCAAACTTCATGTGAATGCGCGACAGCGGGTTTGTCAACACTGCCTTCGAACCATTGTTGTCAGTAGACCCCTGCGCCGATGTATTTTTCATCGGCGACGGCGTTTGCTTCCGCCGAAGTTATCGGAGGCGGCGTTTGCTTCCGCCGAAGTTATCGGAGGCGGCGTTTGCTTCCGCCGAAGTTATCGGCGGCGGCGTTTGCTTCCACCGAAGTTATCGGAGGCGGCGTTTATCGGCGTACATCTCTTGAGGTCATGAGAATAGAAGTCGGATCTCTCCTTAGTATCTAAGTATTCTCTTAATCGAAAAACGAACTTGATTATGAGTATCTTATAGTAAAAGATTATTAAAATGGAATTATAAGCCAATGATCTACCTCTCGCTGTTTTGGACAGCCGAGGATAAATTTCTTTGTTCTTCGCCCACCATGCAAACGTATCAAGCTTCGTGTGCGACATTTCCACTCAAATAATTGTTGACCTCTTCTTAAAATGAAATGCCACCAACGCCATCTTGTTTAGTGAATTTATTTAAAAGATCAATTTAAAAGGGTTGTGCCCAACTAGAAAGTAATTTGGACTTTTCCTCAGGAACAAACGATATGTTCCTTATTTTTGTTTAGAACAGTGGAGACAGTTAATTCATAAAATAAAACGAAAAAATGTTTCTGCCGGCGCGACGCCGAAGAAGTGACCGGCGGTGGCGTTCGCCGGCGGCGCAGGTGTCTGTTTGTCAGGGTGTTTCTCTTACCGACCCGCGATGCCCTTGCTCGGTGCGGCTAGCACATGCTCGTACACTGCAGCTAGAATGTCGTCTTCTACCTCAAATGCAGTTCTTTAGAAGCTATGATCTAATCTTGCATAAATACGAGGGGTGATTGAAAAGTTCGCGGCCCGATATAGAAAAAAGCATATTTCGCATACGATACACATCTATTTTTCGACATAATCGCCCCTACAATCAACGCAATTAGCCCAACGGTACTGCACTGCGCGAATCCCTTGCTCATAGAAGTGTGAGTCTTTGGAGTCTGGATGCGAAGTGCTGACCACTGAGCTCCAATTTCATTTTTGGGAAGAGATGAAAGTCCGATGGTGCCATATCGGAATATATCGGAACCATATCATCATGAATCTCCTTTGGTGTGAGTCCTTTCAAGCCGAGATAACGAATGACAGCTCGATTTGAAACGTGATCCATCTTACGCAACACTTATCTGACTAACTGACTGATAAGTTAGTAACTGAAGTTAAGTAGCTGTGGTTTACCAACAGTTCACCGGATCGACTGATCACTCGTCATGCGCCGTCAGCACATTCCATTGTATCAATCCACATGTGCATAATGGCCTGGCTTTAAGCTTTCTATGTCAGGCCGCGAACTTATCAATCACCCCTCGTATAGGTAAGAGCTCATTGAGGTCGTAGAGCCACTCTCATTGTTGTAATTGAGTTGCTGTATCTCAATTTGCCTTTTGCTTTGAGAATTTTGATTACCATTCACAAACATCTTCCGTATTCGTGATTCTTTCTTGATCTTGTGATCTAAGCATCAATCTATCCAATAATTTCAAAAATGCCATTCTAAACATCATGAGATAATTACGTGACAGAATGGTTAATTCGTTTGATTTCGTAGTCGTTCATGAAGTTGTGTCAATTGAAAATGTAGTCATAGATTTCCATCCTCTTTCCGATGGTGGACAAATGCTGACCCCTTGTCGTAAATTTGCTTCATCATAATGTCACAATTCTTGTAAAAATGCCAGTTTGAGAATTGTTTTTAACCCTTTCATGCATACATGAATTATTTTCAAAATATTTTTTGAATAATGTTTCAGATGTTGTCTACGGGCATTCTAGGCTTTGTTCGGGGCTAAGAGTGGTGCCACGACACCTTTTTCATGTCTATTTCAGATATTTCCAAATTGATTTTAGATATCTATCAGAAACTCAACTTTGAAGATATCTGACGTTCAATTGGAGAAATCTGACATCCATCTGGAAATGTCTGAAATTCATTTGGGAAGATCTAAAATAGACTTGGAAAAGGTGTAGAATCGCATTGATCTCCCCTTTCCTTTGATTACACATTTTTGCCATTGTGTTATCAACATTATTACGCAATATTGTCACAGAAATGTTGCCAAAGAAACGGATTTTTTAAAAAATACAAATTCAAATTTTGAAATGTTATGCAGGTATAGCATGGCAGCATGTGAATTTGAGGCAGCGGATACTTATGCCATTAATTTTTGTCATGTCCGACGTGTACATGACACCTTCCCTCAATGACATCTGCTGCTCAGTTTAGAAGATCTGGAGAGGCGGGGGGAGGAACGTGGGGTAGACGCACAGCATAATATTGGCATTGTCAGCTTGACGCGTGCTGCCGTAACCCTCACCCCCATTGGGGTTTTTCCGAAAGTTCCCCCTGCTGATCTCCCAAACTATTGCACCAAATTTGCCAAACCACCCATCAACCGAATGGGCATTGAATGGACATTCAGAGGAACAGCATTAATTTCATTTTAAAGGTCATCCCTGGCTGAGGTGAAGATCAAAGACCAAAAAAGACCAATTTTCAACAAAATTCCATCAGATCACTATTTGAAGTGGACAATGACAACAAACACTAATCGAAAGATCTGGTTAAGGTGGACAGTAAAATGATGATTATCGATCGCTATGAGATTGCATCATTATATTAGATGAGGTCAAAGGTCAAATAATTCAAACTTTTAGTTCAACTCAAATATCACTAAAATCGCACATTTTAGCATTTAGTTTCTGCATGTGAAGAAACAGTTCAATTTGGTGAACTTTTAGACACTGTTGCCGATTATATGCAGAACTAAAAATACAAAAATAATAAAAAATCGTATTTGTAATTTGATTTTAAACATGCATACACAAAACGCAGATAATTTCAAATTCAAAGATTTTGCATTTGTGCATATCTTTGTATTGATAGGAAGAATCCTTAATGTAATCTCAATTTATTTCATTAAGAATTGATGCCGAAATTAGTCAAAATATTCCAAACATTGAAATTTTAAAATAATTCTCACTCCAAAAGTATTATGCTAACTTTATCATCCATCTGTCAAAAGTTGCATAATACGTAGAAAGCAAACTACTAGAAATCTGGTGGCTATGGCTACCTTGTTTTAAAAGATATTAAAAAAAAATTCACCAGGTAGCGACGGTTAAATGATTTTGGCACATTATCTGAATTGAAGGTGAATTGCTGCTTGTATAAAAAAAAGCATTGGCTTGTGTTGTGTGTCTAAATGCTGCAGGTATAATCTAAATGCTACCAAAATCACTGCATCTTGAATTAGAAATCATTATTGAGAAAAATGCTAAGTCATTCGAAAGCCACGAAACTGCTTGAAAAATCATTTTGATGACTGTGGGGCAAGTTTCAATTGTTTCTATTGAGTTTACAAACCGTTGTGAAATAATGATTTGCGTTTTCATAATTTTTAGCGGAAGCGGCCTGTTTCTATGAAATTCTCATTCAGAAGTTCACAAAACTTTATGAATAGTCTCTTTTCCTGTCAATCTTAAAAGAATCTACCGTATACGGAAGTTTACCAGCTTGTAGACGAGACAGCAAAACAATTAACAAAACTTAAATCCAGTGAACTGCGGGATGTAGCAACAATTGCTGAAATATTGAACAAAACGTAACACCATTGTTAAAAAGAGAAACGAATAGATTTCCATCAAGTAAGAAAATGCAACTTGCATTTTCCAGAATGAAAAATATTCTGGAATTATCACAATCATATAATTTTCTTCAGTATCTTTATGATGTGAATTAGGATAAACCAGGAGATGAAAGTAAATGTTTGTAATCGTACACAAAGGAACATATTAGTATGCAAGTTAACAAGAATAATTCAGGTATACTTAAGGGTTACAACACGGGCGATTACACGAGCGCGAAGGGCGAGTTTAATCGAGAGTGGTGTAACCACAGAATTAGACAGGCATTGGAACATGTAACGCAAATGAAATGGCACAATCTCCTGACTAAATACCATAGCAATCGAACAATGAGCAGCCAGTTCAACATTAAACACGCCAAATTGTGCAAAGTTTCAGTGACTGTTATCAACCAGATCACATAGCAAAGCGACGCAGTCGATGACAAGTTCTACCGAGAAGTTTGTGAACGTTTTTTCATGCGCCTGCTAACTTTTTTTAAAATTATCGGAGGACCCAACATTATCGAGAAAACTTTTGAGCAATGATCTGAATTCTTCGAATCTGAAGGAGTCGTGGCGATCGGAGCATTTTGAAGGAATTCAGAGCAATCCGCAAGCGACGCACGACTATTTTTCCTATCTCTGTAAGGTATTAAAAATTTCTTTTTGCCCACTTATTAAGTTCCTGCATGTGCCATCTGTTTGAATCAGTTTGCACTTCTATCCAAGTGATAAGATTAATGACTATCATGACTATATGATGACTTCATGACTATCTTCTCAGTTTTTTGTTTTTGATTGACTTCTTAATGCGATTCTGTACCCTGTTCAAATATTGTGTGGCCTTACGATTTTTATTATTAAGGCCGAGTTCATATAATAAACGACATTTATTATTATTATTATTATTAAACAATCTAATTCTGTGGTCGCCACTGTTTTCTGCCGAACTGACATCACTTCCTCGATGTATGAGCTGCATGAATCATAGATATCGGACCGCGTGATCAAAGATTTCTGAAAGCGCTTCTTAACTATGCGGCAGACAGATGTTTATTAATCAGTTGCCTCGTCGTCTTTGCACGGACTCATTGTGCATAACTTAAGAGTGCTGCATTTATGCAAGATATTCATTACTCGCTGTCTATCTCTCTGCATGCAATGTGTTGTCTATCCCTTTGGAGCTATTTTTAAGATTTATTTACAGGTAACTGTTGTTGCGATGGAGGGAGCAACAAATGATCAATTAGAGTGCGCCTTTAATTGCTCCCTATTTAGACAATCGCAAGCCAAAGACAGTCGGACAAGACATCAATAGTTCAGACGTGTCTTCTATCTTTGAAATGTTCATCTTAATGTGATGCATCAGGGCACAGAATCAAATGATTTCTTTGTTTCAAACTCATTCATTTTTTACCTGATTGTTGAAATGTAGATTCCAGGCAAAGTTTTAGGAAATACATAGAAATCGGTTAAATATGATGCATCACACTTGCAAAGAAGTCGCCTTTGTCATACCTGTCACACTTTTCAGTCTCATAACACTGTGTGTGCAAGTAAATTAGCACACGCTGGGCTGTGACTTCTTACTGTGCGACAAATATATAAAATCCACGGTAGACCATTATTTTATCTAGGAATTGCACCATGTAAAGCGCACTCAAAAACTGCCTGAATATAGGACTGGGCAAGAATATTAAAATCCGACCGAATCGCATGAATAGCTCGGATCCTACGTTTTATAAATGAGTCAAAATAATCATAATCCTCGTTTCGTAAGACTTTTCGCTCACCTCTTGCGTTCATCTCGTGTAGGCCCCTTGTCATCGATGATCAATGCAAGACACCATCCGCTGGATTACGTCTACACATGAATCACACGGAAATTTGATGGAATCCCCAAACACTTCGCACCACATTCTCACATGCTTGCTATGAAGAAACACAATTCAAGGATGTGCATGAATTAGTTGACCGAGCATTTTCAAAGGCTGCTCATGTTTTCAATGACAAATGCCAGTGATACACATCCATCGCTCTAAGATATTGGTTATCAATTGACAATTTTGAAATCAGCTCCTGGCAACCGTTAGGACCATCTGCTTACTTGTTTGTAGTTGTGATGGTCATTTCATTCATAGTTTTAGATAATTTGTATTCAAGAATTGGCTTCTTTGTTAATGCAGGCACGCAACCGAAGTTCTACCAAAATTGATTATCAAACTAATTACAAATGGATCAACTAGAAGGCTTTTTCATCATGTGCTGTTAAAATTGTCAAATATGCATATAGGCTAATTACTGTAAATTCAATTTCAGGCACATGCAGTAATTGATGCATCTCTAGTTCAAATACTAAGTCCATAGTCAAGTCATTAAAGTCATCGATTCGATCAACGAAATATCTCTTTATCTACTTCGCATTTACTAAATCACTCTATAGAACTTGTCCTTTAACTCTTTGATGTAAAGGTTGTCAATCCTTCAAGAAGATCAGTGCCATCACATTACATCGAAAAAATAATATTTATAGTAACAAAATAAATTTGGCTTCGAGTCCAGCCCTGCGAAATCTTCTTCAAACGATCGCCTGACTCAGTATATTTTGTCATCTGTATATTTTGATTTGTCATTTTCAGAAAAAGCTGTTGATTTTTGAAATTCATTTATATCGTCGCAGTAATCAGTGCATGCCGGAATTTTTATTCAGTAGATGTTATTTATATTTGTCTTAAAAGTTTACATTATTATGGCAATATTGTGCTACATAGGATTTATTGTGCGAGCATAGAACTATAGGTAAATGTCTCTTAACGCATGAGAATAAGCTACAGATAAATTCGTCCTGCGAGCATGATTGCTAGACTGCGATAATTTGGGTGAATCACCTAAAATGAATTTTTTACCTAAATTCGGGATATTTTTTTAAAAAACACCTAAATCACCTGTGTATTGTCATTATGACAAAAGTTTGTTATTTGATTAACTCATCTACATGTACTGACATTGGAACACATTGAGAAAATCGTGGCAACGGATTACTTTTATAATCGGAATAATGAAGACATTGATGAGTGATTGAGTAATGATTGAAGTCATTGATGAAATACGACGAGTAATTTTGATCTGCTTGACACATACACAATTGTACAATTGAATTGTCAATATACATTTTGAAGTATATATGCTTAGCTGTTAATGTCTGATCTGTGCAGTTGTTATAGTTTGAAATAAAATCGTTCCGAATCGCGATTAAATATAGGACTAGCGTGTCATTTTCTTTTCCATAAATAATTTTTTAAACTTATTTAGATAATTGTCACGGTATTTGTTTACAAATTAGTTACCGAAAAAAAGCACCATTCATGAAGATATACAAAAAATGCCATTGCTCTCGATGAATCTAGATATTTTGATGGATTTTTGATTCACCTAAATAAACAGCCTAAATTTGTTAAATCATTCACCTATAAAAAAACATAAAATGACAAATTTATTCAGCCAAGACGTCGGTGTCTAATGATTACATAAATTATTCGCATAAATTGATTGAGATTGATATTTTTCAAGCAATTTTACGCTGAAAGTTTCCACTAAATCCAGTCAGTACAGCATTTTGATATCGTGTACCGTGTTACCGCATTTAGATAAGCAGAATTTCACACCAAGAATTGTAGTTGTTTTAACATTGTGAAATGTCCACTTCTCTATTATAGAATGCTTCAAAAAAAGCAACTTCACAACAGATGTCAAGATTAATCCGAGAAATTGGATTTACATGTAATTTCATGATGCAAAACAGCAGCAGTGCGTCGGATTGACAGCTTCACTCACGGTAAATGATTCACAGATGACTTTATCTTCATTACAATCAGTTGCGTAGATAATTTGCCAATTTCAAAATAAATTTATGAAACAGGAGTTGCAGTTATTGACACTGTCAGTATGACCGCTGACAGTGAATTTGTCTTCTTTAATTACCATCAAAATCATAGATTATTTCGCTGTAGCATTTTAGCTTATTTTGTAGTGATGACAACTTAGGTGCAACAAAGTTAACTGCGTAATTGAAGCAGTTGTGACGATTGATAATTTTGAATAAGAATAGCGTTGAGAACATCAGGCGAAATTCATTAATTTCAGTTTTCTTCAATAAATTTCGCCTGATGCTCTTAACGCTATTCTTATTCAAAGTATGATGGAGAATACTAGCATTATGCTAACTGCGCTGCGGAGAAATAAACACTATCTATTGTCATGCTTATACGCTAAAGTCTTCAATGCCCATTATCACACGATAGCATTAATATAGTTATGAATTATTGCAAACGAATGATCTTTGCGGCCATGGTGACCCCGGTCGCAAATATTTCATAAAATCTCTTACAACCCACGTGTTACCCGATCCTTAGACTTAATCTAAGTAGAAGAGATTACTGAAAGTTGCGAAAATGCATTTTCAATCTTAGTTTTCAATTTAATCAGACTCGATTTCCATGCACTCAAAGAAGATGATGTTTAGTTGTGATCAGACTTCTCTGAAATCTGCATAAATAGTGCATACAAGGACACAGAGCTAATAACAAATGCTGACAATATTGCTGTGCAGGATTTTGAGACCTGCAGGCTTGGAAAATCCATCTCTGTGTGAAGTCGGAATGTAGAAGTATTGGTTATAGATTTTATTAGTGCCGCAGAATGGATTTTTCTGCCGCTGCCAACGGGCTAAAATCGGTCAGGATGATATGCCCGTAGGTCGGTCCGGGATAGGCCGCAGTCCTATCCCGCTTCAACTTCATTGGGTGCGGATGACATCGGAGCTTCAGTCCGGTTGACGAAATACATCGTTGTATGCACGTGACCACCATCAAGGAAAACATTGACTAAATTACGATTGTATGCTTTAATCGATTATTAAAGAATAAAGTTCTGACTTTCAGCGTTTGGAAACAACCCCCACGGCTTAACCAGGGGAAGGGTTTTCTGATACGGAGAATTTATTGAAAACCCATGAAATATATGGAATCTGGATAAGCAGTGTGAGCTAAAGTTTTCTGTAATCTATTAAACTATCCACTACATAGAAAATCCACGGTTTTACATTTACATTTTATGTATGTGAATTTATGCGTTGATTTCAACTAAATAGCTTTGTTGTAGTTGTTGACGAAATGCGAAATCACATTTCGGACTTGATACATAGAAAAGTCGCAACAAAAATTGATTGAATGTTTTGCGTGTTGTATTATATGTTCGTGTTGCCGCGGGGGTTGCATTAATGACAATTGCAGTACATACATATTTACTTTGAACGCCATCGACTATTGCGACTTTCGAAAGGGGCTGCTTCAGGTCAGGGATTTTCCGACTCAGACTCCGGAAGTAAGCCCAGACAGAAGTAGAAAATGTCAGAATTATGTGTTTGGCATGTCTATGTGGTGCTCGCCAAAACTGAAACATATCTAATCAGCTGCGGAATGTCAGATGCCAAGCTAGATAATCTAATTATTTATGAGATATCATAAGGCAAACTTTATCATTAGTAATTAGTTAAGTTTATATCACGATTGAAATTCAGGTCAAAATTGGCGTTTTTAGATAGCTATCATTTCTTACAAATTGCTTCCAAGTTGACAAAAGCATGACTTGATATTGGTGCTGTTGTAAATGAAGAAAATGCAAGTTCCTACTCATTTATTAAACAGCAGTACGTGAACGTAAAATACAGAAATGGAAATAGAACTTCGTCACATTGCGGATAAAAGTTTTGTCATGCCGAAGGGGCTGATGATGTGATTCTACAGTGTATGCCAACAGTCTACGACAAGTAGCACTTCAGTGTAACTCAAAACTAGCAATGGTTTAGCTTCATTTTTTCTTTATACGTCTACGTAGTGAAAATAGTTTCTTCTTGCTACTCTTGATGGTCTTGTTCTTAGTAAAAATCCAATCTGCGTAGGAACTCTCAAGTTCAACCCGTCGTCCAGATCACGTGTTCCCGCAACTTGTTGAACTTCAGTAATAAATAATGACTTGAATGACAAATAAAAAACGGTTGGACACAGCATTTCTATCATCAGAAAACTATTATTTGAAATATTTACTTCTAGCGGTAGACTTACGTACATTTTCATTAAGTTGAGTTCTCACCAGCGATGGAACCAAAATGCTACTGGTCCGGTGATCAGGCTGCAACGTCTGAATACGATATCTGGAAATCTCTTTGCGTATCTCATCACTACAAACATCCTGATAGCAATTCCTAGCATCTTGATTCACTGTGCTATTTGTTACTGATGCTAATGCGTGACTGAATTAAGATCCAAAGTCTCTGGACTCTCTTTTGCAAGATGGACAGACGCAGACGATACAGTAAATGTCTCAACCAAACACAAGGATATTTCGCCGCTAGCGGTATTTGGTGGAATCTTGTCTATTCAGAGGTAATGCGGAATGTTAGCATTGCAGCGGTATTTTGCTTTTTCTATTTGGTGGAAGGAGTAATTGACAAAAAAGTCGAAAAAATAGCAAAATCATGTTTGGCGAAATCATTCCCTCAAAATTCCAATTATTTCCCAATCCACAGGATGAAACATTTTTGGCGTTCAAAGATCACTATTCATTGACGTAGTCAGTCTTCTCTTTTCGATGCGAACAACAGGAACGGAGCAAATCGGTGTGGCAAGTCGACGGTCGACGCAACAATCAATGGGAGAAGAGGTGCGAGTGCATGAGGTTAACGACAATGACTAATAGTGAATTGTCATCATACTGTGGTATTCATGAATGACATCATACTTGCTTTACATGAAGCAATACCCAGTAGATAAAGTGATAATTCACAGTGCAGCTGAAACGAATACAAGTGTGTCATCACTGTAGGTGACCGTTGTCGACTTCCCAAAATCTGCTGGTCTTCATCTCAATACATAGCCTACTGCGAATCATTTATCTGGATTTTAAAGGAGATCTCGGACTTCCCAATAATTGTGTTCCAGCCGAAAATGCATTGTCTGCCCGAATGCTGTCGCCTCAAATTTAGTGTACTTATTATTCTAGCAGATTATTGGTTCACAATAATTCTTTTCTTAAAAGTGAAGTCCCTTCCTTTATAAGTGTCTCATTTTCAATAAGATACGTAGAAGAAGTATTAAAATGCTTCTGAAGAAGTGCTTTTGGTATGAAAAGAATATTGACTAAACTTGGAAATATTGAATTGTTTCGTCTGATCGATGAATATTAGTCACTTGACAGCTAAGTGGTTGAATCATCTCTCCCGACCGGCAGTGCGACTTTCTGCAGGGAACGATTCAACGTAGCAAAGTGCGTCAAGGTAACAAAGTTAAAAAAACAAGCTAATGACTACTTAATTTTCAATAGGTACAAAATATGATTTAAAAGAAAATTTTTGTATCCTAAAATGTCTAAAAATTTTAAAAATGCTTACTAAAAGGACAAACAACGCTTCTCCTCATGTGTAGTGAATTGGCGAGTAAGTCGTTCTGTTCAAAATTATGTCTATCACTTATATATTGAAAAGATCCTATTTAACAGTCTGCCCATTCAGATGATAAGAAGACAAGTCTGTTTCCAATCAAAATACCAGATCTAGCTAATAACACAGCGGGATTACGCTATCTAAAATCTACCAGGTGTGTAAGAGAATTAATATTAGTTCCTTAAGCTAAAACGTGAAATAGAATTCTACAAAATATGCATACAAATTATTTGACTATTTTTAATGAGGTCATCAACATGAACTTGGTCAGGACGATCGCGTTTCGACCGCTTAATTAATCCTGGACGCTGAAACCCGACCAAGCGCGGTCCTGTACATTAAAGATGCACAGCCCCAAAAATTGAATTAATAATAGACAGATTAGCATCTATCAAAAAAATAGAGTCACTGTTGACTGAAATGTACCTCAGGCATTTGAAAGAAGGACAGAGTCCAGCCAGTAGAGGTCAAGAGGCGGGGACATAATCCACCTTCAACTCAAGACGTACTGCAAAAACAATTCAACGAGGCTGATAATTGGACTTTCGGAGAATGCAGTACGTCCTATCCATGTCTGCTACGAATCTGTGCGTCTGCCGAGTTCTGTCCGGTTCCTGTTATTATCAGACAGATCAGCGAATGAATGCATCTATTCCATCCAACTGGATGCGGGTTGAATTTTTTGAAAACCCTGTCAATGTGGCTGATCTCTGACTACAATGTCTCTTTTAAAATTATACGCTCTCACTCTGGGAGGATGAAATATTTGTGCTCACATCTGATTAAACGCCATGAGCAGTCGTGGTACGGAGCAGAGACTTCAATCAGTCCCCTAAACTTAGAGAACATTTTTCTGGCTCCCTCTGCGACTGATGCATTTTGTCATGGAGTATCTTCAGGTCATTTTTTATCCTGCATGTTGTTATGCTTCCGATCAGTGATGTATACGAAATGCTTTATTGACAGTAAGTTTGATAAATCTTAAATCTGTTTAGCCTCTTAAACAAAGGTTCTGCAGTTACCGAAATACATCTCACTCAATCACAGAAAACACAGGAAAATGTCATTTTATAAAGCCTCAGTCTGCTTTCCATTGGATTTGTGCTTTCTTTGATCCTGTCTGACAAGAAGAGGTGCCGGGAAGACCTCGGCAAATGTGCAGTTTTGCAGTAGGGACCGGGAGTAAATGTACATCATTCTGTGGAAGTCTCAATTATAGTCTCGTGTTGGCGGCCCGACAATATGTCGAGGCGTCTTGGGTCGGAACCGGAGCCGGAGCCTCCCGGAGCCATGGTAGGTAGTCGGAGCCGCAGCCGTGGTCGCTGGACAGCGGCTCCGAACCTCCGGACTGGGTGGTAGATCCATGTGTCAAATAACATAATTCTTATTACAGTAGAATTCGCATATATCGGCTTCGGCTATATCGGTGGTTCGTCTATATTGGCGGTTTTTATTTGTCACGGCATAATTTCCTATCTTTTCCATATAATCGAGTTCGCTTATATCGGCTTCGGCTATATCGGCGATTCGCCTATATCGGCGCATTTTCGCTGTCCCTGACAGAAAAAATTCGTTTATAACGGCGGATTTCCTGGAAATCCTCAAGCGATGTGTTTTGCCTAGAAGAGTCACGAGAATGACAGTATATGTGGACGCGGATGGCTGTAGATTCTGTTAGGACTATCCGATTCTAACTATTCTAGTGGCATGTGAAAATTTAGATCTTCTACAATTCATCTCGATCATGTTTGGGGTTTGATCAAAATTGTAGAATCTAGTAGCCGAGGAAAGATAAGTAGGCTTGCCACTGTATCTCACTGATAATTGTCACATAATTAGTCTTTAATTCGACGTGATGATTTCATTGTTCAGAAAGGCACAATTTTTAGATATCTATTGAATACATAGACACAATTACATGTACATGTACTGTACATGTTGGACAATAAGTCAATATGTACATGTATTTAAGTATAGCAACGCAATAATTCATGAGTCAATACACGTATATGCATTGTATGATGCATGGCATGATCTCAGAGCTCGTGTAGATTTCACAAAACTTCAAAATTCAGGGAGTTTGCATATATCGGCGGTTTTCGTCTGTCCCTTGAGGCGCCGATATATGCGAATTCTACTGTATTATTATTCAAATTATGTAAATTCTTTTAATGATCATATTCTAAAGAAGATATGCTGCATTACTACTAACAAACAGTTATAGGAGTATAGAATGGAAATATAGCGAAATCATCAGGAGAATAGTAAAAACAGAAGATAAATTTAATAGGCGCAATACAAGTCGAAGAAGGCACATAACTTGCACACTGATCGCTTGTGCTCCATCTGACGATCCTCTCTATCCTCTCGTTTCTCCTAGATCTCGTGTGTGAAAAATAGACATTTTAGTTAAAGATAGACTATTAATGTCAATATACAGCAGTTCTGGATTGTTTGCACATGTCTGTGCATCTTAAAGTGGACGATTTTGTTTTTCCTATGATGTTGTTATCCTTCCTGATAGCCTCAAAGATGGGTATTCATGTATTTATGTATTCATGAGCCAAATTACATGAATTTCACATATTTTCTTGCATTTTAATGTGCTTGATAGGAGTTATTTTGTTAAAGATTTTCGTTGGTGTGGGTAAAAATTGTTTTCCATATGCTCTTTCTCGAGGTGACGTCCACTTTGAGGTTTGAGTTAATCTTGTCACCGAAAAAGACACTTTAGTGCCCAAAAACTTGATTTTGATTGCATAATAGTCCCTCAAAGGAATGAATTTCATCTGCATTTTCTACATTGCGGAGTGCTTCAGAAAAATGTAGTCAGCAAGCGAAATCAGAAATATCTTCTTAAGTTGTAGACAGAATTATGCAAGTGCAAAAATGCATTTTAAGTATGATTTGCGAAGATGCCACTTAGCATCACCAATTACCAATATTAAAAACTTGACAGAAAATTTGACATGTTGTGGAATCGCGTAATGTTTTTGCGCGGCATGTCAATTAGTGAAGCTTATTAGAATGCTTGTCATTTGCTTTGCATCGTTTGATGTCTGCTTTCATACTGTTTATGATGGTGAAAGTATTATTCAGTAATACAGAATTATGGGGTTTCAAGACGGGATCTACACATGGTGATTGATTGAATAGAAATAAGAAAGAAAAACCTCTGCTAATAGTTTTTATTGAGCATTGAACGCATTTGGTGTAGTTCGAGAAATTCCAACCGACGAAAATTTCCCGAATTGCAGCATGTAAATCAGAATTGTGCAGCTCCAAAAGCAGATTCAAATCTTCGGAGATGAGGAGACGGTGATGCCCTTTGTTGATTCCCTCGTCACGTTCCTAAAATACTCGATGTCGATGAGCATGCACTGCGCGTCACACTGCACTAATACAGGGCCTGTGGCCATGTATGAGCAGCAAATTTCTACAAAATTGCAGTTTTAGATCATTCTACATGACATGTAATAATGTTTTATTGCACTTCTATTGTGAATTGAAACACATGTGAACTACTATAAGCACTCCTACACATGTATTTTAGACGTTGAATTGATTGGATCAACATGAGCACTGATAAACGCTAGGATCATGAAATTGGTAAGAATTTGTTGAGTATCTAAGTTTGCCGTAATTCTTCGAACAATAGCTGCGGCAACTAATCGAAGCTATGAATCAAGGCAACTAGATGATGCCGTTTACATCAATGCACGTCGTTAATTAATGTTTGAATTTTAAATCATCATTAGTGTTGCATTTCAGCAATATCTTCATTTCAGCCATGTTTCCATGAACTCACAGAGCTGGAAGCGGGGCCTGGGTCTTGGACGGGCCGGGTCCGGAAAAACAAATCTCTCCAAATGTGCACCTAGAGCACAGTGCAATTAATATTTGAGCCTCACCGTTAACAAGAATCATAAAGGTCAATCTTTTCAAAAATTTTAATTTTCAACAAATAGTCATTAATAGTTAAATAGTCATTAAATAGTCTTAATGTTAGTTTGCTGTCCAGTAAGTTATGTTTGTTATTCATAATTTGTTTATTTAATCGCAAAAAAAAATTTCGCAGTTGTTTATTTAATTTCATTGTTGTTAATATTTGCATAATTTTAACATAAGATTTTTGTCATTCCATTTTCTGCTACGGTTTTAATTTGCATATTTTCCTGACTACATTTTTTCAACTGCACAAATAAAGAAAAACAGCTGTATGTTTGAATTTAGAACTGCAGAAATTATGTCCAGTTGGACGTTAAAAAGCCCTGTCCTCTTCCATCGCTATTCTGTTTTGCTGTAATTTGTTGACTGAAACAGATTTGACAAAAATTGGACGCTATCACTATCTTCCTAGTCTTTGACTACTTTACATGCAATGCAGTCACATCTCTAAACATCCTTCTGATTGGATCTTACTTGACTTTACATGGAGTTTAACTTGCATATTTTAGCGGTCATGAGAAAAATGTTGAAAGAGGCTTGAAAAGGAACTACCGTATATACTCGCCTATAAGTCGGGTTTTTTTACCCAAAATTCATTCCAAAAGTAGGGGTCTCGACTTATAGTCGGGTCCCATTAAATTTATAACATTTTCGTCTGTTACCGCAGTTACTGGTGCGCGCGCAATGCTCAATACATCGCTATTCATATTCATCGGTTGCTTCATGTTGACTGGCATGACTGAATTGTTTCGTTATTATAGACTGTGCTAACATGTGATCGATCTATTTGTTTCAATATTTTGCTATTTCGGTAGGTATACCGGGGTAATTAAAATTGTTTTTAAATTGTGATTAAATTGTAATCAAAATTAAAATTATTACTGACGAACTTGACTCTACAAAAATTTCACCGTTTCATCTCGTCTTGTAGGCGGGCTTATAGAAATACACCAGTATTTGGGCGGCAAAGTCGGGGGGTCGACTTATAGTCGGATCGACCTATAGGCGAGTATA
Source organism: Prostheceraeus crozeri (assembly GCA_907163375.1). Lineage (NCBI taxonomy): Eukaryota > Metazoa > Platyhelminthes > Polycladida > Euryleptidae > Prostheceraeus > Prostheceraeus crozeri. Next base: position 117,392 of record CAJQUW010002977.1, on the reverse strand, counting down.
TACGGTATTTAGGTTATTTGAATAAGACTTGCATGTTATTGCTCCTTACATCGCAAGGATTCTGAAGATGCCAAAGTGAGAATATGAGATTTTCAGCCAATAGAGTCATAATGATTTATTGTGATAGCTTCACGATGTCACCGCATTCATTACATTCCGATAGTCCACTGACTTCGATGAGCAGTGTGTCAAAAGAGAACTCAGAAAATGATAGTTCACCGCGTGTCTGATTCACTATCATGCTCACATGTTTTCTTATTGAAAAATTGCAATTTGTTAATTGGGCGATTTTCATATTCCGACAGCTGTCCAGCAAGCACAGTAACAGATGCAGGATTATCACAGCTCATTTGAAAGCCGAGAAAGTAAGCTCCCGAGTTATGTATGGCACGTTGATGTGCGACACTACCGGAAGACATGAGAATCTCTTCAATTTCGTCATATCTTAGGTGTTCTGTTTTTTATTATCAAATCATAATTTTGAGACTCCTAATTTTTTTGTGTGTATTCTAACTCGAAAAATAGTCGGATTCCATAACATGCGCTTATAGGCTTGCATCATTCCCTCGTACTATTTCGCTCATGTAGAAGCCAACTAAAATGTCTGCATCCAGATGTTTTCTAAGTTGAATACTTCGATTTATTTCACGTCTTCACAAGAAAATGGAAAGGAATTTTCATCCCCCCGTAGGTTCAACTACAAGTCGGTCTCAGCATCACGAGATGTATACCAAGCCTCGTGTGTGCTCCACAAAGTGCCCTTGGTACTCGTTCTTCTCTCCCAACCAGCGGAGCCCTGACGTCGAGGTCATGGTCAAACTGAGTTGGTGACTACAACCGTGACTTCCGAACTGGAAACACTGAGCATGAACGCTTTATCATCCGTATCCCGCCATTCCTCCTTGTTCTACCTCCGTGTGCTATCAAATCCGTGAAAGGCTTTGCGTTTAGCATGTATTTAAAATGATTTTCTATGGTGTAAAGCAAGGAATATTTAAAGGAATGTTGATGCATTAACGTCTTAACTCTCAAATGCATAAGATGGGTCCTCGAGGACTCAAGCGGTCTGTCTCCTTAGTTATTTATTGGTTACATGATTTATATATGACTGATGCTTCATGCATTCCTCAACAGTTGATCATATCATTAAACACAATTCAAGTGTTATTATTCTATGATTTTACTGACTATCACTATGATCGTTATTTTACTACATACAGAAAAGTACTGTTTCCTCGAGGACCCATCTCACGCAAATTCCATCTGTTGTCTACTGAGGTCAACTAAAACATGAAAATAGTGAGCAATATCTTATGTAGGCGTCATTACTTTACATCCAACTAAACAAGTCAGAAATAACTTCTCATCGATTTCCTTTGGCGAGGGCTAGCCAATCACAGTCGAGCTGATGAAATATCTTCCATAAGTTATAGTCTATTCTATGACACACGAGCTCATATTCATCGACTGCGAGATGGAACGAAGCAGACTATCAGCGACTGATACTGCTCTCAGAATACAGACCTTATTTGATCAAGAACATGACGATGATTGTGACTAATTCTGTTGCGTCGTACGGTGATGAGCTAGATAATTCTGAAGGTATTGCTATACCAATTGAGGACCATGTTTCCACGTTTTCCGGAGTGGAAGTGCTTCAAAACGAGACTGTTCATTCGAAAGTTGGGATTATAATTAGTCCTGCATGTGTTGAGAAGAAGAGCCGATTCCTCCTTTGTCGGCGTGAGGTGTCCGATACTGAATGCACTTTCAGCATGTGGCATTGACTTGCCATCGGGAAGTGCGGAATCTGATGAAGCAAATTCAGTCGTTTCAAGATCAAAGAGAAAGAGATGCCATCGTTGTATTGTTGACCGAAAATCTTCCCGTAAATGCACAAGTTGTGACAAAACCATGTGTGCTGAGCATTCTTCAAAAATCGAAATGTTTCAATGCCAACCGACATGTTAGATAGTTTTCTGAACGCTATGTTGGATGTAGGCCTAGCCTACAGATTTCGCTTTTGTGAAGATTGTATTGTAATTCATTTTCTTATACATTATGGTATAAATCTCATACTATAACCGAATGTAGCTTAAGATAGCTAAATTTATCTTTAAGAAGAATCATAAAATAAAATAGATTTAGTAGATTCACAAGAAAAATCTTAAGAAAAAAGGAAAAAATAGTCCGACTAATTGTAGAAATATGTGTCTAATTTTCATTGGAAGAAGGCTAAATTCTAATGATAAATTATGCTTCATGATATGATACGTTCATGTTTATGATATTCTAACAATATCACGTGGTTTCGTACATTCAACAGATTTATATTGGCTTTAACAACTCAAAATAACACATTGGGAACCCATCTCATGCAAACACGTCAGTAAAATATTTCATGCATTTGAGGGTTAATGATTTAGGTAAACTCACTTTTTAAGTACGTTAAATCTTCAAATAACAACAGCTCTCAAAGACGGATCGATATTCGATTCAAATAATTGTCTAATCATTTCAATTAACTTCTTTTAACTTCCTGACGAAGATTGAAGCAGTTCTTCAATCTCAATTGAAACCTTTTATGCATCATCATTAAATAGCTTTGAGAAGAAGCTCACCTCTGTTTCAACTACAAGTTTTTAAGTGAGTGAGAATTTATTATCAGTCCCTGTCCGGACTCGTTTCTAGTAAAAAAACAACAACAATATTTAGGCACAGGCTGGCCGCATGCAATTCTTTTCAATGATCATGCTATTCAAATGAGATTTCTGATTTTCGAGTTTTCCTTTCTGCAAAATCAAATAATTCAACAGTTATCTTATGTGAAAATCAGTTCAATTCATACACTGATTATTTTATCTAACGTGACATGCATTCAATGGTATTTTCACTTCAAGGAAAATGTACTTATGATATCATTACCACAAAACTGTGATTGACTCAGATATGATATGATTTCTCTCTGTCTGTACTCTGTGAAGTTTTGTCATTTCGTTCATCAACTATTTTGTCGTTACACTTGGCATAACGGATGACGGTCGAGGAAGCTCTCACATTCAAGTTCCCTTGGGAGCAGGACCCTTGTGCTCTTACTCTACACCCTGTTTCAAAAAGGAAGCAAAATGCCGTTTCTACTTACGGAATTGTTACTAGTCAGGGAATGAGGTTGAGGGCAACGCTCCGAGTTCATAGACTTTTCGATGTTAGAGATTTTTCTGAATTTGTTTCGACATTAAGTCTGACAATGAATCCAATTACAAGATCAGACTTGTCTGAAACCGAATGAACTTAGCGCTCGTTCCAGATTGCATGAAAGCCGAGGATAATGGGAGAATGTGGACAAGTGAACAGAGGACAGTAATAAATGATTTCTCAGTCAAGATAATTTAGATTTACACACATGATCTATCTGAAGAGGACTGGAGACTATTAATCATTGAAAGAGTGAGCGAATAAGCTGACCTGAATAAGGACGACTTGATGAATTATGAGCTTATGAAATGGATGAGGTTAATATCTTTATCAACTATTTATGACTACAGAGTGACTTTGTCGGACAGGTTAAATATATGATAGTTTTAAGTTGGTTAGACAAAGATTGTCAGGAAATTCATTTTTGCAAAGAAACATTGTACAGCCCGAGTGCAAGCGAACAATTAAGGAAACTGTGCATGTGTGCCATTGTATATCAAGGAAGTATATTTACTGGCTACATCGGTTGTTTTCATCCGGAACTTCGTCATAAACTTGTTTAATAGTAGTCCGGGAGCTAGCGTGAAGTTGTGCAGGGAACGAGGTAGTACATAAAACTTTCACATAGCATAGTACACCTCTAACCTATTGCAAAACTTCGCGTCTGCCGGATCAGATCATTTGCTTTTCAGAAATAGAGAGGATAACACAATCCTATGTATTTCCAATGGTAAAATTGTGACATTTAATGTGTTGACTCCATTTTTTCGAATTTTTGCTCATAAAAGTTACACAAATTGGTATTTTGTTGAACTGGTTATTATAGAAATCATCTACAGATCATGATCTTTCAAATGAGTTATCATTCAGTGACAGAGGATGAAGTAAAGTGTACAAACAGACACTTTTCGTTAAAGTATATCAACAATTTTCCTGAAATTTTTATGTTAAAATTTGCAGTTACACCAGTGAAAAGTGTCTGTTTGTACACTTCGCTTCATCCTCTGTCACTGAATGATAACTCATTTGAAGGTTCATGATCTGTAGATGATTTCTATAATAACCAGTTCAACAAAATACCAATTTGTGTAACTTTTATGAGCAAAAATTCGAGAAAATGGAGTCAACACCTTAAATGTCACAATTTTACCATTGGAAATACATAGGATTGTGTTATCCTCTCTATTTCTGAAAAGCAAATGATCTGATCCGGCAGACGCGAAGTTTTGCAGTAGGTTAGAGGTGTACTATGCTATGTGAAAGTTTTATGTACTACCTCGTTCCCTGCGCAACTTCACGCTAGCTCCCGGACTATAGCTGAGGGAGGTGTAATCGTCATTCCAAGGCAATCGGAAGCGCTACGTCAGACATTTTCAGACGCATAAAAACAATTTACGTCAACATGAGAGAAGTTAGTTTGAGCAATATCCATACATCACGCTTATCACTTATCAATCACGGAATTTTGACTGACCGTGTATTCATCGTACATGTCTACATCTTGATAAGGAAGATGTTTCAAGAAAATTTTCATAGACAATATAATGGGCCTTATAACGTATGTGAATATTATTCACACAGGCAATACAGCTATATTTTTTTAAAAAGTCTGAGGCATGTTGTTTTATGAGTGTTGCACCAACAATGCTATGCAGCATTTTTACAATCTATTGCTCATTATTACTACACAGACGGTCTGCATGATGTGCATTGCATCTAAATCAAACTGATAGAACCTTCATTTTGACCGGTTTCGGGCAAAGGTCGAAAACCCACCCATAACCTTCGTCAGGAATAGAAAACGCAATTTCCAAAAAGTTCGAAATTTTACCTTATTCGAACGTTAGGAGTACCTATACGTAAACTGCATTGATTGTTCGAGAGTGCTCTAAGGCTTGGAGATAATGCTGTCAATAAATATGGTCTCACGACAATAAAATAAATATAGTTAAAATAAGTAGGAAACCATAAATTCGTCAACAAGGCTCTTAAATTACCGGTATATATTTTCAAGACATAAAAGCATTGCACTAAAATTTGCTAAATAAAAGTTTGGAAAAGATCTGACAGTTCACTTGCGCCGGTCGAAGCACGGAAGGCACCTCCAGGGAGATGCAACCCGACTCGTCCCTAAAGAAAGCGTTGATTTAAGTAGTAAAGAAGTCTCAGAGTTGAGGGACAAATAACGTCATAAAACCTGATGAAAATAGGAGCTCGTGTACCTGAAATGACACACTTGTGATGATGTTGTTTGCAGCATTGTAGCAATATTACATCAAATATTTTATCTTCAGTATTTACGCATTTCTTGCAAACTGACAACGCGAAATAACCACTTACACGTACATGGGGTCAAGTCAACTGTTCTCAATCATTTTACTGCAATCATTTGAGATCATCTATCTTAATAATTGTTTTGCGTCTCAATGGAAATGTATTTTCGAAATCAATTTTTATGCAATTAGAGCAGAATCCATGAGAAGCAACAATGCCAAATGAATTGTACGTATTGAGCAACTGCGAAGCTAGCCAAGTCATGAGAAAAAATGTCCGTGGAAACCATTTCTAAAATTCACATCTTGTCTGCATGATAGAGTTCACATATCAGCATATTTCTCTTATGAATGCTTATTTCATGCACAAAGTGTACAATGGGTACAACGTCCTAAATTACATTTCTAGGGAATAATTATTTGATTCCTAGCACTGGTCGACTTATTGATTATGAAATCCTTAATCGTGCGATTGCGCTGTCCGATGTGGCGCACTTAAGGACGCTTTGCTGATCAGCATGAGTTTTTCAAATTGTAAAAGAAAGAAAACCTGAAGAAAGGTTTGAAGAAAAGAATGATGTTTTATCGGCAATAAGCAAAGAATGCGAAAAATATTCCTTGTTTTGTATGAAAAAGAGCATGTTCATCTCACAAGCATGGTAGTGATGTTAGGCATAGAATGCTATAGGATTCAACGCCTCTATTGAAGGATTGCGATTGTCTCCAGGCGTTGACCTTCAAAGGCGAAAATGCACGGGTTTGGGTAATGACATATTGAGCATTGGATTGTTGCTCTCAAATGGAAGAAGAGCATTGATCTGTTGATCCATGTATTTAGGAGTGATGCTCACCTTGCTCACCTTGAAAGACCTTCTCCCATTGAATGGGCGGCCTAATGTTCGTCTTCCATTTCCAGCGGCCCATTGCATCTGCGGTTGAAGTTCCACTGATCTTAATGTCCTCTAGCACTTGGCGCTCCCATTGGTCGCTCTCTGCTTCGTGGCCCTGGCACAGGCATTCTCAATGACAATTGGGTCTGGTGTTCGCGAGGTACCTGCACCACGTGCCCGTACCACCTCAGTCTGTGCCACCTCATGATCCCATCGATCGGATGAATCCCGAGTGCCACTTACTTTCTTGTGACCACTTACTTTCAGTCCAAGTGGATCGATGGTGTGATTCCACTGGTTCAACCTCTTCTTCAGAGATGACTTCGATCTATCGACAAGTGCAATGTCATCTGCGTATAGCAGTTCCCTTGGTGGACTTAATCTCTGCGCTTGCGAAATCGTACTCACTTCGAACACATCACTTAGGCCTTCCTTGGATATCACCTTCGCTGTTGCTCCCGTATACAATGTACATGTCTTGGATCACCTTCAGTAGCTCGTCGTCCTTTTCCTACGCTTTAGCTACTTCGATCTCGGTATTCTTCTTTGCTATCCTATAAGACCCCAAATTGTCGTTAGCATTTGTTTTCTAACATCTTTAGAAAGCCTTCTTTTTGGTTAGAACTGCCTTGTGTACCACAGAGGATTCTACCACCAATAATTTAGGAGTGATATTAATCACTATTTGATGTGTTAGCATGTTCATAAAAAGTGCACTTAGCATGATTTAGCACCGACTTGAAGTACAAACTTCGATATCTGTGTGTGTGACTAATGTAGACGGAGAATACACGGCTACATGAATTACTGTATACAGATACAGGCAAGTATTATTAAGTTAAAACGAATGCCTTTCTTATTAACGGCGCAGTGGCCTTCTGCCGCTGTGCGTCGGGTCAAACCTAAAACTTATAAAGCAGGTAGAGTATGAATTCTTGCTAAACACTCAGCACAGAAGATAAATGAAACTCGGACCCATGGAATAAAGGCTCAATGATGTCTTTGATTTGATTTGATCGAACGGCGAATTTTGTTGCATTGGCACCATAGACGAAGAATTACTTTAAAGAACAATGCCTAAGAGCAGAATCTCATTAATCACACTGAGTGAATTGCAAACAAGAAGCATCTTAAAGCAAAATGTGTAACAGGTTTTTGGACTAATGACGAAAATTCGCCTTGTAAATGTATTTTATTTCACATCCTTTTGGGCGTATCACTGGATTCAAACTTATTTTTTCATAAAATGCACATCCAACAGAGTTTCGTTTGATTTGCTGCATTTGGTTGAAATATTCTCGTACAGCTCAATCAAGGGCGATTGGATAGAAAAGAAGCTGTATTCTGTATAATCTCTGTAAGTCGTGTGTGTTTCCTGACAATTCTCTGACAATTATCACTTCTTCTTCTTCTTTGTAAGTATATTCTTGTTTTTTTGGATTGCAACAGCCAGTTCATGATCTGAATCTGAATGAAGCTGCATTGCGTTACAATATCAGTTCAGTTACATGTACCGATAAAACACGTTTGTCTTCTTTTATGAGTTTGTCGCAAGTCTCTCACATGAAAAATATATCCTAACTTGTATCTGTATTGCTATTAACTTCCAGGGTTTCCTTGATTTGCTTCACGAGGTTGATTATTGTTTTTCATGCAAGCCATGGTTCTGTTATAAATAAATTTTCGCTAGAAAGTCAGACTTTAGATTCTTTGCTACAATTCTCATACGATGATGAAAGTCATCCCAGTAGCCATTTATGATAGAATATAATGCTTACTAATTTAAATTATTAGTTAAAGCAGTCCTAATGAGGACTGATGGCGTTCTCCAATCCGCAAGTGTACAAAGGCAATGCTACTGTAACCATTGGATTAATCAGTTCTTAAAAGAACTCAATGTATAGCTTTCTCGTTAAAATTGATCAGCTTTGGCCCAATATCTGGTAAAAATGGAAATCTTAAGACTTGTACTAATACCATAGATTCCAAACACTGCCGTATGCACGTTCAAAACAGACGTCTAATATACTGTACCGACTACAGATGTTGATAGTGGAAATAGAATAAGACAATGGTCACCATAGATTGAGGAAATTAAAAATGGATATTATAAAACAACAGGAAACAGATGAATAGAAATTGGAAAAGTGGACGTAAAATATGGAAATACAACGATGCTACTACACCGATTATATAACACCGACACAAGCTCATCTTACGACCAAAATGAATTCTGTAGGGCGTGATTGTGATTCTTTTGTGCGGACATCACAATAGCAGGATTATTTCAGATAAATACCAACTGACTACTGAAAGGAATGAGTTCTTAGTTTATAAATACACATGCCAACGTTGCAACGAATTCTTTAGTGGTAGAACTGCTCGTAAGTATAGGCACTATCAACATAAAAGAGCGATTAATAATAAATCAATGAGTAGTGTATTGTCTGAGCATATTGGAAATAAACATAACGACATAGACGACACCGGGGGTTTTCTGGTCGCTATGCTAAACTCGATGATCCTCGAGACACAACATCCACTGAATCAAGAGCAATCACACAGTTCAGTACAAAATCAATAAAAGACATGAACTACCGCAATACAGTCTCTCTAGACAGGTCGGTCGTCTCTTCTTCTGATTGACTGAAAGGAAACATTGGAACATGTAAAGGCCTCAGCCACACTGCGAGCAAAGCAAACCAAATTTGCGAGCGATTGATAGCTTAGGAGATACGTTTGCTCCCGTTTGCTCGGGACGCTCGTGTTTGCTTTGCTTTCAGTGTGGCTGAGGCCTAACGCTAAATGAAATGGCACAATCTGCTGACATAATACTGTAACTTAGTTTATTTATATGTTAGCACTCTGGAAATATTAACTCTATTACTACCGTCTCAATCGACTTTCCTCAACTATATTACGCTTCCAGCAATCACAAGTTCACGTTTACCTTTCCCAGAGTTAGTGTCACCCACTAAGGCTTACTCAAGATAAAATAATGATATCGATAGACACCGTATATTATGCCTATGTGGGGAAGAGCTAAAAGGATGAGCAGCGTACAAAGTGAAGCACAAAAGAATACTCAGTTCGGTGACGACAACTGTTCGGTCGTTGAGTTATATATACTGTACTACCATCCTCTTCCTAAGCATCCGCACCGGATGCGTCCACTGCCTCGAAAGTCATAAATCAATCTTGATGGAAAAGCTCGTTTGACATTTTTGACACATGCGTCTGATATAATTTTACTCCCACTTCCGCCTCTTCATCTTGTGATTGAGCTCGCGTGCCGATTTGCGATTTAATTATTTTCACCTCTTCACCCGTGGACTTTACAACTTGTTACATTTTCCATTTTTTCCAACTCTCGTATTTCATATTTCAGCCCGGTTACATATGATACCCCTTCATTTAGGTGTTGTCCCAACACCTGACACAAATTCGAAGTAGGGAGTTTAGTTCGTCACGAATACCGAGGCATGTGGATGGTAGCAAATAGTGAAGACAAAATTACAATCAAGCGAAGATGCTGCTCACACTGTCCGCTCTCCCTCACATAAGTTATGGAAACATGTAAAATCATATACATATATATCAAATGACAGAATAACAATCAATGTACAAAGTCACTATCATGGGGTTAAAAACTGATATTCACTGATCGCAACATTCAATACACATATGGTCACCATAACCGGAACTGTCAATCGCACCATCACCCAAAGAGAGATAAACTATGTCCACATACATCAATGGAGACATCTTAAATATAACATATATACACAGACACGTGACCCCATGATGAAAAGAATAATTGTATAACAAGATAATACGGTAAGAAGCACTGAGGATGATTAAGAGTAGTCCATGAAATGTCGTTACTCGAAAAATACAATTAACTGTCTCCCAACTCGACCACTGACAACACTGCACGTACCTTACTAGCTGGCGGAATTTAGTAAAGGCATAAAGCGCTATAGTAATAGATGTATACGAGGATATATGATGGTGATATAAGTTGTTATAGGATTTCAAATATACATGTATGATGAGATAAAATGCCAGCGGTAGCACTCATCACTCCATCAAGCTAGTGGTAAAGAGAAGAAGACAACAACTCTGCTGATTACTTCGCCACCTAGGCGAATAATTACTTAAATTATTTTACACTGCGTAACACTCAATCATACATTCTGACAAAATATATAATAGTAACATGATTGGTATATGCTGAAAAAAAGTGGTTGGTTAGCAGTACATTTTTATAGAGCAATATTTTTGGTTAAAAGTCGTACGTACGGTTTACGGTTGCGGTTAACGGTTTACGGTTAGTGGTTACGGTGCCGGAGCTTACTGTGGATAAGCTACTTTTCTTCCTCTCAATGGGTATCGAGTAGTTTTTGTATTTCTGTCGGCCTCATATTCATCCTCCTCCTCTGTCTCTTTCTCTTCTGACGCGTCATTAACGGTTTCCCGCTCTGGCTGAGCTCTCCCGAGCGATTCAGCCTCATCGTCACTTGAAGTGTGACCGTCGCCGTCATACAGTTCCGAGATCTCCTTAGTATTGTCGGTTTTTTCATTATTTATGAGTGTCGGGATTCCTGCCGAACGGTCAAGTTTAACCCTATTTAGGTGGACCCACATGGACTTGGAGCGGGGCTCACGCACTGATACTATTTTACAATTAGTGTCTGTCAATTCTGTAATACGCATTGGACCTTTCCATTTATGCTGCAATTTAGGAGTGAGCCCTTTTGTTTTAGCTGGCATGTGTACGTAAACGCGATCTCCGATTGCCAACTTATCAGCGGTCAACGTCACTCTCCTATCGTAATATTTCTTTTGCTTATCTTGTGCTTTTTCGATGCAATCTTTCGCAACTTTCCAGGCTTCCGATAAGGTTCGAGCTAAATTATGCTTATAATCGTCAACTGAGCTGGCCGATTCAGTTAGATCCCGAAGAACTAAATCGCTAGGAAGTAGAGGGTCTCGACCATACAATAAAAAGAATGGGCTTTCTTTAGTAGAGCTATGGCTCGCAGCTCTATATGCGAACAGGACATATGGAATGAAGACATCCCAGTCCTTCTGGTCGCGACTGGTATTAAATGATAACATCGTAGTAAGTGTTTTGTTGAATCGCTCTACTTGACCATCTGTTTGAGGATGAAATGATGTGGTAAAAACTTTTTCTGTATTCGTTAAACGACATACTTCTTTTAATAATTCTGAGGTGAAATTTCTGCCTCGATCGGATAACAGACACTCAGGACAACCATGAGTCGCAATTATGTTTTCGACAAATAATCTGGCGATGGTTGTTGCCTTCTGGTCTGGGACTGCAAAACATTCGGGCCATTTAGTAAAATAATCTGCGAAGACAACGATGTATTTGTTTTGGTTTCTAGTTAAAGGTAGAGGGCCTAAAACATCAATTCCTAATCGAGCCATTGGACGATTTATCGGAATTGACACCATTGGAACGACTGTTTTAACTTTAGGACCCTTTTTGGTGGCGCAAGCGATACAGGCTTGGCACCACTCAGTGACATCTTTATGTAGTGTAGGCCAATAATAGAATTTGTTGATTCTAGGGATGGTTTTTTCAATTCCTAGGTGGCCACCAAATGCACCGGAATGTAGTTCCGTGAATACTGTTTGACGCAACTCTTGTGGGAGAGCTAGTAACAAGTCGTTGCCTGGAGTGTTTACACTTTTATAATATAACAAACCTTTTGATAAACGGAAATTTGGCCAATTATCATTAATGAATTTTAAGCATTGCTTAGACAATTGTTTAGGCATGGCTTGGTGCTGCAATTTCTTTATGATGGCGTTATAAATAGTGTCTTCCTTTTGTTGCTGCTGCACGCACGAAAATTCAGAACGAGATCTTATGTCACTGATCGCATTAATAGGTATGCGAGACAATGTGTCGGCGTTTGAGTGTTTCTTGCCTGGACGGTATAAAATTTCAAAATTATACTCTTGAAGTAATAATGCCCATCTCATGAGCCTTGATGACGGTTCTTTGTGATTTAGCAAATACCGTAATGGTGCATGGTCTACTATGGCATAGAACTTTTTGCCCCAGAGGTATTCCCTGAAATGCTTGATAGCAAATACTAAGGCAAGTGCTTCCTTTTCTACTGTTGCGTAATGCTTCTCTGCTTTTTGTAAAACTCGACTTGCGTAAGCAATCGGGTGATCGACACTATCGACCATTTGACTAAGGACGCTACCAATTTCCCAGTTACTAGCATCGGTTTGTAAGTAGAATGGTTGCTCAAAATTCGGATAAATCAAGATGGGTGGAGATGTTAGAGCTTTTCGCATGAGGTTAAACGCTTCTTCATGGTGATCCGTCCAAACAAATTTTTCCTCTTTCTTTATAAGGTTAAATAGTGGCGCAACAATACGAGCAAAATCTTTTACGAATCTTCTATAATAGCTACACATACCCAAAAATTGTCTCGTTTGTTTTACATTTTTTGGTCTTGGATAATTGACAATTTTCTCAATATTGTCTTGTAATGGAGTAAGGCCTTGGCGCGACATGACATGTCCTAGAAAGCGAACTTCGCTCTTGACAAACTCACATTTAGCAGGCTTTAGTTTTAGGTTATACTCAGTCAGACGTTCGAATATAATGTCCAATTTTCGCAGATGGTCTTCAAAGGTTTTTGAGAAAATTATGATATCGTCGAGATATGTAATGCACTCGATGAATTGCAGTCCCGCTAAAACTAAGTCTAGAGCGGAAATAAATGTCGCGGGGCTATTACTGAGCCCAAAAGGCATTCTTAAAAATTCATAATTTCCAAAACAAGTAGTAAACGCTGTCTTATGCCGATCCTCTTCCGCCACGTCAATCTGCCAGTAACCAGATGCTAAGTCTAAAGTGGAGAAATATCTGGCCTCATGTAGACAGTCGGTAATGGTTTCCAACTGTGGCAGCGGCTGGTGTTGTGGAAGGAGGCCTGAGGCCTATTATTTGATTCATATCTACGATTAACCGATGGCTCAAGAGTGGAAATTAACTTGCCTACTTTCTCAGTCAGCACAAAGAGTTGTTTTGTGGCATTATCCGTACTGTCATCTGCTAACACCTTTCTACGCATCTACTCTTTCGAGGCTATGAGAATGGTAGCGTCCAACGAAGTCGGCTCGAAACGCAATAGCGGCTTCTTTAATGAGAGGGTAACCCCTGCTAAAAACGTTTCTAGTGCCAGCGTTTTCCGAACATCCTCATCATATGAATTATACGCCAATCTGGTTAGTTTTTGTATATCGGCAGCATAACTGGCAACCGATTCACCTGGCTGTTGCTTCCTATTACGGAGTTGCATCGCGTTGTATCTGTTCATTTCTGGTGTATGCAATAAACGGTGGAGGTCTTCTATTAGGACGTCAATGTCGTCTTTCGAAGCTGCTGGTAAACTATTATAAATTTCTCTAGCATGGCCCGTCAAATAGATCGGTAGCATGGCTAGTTGCTGTTCCCTCTTCCAACCTAAGGCCTTCGCTACTAGCAAAAATTGAGTTGCGAACTCACCGAATTGATATTTTGGATCCTGAAGATCTCCCGAAAATGTCTTCAACGTTACACCGCTTGCTGCAGACGGTAAGGTTGGTCGTCGACTGTCTTCTATCTCGACTAAGGCATTACTGACATTCTCCATTCGATCAACCAGGTCTTCGACCGTTGCCATGACTCGTCCTCTCGTGAGGTAAGGCACGTTGACTTAAATAAAAACGGGTCAGTCAATAAAGGATTAATCTTTGTGGAATCCCGGACACTCTTGCACGATTTTAGTGTAAATTTTTTTTGATTAGATAATCAGAGCTACGGTAATATGTAAAGAGATGTCCTACAACATCAAAGTCGTATTGGTATAATGCTATTTATTATACTGTATGACCGTATGTAGATTGCTACTGTATTACTGTATATTTTCAATGATGGACAGAATAGGCCTATTCAATATAGTATATAGGAAATTGTACTTTATTGAATGATGCTACCGTACACGTTAAAAAATACTGTGACATGTAAGAATTGTTAATTAAGACAATATTACCGTACTGTAATAGTTTTACTTGTAGAGTAATTGACTGTACTGTATGATTAATTATAGTACGTACAATATATTTTAATGCACTGTTCTTACGTATCGCTTCAATTTAGAATTTGCCGACACTTATTTATATGGCGCCCTTTAGATCTCGGATGACGGGACTCGCGCGCGAACGTGGATGTATTCGCTTCAATAGAGCCACCCACTTTTAATCTCTTAACAGGAAACCCGTGGAAGTACTACGCTCTTTATTTCAGAGCCCCCCACAAATTTATATACCGCGGTAATCTGGGAGGTACTACGCTCGTTTTCTTCGAGCCCTCCTCTCAATATATATTTCGAAGCTGTCGCTTTTGGACAAACCACGAACTCACACACGTGGATGTACTACGCTTCCCTGAGCCACCCACTTTTATTAGAGAACAGAAGGAATACTTTATATCTGTGATTTTAGCGCGCTTATCAAATTATGGCCGAAACTGACTAATATCTCACTTATAAACTCACTTAAATCTCTCTTCTTCGCACACGGAGCAGCTGCTTATGGATAAGACTGTAACGTGAATATACTTACCGGCACCGGGTCACCGAACTGATGTGAAGATTTTACGGAAGATCGAAGTAAAGAGGGAAAGATAAACGCTGTGGGAGCTCCACTTATGTAACTTAGTTTATTTATATGTTAGCACTCTGGAAATATTAACTCTATTACTACCGTCTCAATCGACTTTCCTCAACTATATTACGCTTCCAGCAATCACAAGTTCACGTTTACCTTTCCCAGAGTTAGTGTCACCCACTAAGGCTTACTCAAGATAAAATAATGATATCGATAGACACCGTATATTATGCCTATGTGGGGAAGAGCTAAAAGGATGAGCAGCGTACAAAGTGAAGCACAAAAGAATACTCAGTTCGGTGACGACAACTGTTCGGTCGTTGAGTTATATATACTGTACTACCATCCTCTTCCTAAGCATCCGCACCGGATGCGTCCACTGCCTCGAAAGTCATAAATCAATCTTGATGGAAAAGCTCGTTTGACATTTTTGACACATGCGTCTGATATAATTTTACTCCCACTTCCGCCTCTTCATCTTGTGATTGAGCTCGCGTGCCGATTTGCGATTTAATTATTTTCACCTCTTCACCCGTGGACTTTACAACTTGTTACATTTTCCATTTTTTCCAACTCTCGTATTTCATATTTCAGCCCGGTTACAATACCATAGTAATCGAACAATTAGCAGCCAGTTCAACATTAAACACGCCAAATTGTGTCAAGTTTCAGTGACTGTTATCAACCGGATCATACAGCAAAGAGACACAGATGATATCAAGTCTTACAGAGAAGTTTGTGAACGGTTTTTCGTGTGCCTGCTAATTTTTTTCATAATGATCGGAGGGCCCTGCATTATCGAGAAAACATTTGTAATGATCTGAATTCTTCGAATCTGAAGGAATCGTGGCGGTCAAAGCATTTGTAAGGAATTCACAGCAATGCGCAAGCGACGCACGACGATTTTCCTATCTTTTTTAGGTATTGAAACTTTCTTTTTGCCCACTTAGTAAGTTCCTGTATGTGCCATGGTTTCGAATCAGTTTGCATTTCTAGCAAAGTGAACAGGTTTAAACAATCGTCGCAATTGCAATTGTATATTGAAGATAAATCCGAGAAACTTAACCGACGAACTGACTTCAGGCAGGTCACAGCGAGCATGCAGACCTCTAGAGGGCCTTTTTATTGCAAAGTTGCCAATACTGCAATCATTCGTATGATCGTTAATTGCGCGATTGAGGATGATATTTATGCTGTGTATAGTTCATTGATTATTCCTACGATTAATTGAATAATCGCACGTAGGATTGCTTTAAAGATACTCCAATATGAAATATTTGAAAAAAGCTTTCAGTTGGCTATCTCATCAGTGATCAACTTTGAATTTTTTATAAGCATAAAGGACATCAATTCTGAAAATTCAGAAGTTATTTTATCAATGGACATTTGACATATTCTCTTCCCATCATCAGGAATTATGAAAAACATGAAACACAGATTTTAGGTACATAAGATACTCTCGGGCTTTAAACTGTTAAATCAATGTTGTACTTTTCATGTGATAATGTACAAGAGATGAATTATTCATTTCATCGAGGGAATTTTCATTTATTCACCATCGTCTGATAACATCTACCGAACTTTGAAATGTAGCAACCAGTGGTTCGGAACCATACGTTGAGTGGATTGAAAGTTAAGTTAATTTAATGTGAATATTGATAAAGTTAAAAGCTAGTTTTCAAAACTATAAGCTAATGTTGAAATTGATTTGATATCTTTTAAAGTTACTTTAACTCCATCGATTGTATGATAGAAAATGATTGAAAATTCTCTTTTATTTCGGGTTCATTCAGCTGTGAATGGTGACATTTATTGATTCTTTCTACACAAGAAAGTTTGCGTTTAGATTGTTTTGATTCCTATTTTGTCATCAGTTTGTAGTAAACTCATAAGTTTGTTGCCAAAAATATTGGACAAACAAAGTTATTAACAGTAGATAGCACAGTAACAGCAGACCGGACGTAGCAGTTAAAACTAGCAGTGTTTAAAAGTAGTGTTAACTAAATTGAAACATGACACCGTTAAAAAATGTGAAGAATCCAGGAAGCGGAACAAACCAAGGTTAGACAACTACCCTAGTAGAAAATCGTGTGAATAATTAGGTTACTTAAAGTGAAGAGCGCATGAATACAAATTAATACTGATAACATAAAGTTTTCTACCCCACTACATAGTAGAAAAAGTAATACATAAAACGCCTAGCCGACCCAACTTTTAAAAAGACGGGAAATAAATTGAAACTTGGATAGAACTATAAACTAAAATGAGAGCTCGGCATGAAGCATTGAGAGAAGCTAACCAAAATTATAAATGATGAAAATCAAGGCACACAAGAAACCAAAATAAGTTCTCTATGTACAGAGTCATCAGGGAGGAACCATGTGGCTACTCAAAGCTAGGTTTCGGCCACTAATCTCCAACCTGTACCAAATGGCGCAGCCAGGCCAACCATATCGAATGAACGATAAGGAAGGTCTCTCCAAGCCTGAGGAAACATAGCTAAAACCAAACTGAAAATAAAATTTTGGATATAAGAGAACAAAAGGATGCATAAGAACATTGTTAATGCAAGGATAACATGGATCAACAGTATATCTGAATAACATCAAGGAAGGCAAGGTCATGAATGTGCTACGCATCTTCTTATTGTATCTGAAATTCTTCACAGATGTGTTGTAGTGCAATGTATAGACATATTTACACAAATGGAATAGTAGTCATGCTTTCGAATCATCATTCAATAGTTGATATCTCCATGCGTAATCGAAGTATAAGTTCCTGTGATGCATGCAAGTTGTCTCATTGTTCCACGCCCTAAAGTATTTCCATTTATTAGGTGTTATTAATGTGAGGTGAACCGACCGCGGCATATCGATAAAAATCAAGCTCAATTACACAGATAACACATGGAATGTGCTAACATGGAAAAAATGTCTCACTTGTAATAATAGATAGGAGAGATTATAGGAAAACGTTCGGAACGCTGTCGGCCGAACGACAGATTTAGAAAAGGACTGATTCTCGCTTCTTCATTGTGAACACGGAATCGAATCTTAGTGAAAACATCATTAACTCTCATTGTAGTTTGCTTGAACCCATGAGCTCTGACCATGACTTGAAAACGGACCTGGACATAGATTTCTGCTTGCTTGTAAAATCATGATGTACATGTAGTTGGCGAGGAGGCTCAATACAAATCACATGTTTAGTGTGATACACACACACATGCCAGTTGGGCTCTCAAACACATTCCCGCGATTCACGCGAATTATCGGACGTCTGTGTGATCTAAACATAGTGAGATGAAGTAATGAGACCATGCAAGCTCAAACTATGGAATTTCATATTTTTCTGGCATCAAAATATACAAAATATTTAAAATTTACAAATTTAGTTCACATTCCTATATCAATTTAGAGACATCGACAAATGGGTTTTGCTGTTCAAACTGTTTTCCAAAAATTGTTATAAGTCGAATCATTTTATTTCAAAGTGTAGTCGTGCGTTAGGCTATCTGTCATATCCAAGAAATACATGATGGATCGTTGCTCCATGTCAAATGGTTATTTTCTTACATTACTACGAAAAATGAATTCATCAAATTAACATATTTGTATATCTTATTCTCAGTACATGTTCGGCATATCCCATGTATTGCGTTCGGTAAATAAGATAGCCAGCAAAATGAATAAAAAACTAATTAAAAGTCAGTGGCAACGTTTACATGCTACATACTGTAAGCTGCAAGCAGCCACTTAACAGACAATTTAGCAGCCAAATCAGTATTATGGCTGATGCTACGTATTATTAGACAAATTTCCTGCTTTTAGACAATTTTTGTCTCATCGCACGGAATAATTTGCATTATTGTATTTACTGCTTATCATACTAGGCCTACTTGTGATTTATATACAGTCGAGCCTCTACATAGTGACTGTCAAGGGACCAGATTAAAAAATTCACTATGAGGAGAGTTATCTATAAGGTTTTCTAAAATTTGGTGTAATATTGCTTTTAAAATAAGCATATAAAGTCAAACCTTTCATACAAAATAATTATAACAAACACATGTATTTAGAAAACAAAATTATGTAGGGATAATTTGATGCTGAATTGTGTCACAATATGTCACATTAAATGATAACGTAGACTCAAGATGCAAAATGTAACTACCATAAAATGATCAATATTGCATACAGTGCAAGCTACATACGAACGATGGAAATAGCTGTCAATAGCAGTCTGTGCTCTAGGTCGCTCGTCAACAGAAGCAATCACGTTTTCTACTCGATCAAAAGCTTGTTGATCAAGCTGCAAGGTCACTTTTTCTTTCAAGGAATATTCTGATCTGACTCAACAGTCGGTACGCTTGAAAAACGCAAAAAAAGAACACTTAAAGCGCACGTTAACTTGAAATTATTAGCCACATTAACTATTGATTTGTATCTTGATTTCGATCATAGGCTCATAGACTTTAGTACTACAGGAAACTTTTGAGTAATCAGTATCATCGAGCTACTCGCCTGAATAAAGGTAGTGCACGTACATGGGATGCGTATTAATTACAAAGCATAATCGAAGATCAATACATACTTGATGTAAAATATTCATTATGTAGAAGTTAGACAACAAAGAGACTAAATAATATATTCACAATGAAGAGGTTCACTATACTATGAAGAGGTTCGACTGTATAGACCTCTTCTGTATAGAATATCTTCTGCTTTAAATAGGCCTAAGGGGGTTGTTGTTATAGACCTAGAGGTATGGCAATGACAGGTCTGGATATTTAACATAATTATGACATCTTTTAATTCTGTGTTTACAATGTGCTTTATAATTTTTTAAGGGCACATATACTTCCATAAAAATTGTCTTTGATGCGTCAAAAGTCAGCTTACAAGGCATCAGAGTGGCTTAGAATATGCATAAAAGAATGCGCGCGTGAGTGAGTGGGACAGAAGTAGAACAACCATGATTAGGAGTTTCCACATATAATTAGCAATTCGTTTCAGACACAATATTTTGAGAATAGTAGACAGCATTGTCTGATTTTTGACAGTCCATTGTCTTAAATTGTTTGTTGCAAGTGTTTGATATTTGAGTGATCACAGCTTTCAGCGCTGGTCCATGAAAGCGGATCTATCAGGTCGAATATCAATATTGCATGGTCCGAACTAATGACTTGCTATTCAAAGCAGACTGCCTGTCGGATAGAATCCTCCAGGATTCATTTTCTCTTCAGATTTTAAGCTTGAAGAGTCGGCTCGCATCGGATCGGTTTTATGAAAATCCGAATCAAAACAACATCTTGGAATTCACAACCGGTCACTCAACAAAAAAATCGGAGGCAAAAATGTGGTCTAAATATTTTTTTCCAATCCCAGCTGCACGCATTTTGTAAAATATGATGTCGCATTTGTTACATCCACACAATTCAACATTTTGTTTATCTGCTTCGGTTTGCTAGAAGGGTGATTTATTCGGAATCGCCGGCACATCGAGGAACTTAATAAGTGGGCAAAAAGGAATTCCTAATACCTTACAGAGATAGGGAAACAGTCGTGCGTCGCTTGCGGATTACTGTGAATCCCAGCAAAGTGCTTCGATTGCCACAATTCCTTCAGATTTGAACAATTCAGATCATTGCCCACAAGTTTTCTCCATAACGTTGGTCCTTCCGATCAAATTTAAAAAATATAGCAGGCGTAAGAAAATTAGTTCACTGAATGATTACACCATCGTCTTCTCACCATTCCTTGCTGCATAGTGCATACACTGAATCGAATGTTAGCCAGACTATGTGTACTTTGGTGTGTGCGAAGTGATATCACAGCACGCACGCCTCTAACTGGCTCTAGTGTCCACTCCTGACAGCGCATTGTTTGCCATTCCCAATAGCAAGCGATACACGAATTATCCATTCGAGACGGAGCAGGTTGTCTAATTCTGTGATGTGCCATTTCGATTTTAGGGTTGGATACAATCCTTCCATTCTAGGAAACCGAAGACGCGCGCAGATGAATCTAATTCTGTGGTTACATCTGGTACTGCAGGCTATGCATGGTCAGCGCGCTCACAACTTATTAAACTACCTAATGCCTATTGATTGTAGATGCCTTTAACTTAGGCAACTGTTGGCTAGATGTCGGTAGGATAGGATGAGGAATGGATTACAACGTAGCTGCGTAGCTGAAGAATAGCCAAGAATGAATAGCTCTATGTCTCGTATTATTCTGGAGATACGTAGGCCTAGTGTAATCTGTTGATACGCACACTTATCGTGTGAGATTAAATATTTTGATTGTACTCTATGTTCTGTATAAAACATTTTTTCGCATCACAAGTAGGAAAGGTTTTATTGCTACTTCGTCTACTGCATGAAAAGAAATTATACAATCAAGATCAACAAGAAATTGATGGCAATATATAAAAATGCACACCGATGCATTTTTAGATGCAATTACATGCAGTTATGCGATTTGCTGCATGATTTGGTTAAATATATTCATTTCAAGTAAGATTTGCAGATTAATTTTGTATGATTTTTTTGCCAACATCTAGCTCTATAGGTTTCATTTCAGGTTGGAACACTTGCTGCTTTAAAATGGGACATTATTACAGACAGTAATCCGTCGCTATATACACTAGAAACAGAATACACAGCAAATATCCGTTAAAATTAGCAGCTAAAATAAGTTTCTTTGTTTTTGCAGTCTGACCAAAAAATTGACATCCATGATAACAGACTCTGCCTATCTGATACTAGCGGATTTTAAGTGTTACGTTATCAATCCTCAAGTTGTGACGTCACCATATTCATCTGATATTTCGATGATCATATTCATCTGATCACAGATAATTTTGTTAAGCTTTTTTGTGAAGTTAAGCGGTTTTTAGTCATCTTTTAAGGGTGAACAGCTTAAAGTTTAATGTATACGATATACTACTCTTCCCACAAGTTTCATGGATATGGTTTGAATTCTGTGCATGGTAACCCTGCGTTTTCCACGTGCCCAGTCGATTTTGAATATACCGTGCTTGCTGACGTAGGTACTGTTCCTTTCATTCATAAGTGGAAATAGTTCATCGTTATCACAGGGTTGAACCGGATGCGACTTCAGTGATTCACATACGAATTACACGTATTTCCTATACATGGACACGTACTTCTTATACACATATGGATTCGATGATGAAGCATTGGCCATTTGTGTTCAATTCGACAGATTAGACAGTCAGTCGCATTGTCGAGAGACAGCTTAACAAAAGGCAGAAATGTCAGATTCCTATTTAAAGTAAATGAAAGGGGTTCTACTCCATGGAATCGAGGATATTTTTGAAATATTCCAGCCAACATGTTCAACATATCAAAATCGTGAGGGTGAAAATGAAGTTAAGGCAAATTGCTGCTGCAATACCAATTTAAAATTAGCTCTTCGAAGCTGTATAGCCAAAGGATGGTCGACATTGGGATTTATTCTCATGAAAAACTTCAAGTTTTGAACTACATGTATATGCCTTCAAGATTTTGCCACGACAGGGAAAATCGAAATCGTGATGTGAATCAAATGATATAAACCTCATTAAAAACGATCGAACTATAATCTTTCAAAATCGCCGTTCCTTAGCTATAGGCTGTCGGAAAGATCTTCACCTATTCCTATGAGACCTGTTTAATGAAGTCATGTGGATGACAATGAAATGGGACATGTAGCGATGCATTTTCAGCAGAATGTATTTTAATGATTTTCACTATATAGGAGAAGCGGGCACAGAACTGGTTTAGAAGTTTTCCGATATTGCACAAATTACAAAAATCATGTAAAATTGAATTGCAGAGAAGGTACAAGATTGTCAGATGACTTCAAAACTGCTCTGCATCACTATCGGTACAAGCTTCCTACTAAAAATAACTACATTGCGCAATTGCTACTATATGTCGCGTTGACCTAAGAAATAATTAGAGTTGCTAGGATTTGTTCCCACAAAATTAGATTGTTTAAACCTGTTCACTTTGCTAGAAGAACAAACTGATTCAAAACGATGGCATATGCAGGAACTTACTAAGTGGTCAAAAGTTTCTAATGCCTTACAGAGATAGGAAAAATAGTCGTGCGTCGCTTGCGGATTGCTGTGAATTCCTTACAAATACTCCGACCGCCACGATTCCTTCAGATTCGAAGAATTCAGATCATTGCGCAAAAGTTTTCTCGATAATGTTGGGCCCTCCGATCATTATCAAAAAAGATAGCAGGCACATGAAAAAACGTTCACAAACTTCTCTGTAAAACTTGACATCGTCTGTGTCTCCTTCCTGTGTTATCCGGTTGATAACAGTCACTGAAACTTCGCACAATTTGGCGTGTTTAATGCTGAACTGGCTGCTAATTGTTCGATTACTATGGTATTATGTCAGCAGATTGTGCCATTTCATTAAACGGTACATGTTCCAATGCTTCCTTTCTAGTCAAACAGAAGATGTAGCAACCTGCCTAATTCCCTGCCTTAACTAATATCTCTAATTCATGAGCGCATTGCATAATATTCATTGACTTTTGTTCATGCGCTCGTTGTGTGAATTCTTGCATTTAATCAATTCGATTCAAATTTGATCTATTGTTTACTTCATTTCAATCATAATGGTTCAATGTATATATAAATGTGAAAAAAAGTCTATTTTACAAGTCTTTATCTGCATCCAGACCAACAAAAACTTTTTCTACGGACACAAGAGATTTAAGTCTGAAAACAAATTCAGAAAAAATGAATTGATTAATAAAAAGACTGCTTTGGAACACTGATTTACATTTATTTCTAATTGTCAAATTGACTAATTTTGAAGATTTCCTTACTTGTTTGATAAACATTGACTTTGACAACGACCTTTTTGCGAAGAAACGAGAGAAAATGACTCTCTTATTTGAAGATATGACATTTCCAATACATTTTCAATGAATAGTTGATAAATTCGTCAGCGATAATTTGGCTGCAGGATAAAACATGAAGCATGTATTATCTCAAACTTGATATAAGTATATAATCGAGCAAATTTGATGGATAGTCTAAATTCGAGAATAATTTGTGCAAAATTCCATAGGTTGTAGCATGTTTGAAATTCATCTCATGTTTAAGGATGATCCGTCTTCTGTTAATGAGTCTGTATGATTATAATAAGTAATTAGGATAACATCACCTTATAATGTTGAATACCAAAGATCCCAAGAGCTGATTTTTTTAAAAAATATATAAAGCATGTAGAAATTAGACAAATTATAATGTTGCTCTCCGATACGCATTTCATTGACCATCGGTCAATATCATCGCTGAGAATACTCCCTGATGATCCTACAATGTAATGTGATTTTATACTAACTACTCTTTATAGGCATGCAAACTCATCAATAGAAGACGGATCACCCCTAAACATGAGATGAATTTCAAACATGCTGCAATCGATGGAATTTTGCACTAATTTCCCTCGAACTTAGAGTATGCATCAAATTTGCTCGAATCTATATTCATCTCAAGTTTAAGATAATAAACGCTTTATGCTTTATCCTGTAGGCAGATTATCGTTGACGAACACATCGTTGAAAATTATTAGAAAAGTCATATCCACAAATATGATAAGTCCTCTTGTCCAACAATGCGAAGTCCACGTTCTAGTCTTTGTCCAACACTGCGCAGTCCTCGTTCTAGTCCTTGTCCAACGCTGTGAAGTTCACGCTCTAGTCATTGTCCAACAACACTTCGAAGTCCTCGTCCTAGTCCTTGTCCAACATTACAAAGTCCACGTTCTAGTCCTTTTCCAGCATTACAAAGTCCACGTTCTAGTCCTTGTCCAGCATTACAAAGTCCACGTCCTTTTCCAGCACTATAACGTCCTCGTTCTAGTCCTTGTCCAACATCACAAAGTCCTCGTTCTAGTCCTTGTCCAACATTACAAAGTCCACGTTCTAGTCCTTGTCCAACATTACAAAGTCCACGTTCTAGTCCTTGTCCAGTATTACAAAGTCCCCGTCCTTTTCCAGCACTATAACGTCCTCGTTCTAGTCTTTGTCCAACATCACAAAGTCCACGTTCTAGTCTAGTCCTTGTCCAACATTACAAAGTCCACGTTCTAGTCCTTGTCCAGCATTACAAAGTCCCCGTCCTTTTCCAGCACTACAACGTCCTCGTTCTAGTCCTTGTCCAACATTACAAAGTCCTCGTTCTAGTCCTTGTCCAACATTACAAAGTCCACGTTCTAGTCCTTGTCCAACATTACAAAGTCCACGTTCTAGTCCTTGTCCAGCATTACAAAGTCCCCGTCCTTTTCCAGCACTACAACGTCCTCGTTCTAGTCCTTGTCCAACATTACAAAGTCCACGTTCTAGTCCCTGTCCAACATTACGAAGTCCACGTTCTAGTCCTTGTCCAGTATTACAAAGTCCCCGTCCTTTTCCAGCACTATAACGTCCTCGTCCTAGTCCTTGTCCAGTATTACAAAGTCTGCATGGCATCCATGCTGTCATTTGCTTATCCAGCTTGGTGTAATTTTGACAAAACACGTTTTTCAGTATTGACCAGGTTTGAAGGGCGATTGAGTAGGATTTTCTGCTTCAGTTGTTCTAGCGACCTTGGTGATTTCTGTTACTTTTCGGCAGTTAAGCTGGCCAAGAAAACAAAATCCAAAGACCATCCACTCAACTTCAGTTTTGATACGTTATCCCAGAGATACAGTGGTCGACTCACGAATTCACATCGCCGTATGAAAGCCAAGACCTCTTGTTTTAAAAACTCTCATATAAAGTATTCATGACTCACTTATCCTTCCCTCAAGGCTGTTCCGCTACTTCTAAATTCATGATATGAAGTTCGAATGAAGGTATTATTATCATTATCATAATTAAATGAATTCTTATGTGAGTGAATCTTTTAACTCAGTCCAACTGTGCCGTTTTTTTATTGTGAATAGGATAGTAATATGCCGAGTAAAAGCCTACTGAGACTCGTCACAGAATCCAATAAAATGCTTTACCATTAAAATTCTTGCATATTGTTCTGCCTGGAAATGCTATTTTAAATGCATTTTCATTCACTCTTTGATTAGTGAGCAGTTATTTTTATGGTAAATTAGATAGATATATGCATATCGGATGAAATTAAGTAGTGAAAGAAGAAATGACGGCTCGTTGACTGCAAAATGTTCGGTGATAAGAGTTAACTCAGATCATATTCAATGCACTATCCTTCAAAGTTTCAGCTTATTTTTTCTAACACTTGGAATTATCTCAGTTGAGCCTTCTTAAATTCATCCATCCTTGATTTGCCGTTGATGATTCAAAGGGAATCCTATCCTCGTGTTGGATCTTCCAATCGTTCATCAGCGCCGTTTCCCAGCTTTCTCTTGCCGCGGTAGGATTCCTACTTTAAGAGAATGACTTAGAACGCATGTGAATAATTCATTGACTCCAAACAGAAGTAAACCCTCTCATGGCCTCATACCTTCTGGTCTCATTTTTCCTCATTTCGTCATTTTTTCTAATCTCCGGTCAACTTATGATAATTCAGGTAGGCGTTCTGGTCTTGCCATCATCCACTACATCTGTGCATCAACTCGACGAAGTGACTCTTAAAATCGCTATCGAGCGCCTCAACATTCTCGCGGAGCGGACAGCATTTCCAAGGCTTCGACCATTGATTTATCGACTTGCTGCTCCTGTTAACTCAGCCAGTGTTCTTACGGCTCTGTGCAAAATGCTTCACGACGGGGCTATAGCACTTCTCGAGCCACTAGGGGGAGATAGCTATACTCACAAGTGGTTGAATCCCGCGATTGAACAGTTGGCTTCGCGGTTGCAGCTGCCATATCTGTCTTGGAGAACTGCTAGACGCGAATCACCTGAGCCTCCGTCAACTTCATTCTTCCTCCATCCATCTGAAGGCACCTTGGTCAATGCACTAGTTGATGTAATCGACTATTTCAATTGGCAGCGTGTGGTACTCATTTATGACCAATACTCCAGCCTTCACCAGCTTGATTTAATGTTGCGCTATCGGTCTAATCCGAGTACTCAGAAACCTTTATTTTTCCATGTAAGAAAATTCCAACGCGGGCCAAAAC
This sequence comes from Prostheceraeus crozeri, assembly GCA_907163375.1. NCBI lineage: Eukaryota > Metazoa > Platyhelminthes > Polycladida > Euryleptidae > Prostheceraeus > Prostheceraeus crozeri. The sequence goes on along the minus strand of CAJQUW010002977.1, from coordinate 90,225 downwards.
TCTACGAGATGTTGAAAGATCTTCGTAATCGGCGCTACCATTGCATTATTGTGGACTTGGATTTTGACACCACACGTGATTTTCTAATAGGGGCATTGAACAGTGGAATGATTTCGCGTTCATATCATTACATTTTAACAAATTTAGACATTTCAGACATGACAAGTCGAGAATTTCTCGATCATTTTCGTCATAATTACGTCAACATCACCACATTCAGTCCCAACATCAATTGGACCCGGAACGACGTTGAAGAGACCATGAATGGGCCATCCGATAGCGACATTGCCTCCAGTGCCGCTGCCCGCAGAATCTACGCGAATAAGATAATAAGAGACAGTCCAGAGTTATGGCGCCGTTTAGGGGTGGAGTCGATTCCTTTCCGTTTGTATATTCTTGTGGACACTTTAAGAATCCTCCGTCTGGCTGTTTCCCAGATGGGCAGACTCCCTAAACCTCCTTGGGTGGCGCCAACGTGGAGAAACTCTTCAGTTCGACTTGCGTCGTGTTGGGATATTTCCACAATTATAGAGAATGGATTAAGTAATTCTCCTGCGGCCTCGTTCTTTGACTCTGGTATTGGTACTCATGGAATGACGCCGTTCTCTCAAGGTCTAACGCTCATTAACTATTTGAATGCCATTCATGACCGCCAAGGTCTCTCCGGTGAAATTTTATTCCTAAAACGACAAAGACAGCATCTCTACCTCGATATTTGCCACATGCGGACATCCGGCCTCCAAATAATGGGTCGCTGGTCGACACAAAAGGGTGTCTGGATGCCCAAATCCCCATACGACATTGACCAGATTTTCCCGCTCAATAATTCTACAATACGCGTAGTTACTGTAGTCCAGCCTCCTTTTGTAATCGAAAAACCTGACCATGAGGGATTGACAGGTCGTGAGCGATATGAAGGGTTTTGTATTGAGATGATGGAGCATATCGCTAACCGATCTCAGTTCGAATGGGATTTATACGTTGAACCGAACAACACTTACGGTGTCTTCGAAGATAATCATTGGAATGGAATGGTGCGTGAAGTTCGAGAGGGCCGTGCAGATTTGGCGTTAGGTGCATTCACTATCAATTGGTCTAGAGAAAGAGTTATCGATTTCACAAAGCCGTTTATGAGTCTTGGAATCAGCATTATGTTCAAGAAACCAAAAGGAGAAAAGCCAGGATTGTTTTCTTTCCTTTCTCCATTGGCAGTGGAAATATGGCTGTATGTGGTAGCAGCCTTTCTCGTGGTTACTTTATTGATTTATACTTTAGCTCGATTTTCACCCTATGAATGGAGTAATCCACATCCATGTGATCGACATGCCGAATACCTGCAAAATAACTTCACTTTAGCAAATAGCTTTTGGTTCTCCATCGGCACACTGATGCAGCAAGGTTCAGATGTAGGACCTAAGGCGCTATCTACTCGTCTTGTGGGTGGAATTTGGTGGTTCTTTACTCTAATTATTATCTCTTCATACACTGCTAATCTTGCCGCATTTTTAACTATCGAAAGAAAGGATTCGCCGATTCAAAATGCAGAGGATCTTGCAGACCAGTCTAAAATCGCGTATGGAGCACTGAGTAATGGCTCTACAGTATCATTCTTCCGTCATTCGTCGATTGATAAATACATGAAAATGTGGGAGTACATGAATACAACTCGTCCAACAACTTTAACAGATAATATAGCGACAGGGATTCAACGTGTTAAGGATGGTAACTATGCATTTCTTATGGAATCAGTGATGATCGAGTATTATGTTGAGAGAGACGTGAATTGTGAATTGATTCAAGTTGGTGGAATAATAGACAGTAAGGGATACGGCATTGGAGTATCACCAGAACGCACTGACTTACGAGATCAAATTACATTGAGAATACTTGAATTGCAACGAGATCAGATCTTACAGGTGAGTAAATAAAGTCTACTTCGAAATGTGAACTATTTTGAGCTGAGGTTTTCGCATGGTTAACCTTCCTGCAAAGCTTGTCATCTTTTCAATACGACAAGGTTCACATTAATCTTTTTATTTCCTTTTTTATTATTTTTTCGTATTTATTCTCCTCGTGTTACATAATTTTCATCGCCATCTGACAAAAGTGGCAAATATGCGACTGAAAAACGCGTCAACAATTTAAGTGATACTTTCTTCCTATTCTACACATTGATTCAAAAGCGGTACTTATTAATTTTTATTTATTGCAGTAGCCTAATTGTAGAAGTCTGTAGTTCAGATGACTATTTATCTGCATTTGAGTTACTGACTCTTTACAATAGGGTATGCTCAGGCTCAATTTAATAAGGTCCATGTCGACCGTTAACGACATTAATTTTAGAATAAATCGTTTCGTCAATCAATTACAACATTAAGAGTATGTAAATGCAACACAATCATGATAATCGACAACATAGTTGATAGCCTTATACGGGAGGGTGTTCATGATGAGGATGCGAAAGCAAAAAATACGGCACTCCCTTTAGTAATGGCTTTAATAAAAATGAGTTGCTAAAAATATTTACACGGCAAACGTTTCGCGACGCAGTCGCTGCCTCAGTACACTAAAAAATGGTGAATGAGGCAGTCGCACTGAGGCAGCGACTGCGTCGCGAAACGTTTGCCGTGTAAATATTTTTAGCAACTCATTTTTATTAAAGCCATTACTAAAGGGAGTGCCGTATTTTTGCTTTCGCATCCTCATCAACCGACAACGTTTGCTTGTGCTTAAAACCCTACTTACATGCAATCTCAAATAAAGTTGCCAGAATCCTACATTCTAACCTGCATGAATTTTGTGATCATTGCGTATTATTTAGCCTACGTAAAATTAGTCCAAATCTAATATTTTTGAATAATTTCACTGCATGGGATAATTTATATAACACGTGGAGCTTGGAGATGTATTTCAATGCAGTCTACGGACGACACCCTGAACATTTAATAGTGGATAGTGAATAATTGTTTGATAAGTTGGCGGCAAGCTAAAAATTTTGATTGACGTTGCACAGGTGCCGCAACATGACATATTCTACATGCTCGTAGTTCGCATCATCGATATAACCTCTAAACATCCGAATATAAACTGCGGTGTAGCGAGTTCTCAATTGAAAATACTCATCACTGGATTTCCCCTCACAAATGATGAAAAAAATTTCACTTCAGCGAATAATTTCAAATCAAATTTAATGATATCTCGCACATCCGGAGACAAAGCATTTCGTAACATCAGATTTCAGTCAGTACTTTGATTGTTCATTTCAGAGCTTTTATCTTTAGGAAAGCTCTTTATTATAATTAGAACTTGGAATCGTTGACCACTCAGAACCTGGTTGTGGAGGCGGGATATAGATATACACATTATTGTCATTATTATTGTATCATTGTTATGCCCGTTTGGCTCTTCATTTCAATTTGTTTGTATACGATTGATTTTGAAATTGCAATGTTGCAAATTACAACGTAGGTCTGCATGGTTCGATTTCTGAGTCGTTCTGGCAATCTCTGAAAACATCTGAATAAAACAAATATTCTTGTAATCTAAAGATTTGAATGAGATATGAATCAAAATTTGAATCTATGTAACTAATATTTGACATATATTACCAATTGACATTTGGTAATTAGATACATGATTTATAAACTTAACATTAATGCAAATAATGAATTAAATACGTCGATTTTGCATTGAGAATTTCTTCAATTTTCTATATTAAAGGCTTTGAATTACGAATAATGTCAGTCTGACGACGCATCTTCAGTGACATAACTATAAAACTTCTAGTCTATTTGCATTATGCTTTCATTCACTTCAATAAACATCATTACTATTACAAACAGTGAACATAACTTAAACATATTCAGAATTGAATGCAGAACAGGGTTGGAGCCGGCCGGGTTTTCGGCGGCAGGCGTTCAGAGAAGTCGGCTGCACTGTAAACTCCACACCGTTAAAACAGCTAAAATGACGGTTAAACTTCACAAAAAATGTCCGTAAATATCTGTTGAAATGATGACGTCATAACGTGATGAGTGATGACGTAACAGATAAAATCCATTCATATCAGATAGAACAAACGTTTTTTACGAATTTTTTTTACATCTGTAAAAAATCTGTTTTACGGATGTTTACTGTTCAGACTGTAAATGTGAATGGCTATTACATGTATATAACGTATGTATCCTAATAAATAATATGTGACCGGCTTGTTAAAAACTGGCCGGTCGGGGAAGTGACGGTGGGTGGCGTCTTTATAACGGTTGGTTAAGGCATTGATTATCAGACATTAGTTGGTGAACTTATGCAATTTCCACATAGCATACATGAAATGCATGAATGGTAGGCGATCCGGTACTCCGTATAAGCGCAAGTTACCTATTTCAATGCAATATTGCACAATGTAAAATTATTCGCAATTTGATATCATGTTTTGTATGATGAGCAGTAATGCTCGTAATAACTTATTTACTAATCTAATGAGTTGAAGGCCTACTTTATAATTTTTGATAATGTTAACTACATTTTCAAAGTCCGTGAAATACAAGCAAATTGAAAACCGATGATCAAAGTAATGACCCAGACGTGCATTGATGTAATAGCAACATTTGTGCAATAGTAACACATGTTAGTGCGTATATCTACATGAATATCCTGCATTCATAAGAAAGCTTTAACCGGTCAATAAATTCTAAATTCCAGTACAATAAAAGTTTTTATAGCGCTAAAAGTTCCAAGATGAACAACTTGATCACTGACTGTGCTGATGTTTCGAGATACTTTGTGTGCGACGTGCAAACTTGATTTAAAGTGATTCACTGACGTGAGATTTACTTCTTCACTTGTGAGGGAATTCTAGTGATTCGCCACGTCAATTGAGAACTCTCTCCACTATAGTTTAAATTCATATCTTTTGAGTTTACATTGATGACCGCGAGCTGACGAGTAAGTGTCTGGAACAATGAGATCGCCAAAATTGTCATCAAAATTTTCGTTTCATTGAGTGTACGAAGACCGAGCGGGAGTGTTGATGTACCTGTAGAACGTCAATCAAAATTTAGCGGGTACAGTTAACTTATTAAACAATTATCCACGATCCATGATGTCAAATGTTCGGGTAGTAGGCCCTAGGTTGTATTGAAATCCATTATTCATTGCATCTCTAAGCTCCACGTGTTATATGAACTATCCCATGTAGTTAAATTATTCAAAATCTGGAATAATTTTATAAAAGACAGATTGAGGAATACACAGTGCTTCCAAAATTCATGCAGGCTAGAATGTATGATTCTGGAAACTTTATTTGAAATAACGTAGGGTTTGAACTACATGTATAAGTTGCAGGCAATCATTTTTAACGGTTCAAAGAACATATCGAAATATCTATGTTAGAAAACATGCGTGTAGATACTCTCAAATTATGCTACATTTACATGCCTGATTGACTGAGCAATTTCTTCTAGACTGAATGTCATAAACGGTCGACATGTGTCTAATTAAAATAACCGGCCGGACAGCGTTGATAAAACCGGCCTGCTGGCCGGCCGTGGTCGGGCTTGTGTCAATAAAACCAGCCGGCTCCACCCCTGATGCAGAAGTTTATACAATCAACATGAATGATCCATGTATTAGGTCGTAATATTAAAGTAAGCTTAATAGTGATATCAATTTTAGAAGTACGAAGTAGGCGAACTTATTGCTGTGTCGCTGAAAAGGAGCAATAAGTCGAACTTGCGCTTGAAATACATGTAGGTGGGAAGATATTTCTGTTATGGTAAGCACTTGATTGTTTTCCTCAATTACAGTGCGAAATCGTCAAAGGTATTTATCATGCAAAAAGCTGTTGTCGCGCAATAATCAGCAATGGGATGCTCTCCATTCTCCTCAACCTTGGAAACCAGCTGTTTCAGATATACTTTCTTCAAAGAAGAATGGATGACCTTCAAGAATGAATTAGATTCATTTTGACGATCTCACTTCTGCTTGTCCGATTACATTCCTGTAGAAAAGAATGATTTGCATCGTTTACACATGAATGAAAAATTAAGGCGACGAGGAAATTGTAAAACACTCTATGAGGACGTCCTACATAATTAATAGTATACGAATTCCATTTTCTATTAGCGCTGACCTAAGTACAATGAATGCAAAGTGCGTGGATTTGCAAGCAATGACAAATTTCACAAGACAAACGTTTCACTACCTGTATGCGGTGCATTATCGGTGATATGAAAAACTGTGTCTAAATGATGTTGATAATGACTTGTATAATGCTTAATTACTGCTTGTAAATATTGGTTTGATCATGATCTCGAGTACTTTCTTTGATTCTCTATTTAATGAAGAGAAGCATCTTTTTTCTTTTCAAAGAAAAATATTTGAAAAATCGAAATTTGGAAGTTGCGTGGATTGTGAGCTTTCAGATCTTTACCTTTTATCCGTCTTGAAGTTTTGCGGTTCCCGCTAAAGCGTGTTGATCAATTTCGATCTAATTTCAACTTCAATCCGGCAAATGGAAGACCGACTTTGATGTGTACTCTTTTATCAACAATAGAAACCTTTAATAACATGTAGACCTCTACCTAAAGCTTTCTATGCAGCCAGAAAATGTTGTATTTGATGAGTTTGAACGCAGAACGCGATGACCGCCGGTCATTTTGAGGAAACCACGTTTTTTTGTTGTGTCGCAATTAAGCAAGCCATTAAGCAGTTTTTTTTACTTGTAGTAATTGTCTGTGAATAGCTTATGAGAAATAGCTTTGCATTGTAATTTGAAATGGTCTGATAGTCATTTCGCCACGCAATCAAAGTCTGCTATGATACTGTACTCGTAGTTTTCATACAAAACACGACAAACAACATACTTAATTTTTGATGAATTTTTGCTGCAATGATTTCATTAAACACTAGACACGATTTACATTCTCGCCTCCTTAAGTTAAAATTCGCGTGCACTCGTTTTTTGGCTACTGGTATATATCATTCACGGGCACACATTGTCTTATACAGATTGTTTCATAAAAAATGGATCACCCTTAAACATCGACTTAACTTAAACTTTGTGTAACTCCGCCAAACTTGATCGAATTTCTCTGAAATTTGGAAGATATGTCAGTTGTGCTTACTAATATCATTGTTGGAAATTTCAAGCATGAATATTGAGTTGTTTTCCTGTTATAGATAAAAAAGTAGTAGATAATTTGATCTTCATTTAGCAATGTTACACAAAATCATACCTCACTCTTAAAAAATTACATTTGTTTCCTTTGTTATGTAATATGTTGTTCTACAAGCCAAAAGCTACCAAGCAAAACAAAAATAAAGAAAATCGGTCAATCAGAGCCAGTATAGCACCATTATTCATCAACAATAATGTAGCTGCTACATGTGATTAACTGGACTTCATGTTCCATAGCTTCCTGACTTCGTTGTGATGGTGTTGGCAGCACTCCAGATTGCTCTCAGCTAGAAATCTATCTCTTACCGGTTGAAAACAATACAAAGCACAAATGAACAATAACGAGATCGCATTCACAAAAGGCAAAGTGTCAGGCTTGCTAGAACTAGGGTTTTCTTTGCGAGCTACAAGCAAGCGACTAAATGTCCCTTACACAAATGTGCATCGATGGCATAATGATGATTTTCGACTCTGTCGTAAAGAGGGCTCTGGCCGTCCACGCAAAACATCCAAACGTAGAGACCGCCTAATTTTGAGATTTGTTAAAGTTGATCCAAGTCTCTCGTTAACTGAGATGGCTGCACTAGACTCGTCTATTTCTAAGTCCACTATTCTTAGAAGACTTATTGAGTCTAATTTCAAGAGCTGTAAGAGACCCTCTCAGATCGAATTATCAGATCAGCATACAAAAAGACGTCTCAGATGGGCAATGAGTCATTGTCACTGGCGAAATCAATGGGATCGGGTTGTCTGGTCTGATGAGGCATCAGTCCGTCTGAAGGATAGTGATGGTCGATTGAGATTATGGATAAAGTCTGATCAGGAAAATTCCGAGACATTTACATCGTCCCCGGGTACAAGGTGGTGCGACTCTACTGATTTGGGCTGGCATTTGGACCAATGGCCGCCCTGAACTTCACATACAGCAAGGAACCATGAATTCTGAACGCTATGTGAATGTTTTACGAATGAACATTGGCCAAATGACAGATCAACTTGGTGATCCATCGACTTGGTTATTTATGGATGATGATGCTACGTGTCACAGGAGTAGTAGAGTCAACTTATGCAAGTCTCAATTAGGGCTTAGGACATTATCTTGGCCAGCTCGTTCTCCTGATATGAATCCTATAGAAAATGTATGGAGTATTCTAAAACGTAACGTTCGTCGTTCACTGCTACCTACAGATGGCGTATCACAACTTACGTCACTGTTAAAAAGAGAGTGGAGAAAGTTAGATCAGTCAAAAATCAACGATATCATCGAATCAATGCCTAGACGAATTGGTAATGTCATTGACAATAAGGGTAGGGCCACTAACTATTAGCTTCTTAAGAACCGTTACTGCATCATAGCTTATCAGATTATATAAGGACATTTAAATATATTAGGGAAATGAAATAACATGAAAAATGCTTTCTGTATCATACTTATGTTTTATTTAGTCAAATTTTAGGATGATCCACTTTTTATGAAACGGACTGTAGTCTCATTTTGAATAAAACTTCAACAGATTCGTTTTCAATCCAGTCACCGTATCTCATGCTAATGATCATACGTCACTAAACTGAGTGGAGAAAGATGACATCATCCCAGTACCGATGGGTGAATAATTGACCACAGTCCCATTCCTAAGATTATCGAATTTATGCAAGATTTATCAGGACAGATCCGAGAATTGAAAAGTGATTCTATATCGCTTTTAGAGTAACTTAAATGAGACCACTGGCGTTTATCGCGTTTTGCATCGTAACTGTATATTGAAGTCAATGCTGCATAGAATCTTAAATGTTTTCTACATAAGTTTTAACCGGAACATTCAATCACCCTAAGAATTATTTCCGCGGATCATCACCGATTTTTCAAATTGATCGCAGTTTATATTCAATCCGTGGTGTTCAAGTCAAATGGATGAATATATTAATGTAATTAGCATAATATATACATAACTTTATTCTATCACTTTAGTTGACGATCTCAAAGCTAGAGACACAAGCTATTTAAAGCAAATAAAGCTTTATTTTACTACGATGCTATTTGTCGGATATTCAAACATTCTTGATACCGAATTTTTCCTATACATTAACAAAGTGCTGCTTAACAATATAACCAGTTTCTCGTGGAACCCTCATAATTAAATCAAAATTTTAAATAATTCTATTTCATTTTATTATTGCCTTCAGTGTGATGTACCTGATTATATCACCGACATACCGGTAACTAATGCTCAAGATGTGATCTATAATATCTCCATTCCACAAACACATACAACAGATGCATTTGTGATTATTGTTTGAATATTCATTTCCATAATACATGTATAATGAAGATCAATTTCACGCATCTGCAAAGAGAGTTTAATTTGAAACTCCTTCCTCGTCCTTTGTGTGCACGCAATACTTTTAAACGAATGTATTCGGGACGCCACTAAAACTGATTTTGCTGCTATGTTATGAATTTTGAAAATTCTCAGTTCTTTTAGGTTACTCAGAATATATCAAATGATCGCAGTTTATTTTTAAAGAGTTCAGTATCTGGAATGTGCGTGATAGGATATGAAATTTTGGTGTTTCTAAATCATTCTGATCATGTTATTTCTGAGTGAAAAGCTCTGTTTATGAGCAATGAAGTGTAAGAATCGAAGAGGTAAGACACGATTATCTATAAACTATGGATCAAGTGTTCTGATGCTTATGAAAGTAGAATAAAAAGCGACGCGTGATGTTGGTCATTCCGATAGAATTTGTTGCGAAATTTAGAAATATGAAAAAGCGTCAATACATTTGGCATGTAAATAATGTGTAAGTGAAATAATGAATAGTCTACATTTCCCTCACTTTGCTGATTGTTTTCGGTTATTCGATAAACCTGTGAAATGCATTGTTTGAGTATTCATTGTCTACTTTATATCACATTTATAGCGATTATTTTAAAGTACAATTTATCACATTTGATTTGAATAATCGATAATATTTTGAAGGGATATACCGACATGTCCTGTTATTGGTTGATGTCTCAAAGATTCCGATGTTAATGGTATCTAAATTCAATCTTTTCGAAAATTATATTTATTACAAATATACAATGCTCATCTAAAACACATTGCATTGATGAGTGTAGAATACAATAAAAGAAGTAATGAGCACTGTCCAAAATAAAAATGACTAATATTATGACTGAATTCTGGTGTCTGATGATATGTATCTAACTTTATCAAGAGTAATAAACGGAATTATTGACAAAAAGTGTGAAATTTGTCCTTGTGTAGTACAGGCAGAGGATGATGAAGTGGATGTGTGGATTCGCCATTTTGATGAGATGGCTCAGGCAGTGATCTTAAAGATACCTGCCTGATCGAATGATGATAAAGAAGGAGAAAAGCCATCAAATTTGCGTACGCCGCAGGAAAACTTTTTCAAGAGTGCTTTTTATCCTCTCGGATATTCCTGTAAAATCAGAACTACGTATCTTAGGTGTGATCTTTGATGAACATTTCAAATGGAAGTGCCACTTTCACGTACTGTACAAAAAAGCTAGTTCTCGACTTTTCGTTCTGAGGCAACTTCGAGATTATCTCAACAAAGACCAGCTGATTTAAATTTACAAGAACTGTATCCGAAGCGCGTTGGAGTATGCATCACCACTATTAGTTCATCTGACATGTGAAATCTCGAATGGCATTGAAAGGATCCAGCGACGAGCTCATGGCATAGTTTGTAAAGGCTGCAACTGTGACTGTGTTCAGTTCGTCCCCCTTAGTTATCGAAGAACTATGATTGGTTTCTGGCTGTTTCACGACATAATTTCAGACCATGGTCATCCACTCCATCACTTGACTCTTCTCGTTTTGAAAAACTCACAAAAGTTTCGTTTGCCTCTGATAACCACCGCTGTACGTGCTAATAGTTACTTAATTGAAATATCAAAACTATACAACAGCAACTTCTCTTTGTAAAAATTTTATTTGTATATGTTTTTTTGTTGAGATTTTTATTAAGTGATTATGTTGTGTTAACTTCGTACCCCAGGCTTCTCAATATTGGCGTTGTGATTTTTCTCTCAACAAAACGATTTATTATTATTATTAGATGCGTTCGGGTGAGAAGTAGACCACTTTGTTTGAGAGTTGCAGAATTGGCCTATGACAGGGCTATGGAAGGATGATTCTGTGACCACATTTTCCTGCTCGTTCGATGTTCTGTTTTGACAGTTTTGTGACATTGAAGATGCTTAGAACAGATGCTAGAGAGAGAGGTATAGAAGCCAGCCTCGTTCCGTTCCATCAAATCTCGAAGGCTCACAGTCTGCACATTCCTTAATTTACCTTCTTTCTGTAAGTTAAGACCGATTACTTAATTAAATGTTGGATAAATGTCTTCACCCGTAGGAGTTTAATGATCTTTACTTGCACAGGAGCTACTCTAATGAGAACATTGATACAATGTGAATGCAGTGAAATTTGATTTTATTACTATGCACAATAATCAGATAGACTGGACCTACAACAAATGTGCTAACTGCTGATTCAATGCGTATCTCAAGGTAGACTGCAATCGATGAAGGGATCCATTCGACAAGAAGTGGTAGAAAGGTGTATTTTTCCTATGGAGAAATAGTCAGTAGCAATTTCTTGTCCGTTTTTGCTCGTATATTAGCCGCACCTTTTTGACCTGAGTCTGACAATCAGGATGCGGCTTGTAGTCGATGCATTCCAAAAACTTAAAAGTTGTAACTTCTCTATTTTACGATGAGATAGCCATGGTACCTGTATCATCCACATTTTTTCTGACCTGTACGCTTTTCGGCTACGTAGCTCAGTGATGAAATTTCGACACTGTCTACTGCCATTTCTTGACTATTGAAGATCAAACGTCGAGCGATCAAAATTAACATAAAAACCGCAGATTTGAATATTTGATGCATTCATTCACTAGCCTTGTAATTCCATGAATTTTGTATCATATATTCCTTAGATCATGTGTCAGACAGCCTGCTAATATTTGTATATACAAAGTCTCTAAACTATAATCGATTTTCTGGCAATATATTTACGTTCATTGTTTTGTCAGAATATTGTCATAATTTAAATGCATCTCATTTTTGGGTTACTCCGGGAGGGTGATTTAGGCATCCAAGGGAGGTGCGTCTTATATGTATGGGGCGACTAACACTCAGGGGTGACCGCACACAAACACTGTTAGGCTAACAAACCTCTGACAGCATCACTAACCCATTGGGGGTGCGCACAGGAGGACTGTTAAGTAAGTCTTGGTTACGATCTTGGTTAGTGATCGCTAACTTTTATGGCAGCCTATTTGTGATTTTTTTTGACTAGTTCTTACTTTGACTTGTTTACTAGAGAGATTCTTCATCATAAATAGCACACAGATTTATTACGCAACCAGTCAGCACAGAAACGAATAATCGTCACCCTCGTTGTCATCATTGACTATAACCGTTGGCCACAATCGTCACTGTGTGAACAAAGGGAACAGTCGGATTTCTATGGTCACTGTGACTCACTCTTAGTCCGGCAGCCAGAACGAGTTTCTGCAGGGAACGAGGCCGAAAGTGAGACTTTCACAGAATGATGTACACCCTATGCCTACTACAAATCGGCACGTCTGCCGAGTTCTAGTGAGTTCCTCTTCTTGTCAGACAGGATCAAAGAAAAGCACATGTAATTCCAATGAGACGCAGATTGCAGTTTTTGGATAAAATGAAATTTTGTATGTCTTCTCTGATTAAACGAAAATTACTTAACCCAGAGTTACAATTTTTAGCATGGAATGTCTCCAGGTCATTTCCTTTCATTTTCATACACCCCTGTCTATATTGCTAAACCTATTTAGATTTGGCGAGCCTCTTAATGTCGGCAAACACAAACATTTTGAGATACTTTATCCACATTCAACCATATTCTCACATGCATTGCCGATTAGATGCATGATAAAAGCACATGCACATCATAGGAAATGACCTGAAGACATTCCATGCCAAAAATTGTAACTCTGGGTTAAGTACTTTTCGTTTAATCAGAGAAAACATACAAAATTTCATTTTAGCCAAAAACTGCAATCTGCGTCCCATTGGAATTACATGTGCTTTTCTTTGATCCTGTCTGACAAGAAGAGGAACTCACTAGAACTCGGCAGACGTGTCGATTTGTAGTAGGCATAGGGTGTACATCATTCTGTGAAAGTCTCACTTTCGGCCTCGTTCCCTGCAGAAACTCGTTCTGGCTGCCGGACTATCTGTCAACATCAGTGATGCGCTTTCAGAGTTTCAGTTTATCACGGACAACTGATGCTAAAAAGCGGAATTCCTCTCCTTACAAACTGTCACTCGAAGGAGTTGTCATGTAAGATTGAAACAAAACTCAAACAACTCTTCTGTGCGCAACATGCGGTTAGGGACTGTCATAGTTTTGTTAGACACTGACAACTCACTATGACAACTCTGTTTCTGTGCGGTCGTCCCAGGTATACACGGTAAACACTTCGGAAGAATTCGTCAGCAACAGCTTCACGATCAAAAACTGCATCCTTCATTCTACTAGGAAATTTGCATCTTCAAATATGGATAATGATCTGAAATGTATTAAATTTACTCATCCAGGAGGATGCAGATGAATATCTCGCAAAAACCTGCTCTAGTCTATTCAGTAGACCAAATAGTTCGCTTAATTTTTCCTCAATCTACAGTATCATCAAATCAATGAAGAGCTATCAAAATCAAATGATGCATTTGGAACGCCCGTTGCTTTTTTGATTTTTTCTGGAATACATTTCAGTATTCTTTCCATATAGATTTCCAAAGTGCGGTTTTCATGTTCCGATTCAATTGAATTTCAGTTTCACTCACGCATTTCACTACACGACAATGCACATTTAGTTACATTCGTATCGCTGCTCATGTACTTCCACGAGCTATTCTCCAATCAGCCGAATAAGAGAGTTCACTAGAGCGGAAACACACACCGGTAATATACCGCTTCGAGGTCACGCGACAAGTTTCGCTGCAATAATGACTTACGTCCGCAAAGAGTCAAGACCGAGCGAGCGCAGCTTTCCTTAGTCGAAGGGAAACGTAAGCGACAACTTCCTTTTCAACGCTGCAAAAATGGAGGCAGAGAAATGCCTTTGACAAAAGCCAGTTGATTGCTTTCATTTCATTCTGAACTTTTCAAAGAATTGTAAGCTAATTCTTAAGATGCTGAATATACGTCGTATTTCAGTCATCTGTTAGTGACTATGAGAATGACATTTTATTGTTATTGGCCGTGTATTTTGATTGAGACAACAATGAGGAATCTAATTTTAATATGTTGAGTCTACGTAGGGTCCCTCAACAATTATTCACGGCGGACCACACATTTTGCATCCTTCAGCCGTAGAAAAATTGAAAGGCGAGCGTAACTGATAATTCAGATTGTACCACATTCTCACTGCCCAGTAAATTTATCAAAGGTGACTTTATTTGAATATAAATGATTGCCTTCATGAGGATGTAAATGAATAAGAACTTTCTTGCTGATATCTGCCAGAAAACGCATTTTTACATTCGAATAACAGTCACAATAGAAGCTTGAGTCCAAATAAATAGTATTTTACAAATTCGTCCTCAGATAAGTAATATCATGTTAGGCCATGACCACATACATGAATGGATTAATGTCGACTTAAACCGTTGCCCCTGACCATGCCATGGGTGCTCTATTGACAGGTCTGCATTTCAGGCCTACTATTATGTTGGTTTATGAAAACAATGTCAAGATTATGAAGTCAAACAATAGAATGTTCATTAACAATCTGAAATAATTGCATTTTGTAGAATAAATTCTCAAATTATTCTTGAAGATGATCTATCATTACTCATAACCCAGTGGAAAAACATTGACGGGCCGGCATTGGCCCAACGCCTGCGTGACAGGAGCGAGTCTTTCGCGCTAAGTGACGAATGGACATTTCTGCGAAGGGGTACAAGCTGATCGAATATGGGTAATTGGTCTATCCAATTGCAAAGGAATTCAAATTGCTCCATTTTCATGTTTTCAGAGCAAGGACTCGAACGATAAGCCTATTATCCGTTTCGCCGCTCTGCTTCTGTATAGGAGCAGTGAATCGGGGTTTTTTGGTCCCCTGGCGGATGACAGGGCCGGGACGACGAGTTTTAAGTTTAATTTTCTTGACGTACTTTTAAGCTTGATATTTCCAGTTTGCTGCGGTGATGCACATTCGAATACAATTTGTTCGGCTTGCAATGATGTCCATCATAACGAACACTAATGATATCGCTAGAAATTGATGGTTAGGATATGGGCTTCTCTGACACACAGAGACACACAGACACTCCCTAAGAATGATTTCATCAATGGATTTAAAGATCAGTACGCTCTGTCAGAGCAAGTCAAACGATTGTTGTGAGACATTACATGATTTCCACAGCATTTTATTGACAGGACAAGTTGTTGATGACATGAAATGTCGTTCTTGGACAAGAATCACAATGACGGTTTGAAAAGCGATCACGCGCACATGTTCATATTTACGGAACATTTCATTCGTCAAATAGCACGTTTAGTTGGCTATGGAAGATCATGCACCTTAATTCTGAGCAGGAATCACTTTGAGTGAATCTTGACATACGATGATTGATTTCCGCACTAATGATTGATATTTTAAAACTTTGTTCAAATAGTGGCTAGCTTGTAAAAGTGGTAAAAAAATAAAATGTAAATAATATTAAATGGTAGCAAATGGCGGGCAGCGGTTTGGACCAAAACATCCGCCGTCCCCGCTCACAGTCTGCAGTTATGTAAACAGAGAAATGAAGCTTAAACTGTAATACTCCCATACTAGGGCCTGGACGGGTCTGGCATTGTCAGACTTTTCTGGAGCGTTGTGGTACTTTTAGCCCGGATGCCCTTCCTGCAGACTTCCAATGACGCTTTTTGGGCTCGTCCTCTGTACCAAAGGATCACTAGGCCAAGCACTTAGCCACTGTGTCACGGAGAGCTCAGAGGAAAATATGATTGAATAATGCCGACGTTATAATAATTGAAAGATAAGGAATCAAAACAATTGGAATGTGGGAAACGTATATTATATCTATTGTTATGTGAAAGGGTTATCTGTTTTTATTGATCAATTTGAAAGATTTCTTTTCTTATTAGTGTGATGTGCTTCATTCAGTACAATAAATAAATAGCTTAGAATGAAGTGCCACAATTGCAACGTTCAAGTTGATGATTCGAAAAGTAAGAAGTTTAACTTTTTAGTGCATGAGTCATCATGGTAAAGGAATTTTCCAGTCCCGAGTGATGAACTCTTTAGAATGTGCTTGAAAAATGCGATTGTAAGGATCAGAACAAAAGTACAGTAAGTATATAAGGGAAGTATGGAATCAATGGTTGATTTGTGGCGACAGCTATGATATTACTTTTTCTCCAGCTCTTATAAGCAGTTTTATTTAATATCGCAATTGACAACAGAATAGTATTGAAATATTGAATGGAAGGGACAGAATAGCTATGTCAAAACTATGAAGTAGTGAAAAATTACATAGTTATCCGTAGACATCTAGAAGACAAAAACATGAGATGAAGATCCATTTCTATGGTTAAAATGCTAGATTTGATTTGGTATAGAAATTAATTGATTATTAAGGTACTTAATAGTCGACTACAAACCACTCTATACGATTTAAGGAGGGGACTTATGATTACATTAATGTACTGTATATGAAGGTGTTTACAAACTTTTGCCCACTGAACATCTGAAAATCTTTGCATCGAATCTAGAAATACTTCATTTTCTTATTGATAACCAGTTGAACATGCATTCATTGATAAATTTTAGATTTCCATTCATGAATGTATGTTGGAAGCATGATGTGAAATGTCAAAATTGATGTGAAAAATGAATAAAGCATTAAATTTTATGTAGGAATCACTAGAAAAGTGAAGTTGTCACCAAATATTGTAGCCACAGCGACTTCCTGAAATTGATGAATATAAATATCTGAAAATTATTTTGGCTGAAAAAGATGGCGGATTTGTCGCCACTAAAAATACTTTAGAGTAATGGGGAGTTTCCACACTTGATATATTTAAAACTTTGATCAGAACTATTTTCAACCTTCTCGTGTAGCTGCACCTTGTTTTCAAACTTTCTGTCATTCAAATGTTTCTGAATGCCGGACAATGAAATTGTTCGAAAGACGATTGTAATGCTTGCGGAGGGGTTGCAGAGTCGATATTGCAGTAGATTGGGCGTGGATCTTCAATTTCACTAGGACGTCTGATACACGATTTTCCATCAGCCTTGAAATAACTCATTGAAAAATTTGCGATCTTCCTGATAACAAGACGTTTTCCTTCAAAGACACGCTGTAGTTCATTGTTAGGTTACTTGCCATTCCTATCTTCATTAAAATTAGATGGAACGAGCCTTATTTTTCATGGATCCATATCAATTTCAATTCGCGGTTATGATATGTGAAATACTGCACCTACATGTATAATTCTGATAGCATCTTATTCGTAAGTTGACAAAGTTGCATGTTCATATCATACTACTTATATTTGTCTGTGTCGACTATATCACATTTCTTGGTAGTATTCTAAGCATTCGCGTTGACCTCTCTGGCAAGCCATAGAAAGGATTATCGATTCATTTGTTTTAATCTGCTCTCGGTGTGAATATGAAATCAAGAAGCCTATCAGCAAGTCTGTATCATACCCATTATGATGAAATCTGTACCCATGGGCCCATTCATTGATGAAATCTAAATTAGATTTAAAAAAACTGGCGTGTATTAAAAGCATGCTTTACAGCGGAGTCATTGGGGCATTTCTGAGAGTATGCTTGAAAACAAGGTTTTATAGCTCATAAAAACTCGTGTTTAAATGCCTGGTCTTAAACACAGCTTTGAGATTGTTCTGTTCCTTTTGACGATACAGCTATTGAATTGATATATTAGAAACCCTTTCTTATTTAAAAGATTGCAACATGCGGCAGTTATGTGTTACGTTAACGTGCATTACAATGAGCATTATTGTATGAATGTATAAATTAGTGAGTATGAAATACATGTAAATCTCAACATTAGCTCAAAAGACACTCATGAAGGATCGTAATTTGTCATCAAAGACAATATTTTTTAGCTCGCAGAAGCATATAAATGGCATATCACCTGTCACTATCTAAAAAAGCAAAAATTAATATGTATTCTTGCCAAGAAAACGTAAATTAAGCCAGAGAAAAAAGTGAATTTCAAAGGTTTCTCTTAATGAGATATTTAAATAATCTGAGAAGCGAAAAAAATCCCCATCCTTAATGAGACGCCTGCGAAAGTGGCATTATTTCTGCTCTTTGCCGCATTTATTTAATTATATTTTTTATTATTGCAATGATATAAGTAACATTTACAATTAAATATACAGTAATAAATATACTTACAAATTTTTTTGTTATTATTATCCTTATAATGTCCAATTTTTATCACTCTTCGCTGCTTGAAGAGTTTCGCTTGAAATCACTTCGGCTGAGAGAGTTGCTTTTGGAAGCTGACAATCACATCAAAATATTGATACAAGTTAAGGATCTTTTAAAAGTCATCACAAATCAAAAATATACATGCCAACGCCTAGTTATAAATAGGAATCTAAAAATGAAAACGTCAAGATTTGCTTATCACTGCAGATGACTTTTATCTTCAACCAAGTTCGTGAAGTCAGTGTTCGTGGATAATTTCAAGTTGAATCATTTATTGATGTTGTCACAGTCAAACTCAAAGTGACATAATTTTGTCTTAAAATGTGTCAGATTAAATGGCAATATTTCCTTTGCCGACAATGAGACGAAAACGGTAGAATGTGACGCAATATTGCAATGATCAGAGTCCGAAAACCGGAGATATCAAGATGATGTGAGAAGATCAAAGTGAATTTTTCAATTTACTTTGCTAATCTTCGACCATAGCAAATATCTGAATGGAAAATAATCAAGAAAACAGAACATTTTTTACTTAAATCACAATGGAAACTGCAATCGTTTCTGGGTTGACCTGACTGCTCAACTCTGAGAAATCTTAATAGATAGTAGTCGTAAGCGTAAGTCAGTAAGAGCTAGCGTAGCGCACGCAAGCGTAAACGGATAGTAGTTGAAGTCATTCCCGTGGTGCTATATTCATGCATATATGAAAGCTCTGCTGCCTGCTCTTAGTGTATAAAAGATATCATCAATCGTACACTTAAAAATGTGATAATGGTTAAATAGGCCCTGTCATCAGCCTTTATGAGTGCCTAACCGCCTGGCATTGAAGCCAATAGTAGCCTCTGAGAAAAGTCGTTCTCTGTATCATAGAAAAGTACAGGATACTAATTAATTCTGATCTCATTATTTAAATTAATAGATCAGATAACGATTTTTCTGCAGCTAAGTTAATTATTTTAATGAAGAGGTAAAGTACATGTAGAAAAAGAACGGTTGATAAGACGGACAAAAGGATGGGCTTACAGTTCCTGCAATGATTTCAATCCCACCTTATAATTAATCTCTTGATGTCGAGGATGTAATTTGAAGCAAATACATGTAACAGCTTCTGACTCGACGAGGTTACATTGATTGATACTAAGTGAAATACACAAGGAGAAGTAAAAAGGATAAAAAGTTGCATGCACATGTAGCCGATGCAGTTAAGTGAAAGCTTTGCAAGAATTTAAGATCGTGTGCTTTTCGTGTATGTATAAGTCGGTCATTCAGGCTGGTCATCATTGAACAGCGAATGGATTGCGAAGACTTACTTCAAGAAGAGAAGTACTTCAGGTTTTCAAGAAACACAACATTGCACTAATCAAGTCATGATTTTATTGCACACAGGAATTTGCGCTTGTTAATACAGTCGACGATGTAAATCTGTCACTGATTGACGTCAAAGCTGTTAATTGAACGGCGTTTTTCATTTCGTTGCTGAAATTACCGACATCGCTCATAAGATCGACAATTCTCAATGATTGACAGTATCTTGTACACTGTAGAAGCGTCCATCATCATTGTTGACAATTTTCATCCTATAGTAACCATCCTGTCTAATTTCTAAGGACATCGACAAATTCCATGTTTATTTATAATATTACACAAACAAAAGTCAGGCATGACAGTCTGTGATGTCTTCAAGGTGCAGGCATCGAGGAATCAAAATGCGCATCTTTCACCATGAAGCTTGAGAAACGCGGACAATGATTTCTGATTCAGGCCTGTTGGTGGGACATCCCATATGGCGAGTATTATTCATTGACAACAAAGGTCTGCCGCAGTACATTGAATATCTAAAGAGAATGACAGCTATTAAGTCAGTACACGACACCAACACCCTTGATTCCCCGACCGCACTCGCCCGACCTAGGAATCGAACTTAAGTCCGCGGTGTAGACGAGGTCGCACCTTCTTCACTAGGCCACGCTGACGGTTCAAAAAGGAATGCGAGTGAAGGCAGAAGTCATCTCCAAGTGAAATCGACAGCGAATGCCTTCACTCGCATTCCTTTTGAACCGTCAGTGTGGCCTACTGAAGAAAGTGCGAGCTCGTTTCCACCGCGGACTTCGGTTCGATTCCTGGGTCAGACGAGTGCGATCGGGGAATCAAGGGTGCTGGTGTCGTGTATTCACTTAATAGCTGTCATTCTGTTCAGATATTCAATAGTATTCCTGTCACGTATTCATGTTTCCATAAACATGTTGTCTTTTTTATTTTGATTCCCCTTTAATGTACCGTACTTCAATATATTCTGTTACGCCTGCTGCTAAGAGGTGATGGGCGCTGTCGATAGTTAATTGCAAATCGCAATTCTACTAATATTTTTCAGTTCCATTTATTTTGTTGGCACAATTCTCCTATTGTTAACTCCAGGCGCCTGGAGATGCCGTCGCGAATATGCTTTGCTGTGACTGAGTTTTCCCTTTTGCCAATGCTGTTGGTATATGTTTCAGCAATTGCAGAGTGTATATAGAGGAATAAAAACTGTAACTACTGACAAAACACATTCGATGGTGTATAGAGATAGGGATGCTTCTTATAAAATGAAACTGCGGTCGAGTGACTTGGTTTTGAGTTGGGTCATCTACAGAAGAATGAGGCGAGACATAAATAACTGCTCCTGCTATTACATTCAATGTCAGATGACTTGCTAAAGGCATGGGATATCATCCATTACTTTTCATCATTATTATCATCTATCACTTTTATATTTCTTGAGAACCCTTAGTAACGCATTTAAGAATTGTTTATAAGTTAGTAGGCTTCATAATCCATGATAGGATCCATTAAAATGTATAAAGTTAATTTATATTTGCATTTCGATGCGCCTTTGATGATTAAATAATATTGATCAAATGTGTTTGAGGTTCTCCGATCCGACAACAACACAGTTGGAACTATACATATTGAAGCGGCCGAATCGCCAAATTCTCATCAGAGATAATTGATCAACCATTTCAATTAATTATGAAAGGCGCGTGGAGACGAAAATCTAAATTAACTTTTGACATCATATCACAAAAATACAAAATGTATCCCATCATTTCTTGAAAATACAAACAACATGCAAAACAATGAAAACAACGCGAAATTCTGTAAAGAATTCATGAATGTAGTCTTTTACTTCTAAACTTTGGACAGCATGGCAGCAATATTCAGACAATTCTTGTGTTCTGCGTTGTGCATCTTTGATATTGATAACCGTACTTCTGTTGAAAACACTCACCTTAATACCCCGATCACTTTCCAACGTACGCGGAACTTTCTTATTACATCAAAAAAACTAAATCATTATCAATCAATGAGCCATATTGTTGAAATACAAGAGGTTGTCTGCAGCACAAAAGACTCGCGAATGCAGGAGCAGTTTTCCTGTAGGACCGTAATCGTTTGCGTAGAGAGACAGTTCATTTCCCACACTCGCTCCTGAGAGCGACGTATATAATTCTGCTGATTTATCTTTGTTGGAAATATTCATTCAGAAAGGACGATTCTTCTGCGAATATTTTCAGCTCACATTTCTCAATGTAATAAGTTCAAAAGTTCATTAAAATTATTGAAAAATTCCGAAAAGTCAATTAAGTCCGAAAGTCCGTACAAAGTCAATTAATTCTGTAGCAAAACACAGCAGCGTAATTAACTGTTACTGTCGATTATCACTTAGTCAACATCAGGTCACTGAGTATACACATTCATTGAAAAGTGGATGACAGTTACTCTAGATGGAATAGCGACAAAGGAATTTTTTCTGATTTTTTAAATGGCAATATTTCAATCCAAATCAACGTTCGAAAGTGATTGAGATTTTCAGGACCAAGCCTGTCCGAGTGAACGGCTTCAGTAAATGGAGAAATATTTCCGGTCTGAACATAAATGATAAAATGCGCGATTATGCAAGTCAATGAATTCCGAGTAGACAATTCCTTTAAGTTCTGTCTGAAAGAATTAACTGTTTTAAAGCTTGATGTGCAGCCTTTTGTTTAACTTCAGATAAAATGTACTTTGTACATAGAGTAGGGATATATAGGTAGAGTGTCGACTCAAGATGGATCTGTATACAGTGAAAATTTTTGAATGAAAAGATTCAGTTTTTTGAGGAGATTGCGCTCCCGTGGTCCAAAAAATTATTTGAGCAGTTTTGAAAAAGCTATATTTTTGCCAATTTAAATACTACCAACATGACGCCCCGTTGTAAGTAGTATGAAACAAGTTGGATATCAGAAGGAATGGATGTTATGCTGATGATCAAGGAAATCCAATGAACGGCATTATATTGGAAGTCTTCATGAAAAAGTCGAGATTTTATTGTGCTGTCGTGGCTGAAATTTCAAGTTTTTAATTCAATTTTCATCGTCATGAATTTATGATTCACTAAACTCATGCTTCACTTCTTGAATCTGAATGGTCATGTGGACCTATTTACATCTTTCAAAGTTAAATGAAATCATTGTCTTTGATTCTGTTATTTTGCTCTACCAGTGTCAGGTTGCCTATGATATGATCACATTAAGAAGATTCTCTTGAGGTTCAGCATGAAAGCAATAGCAGGTCATCGAGCTGCCAATTTAACAAATACAACCTTTCCAAGGCTGTCATGACACGGACGATCTATAAAATATTATTCCTTCTGCTTTATGCTATCATGATCAGTCAATTACGTTGTAATTTCTTCAAAACTGCATAAATGCGCACATCTCACATTTGGAAACAATTCCGAGTGTATCCCCCTTGAGTTCATTTAATAAAATCGAAAGTGTATACACATTGGGGATTTAATAAATGCAGAGTTACCACTCTACGTAATATGCCTACTCTATGACTTAATAGAAAAATGGGTTTTTGTTGGCATTTAATTTATACCATTGTTGCGCTACAAGTTTCCCTACTGTTTCATTTCCTGGTGAATGTTCTAAGATTTATAGCATTTTCTTCCTGGAAAAGCAGACCACTTTCAGCGTTGATGTTAAATAACCGGATTTTTTTCTCTCCCCCGAGTATATTTTGCCCGTCATCTCTGCTAAGATTCAAACAGAAGATACAATTATTAAATATTGAGTTGCATCCTCAGTTCATCCTATATCAGGAATCATCAGCAGGCCTAGTTTGCATCTTTCAACATCGACATTACTCCCTATTTAAAGTAAAGAATCTGTGGCGTCTAGGAGACTTTATTAAGTTTGCTGTTACATGATTACATCGCTACTAAGATTTAGACTAGTGAAAAGTTTAAGGTTGTGACCTCTAGAAGAAATTATTCGCAATCCTTTTGCCTAGGGGGAAACAGTAGTTTTCTGATACAGTGCACTTTTTCCGAACAACCATTAAGATTGAGGGAAAAAGAATATCACAAAGCTGGTCCCATTCGTTATCTCGTTTCCATTTCACAGCCTTGCTTAACTTACAACGTGGAGAAATTTGCGATTAATCAAAAATGAATATCTACGAAATGTAGAATTATAGAAATAGATATATGACGAAATATTTGATAGAAAGCAGAAATATTTATCAATTCTTAATAGTGGTATGGTTACACATTAATATATAAAGAATATAAATGCGCTGGGCTGTGACTTCTTAGACCGTTTCTGACACCGGATCAAGGAAAATATGTTAATCCAATTTACGGTAGACTGAAGTTTTCTATGTTTTCATTGATTAAAGGAAAGGACCAACTAAGTCTACAGTCATGCAGAGCCATAATTTTCGGCTTTGAATGTATTAACGATAAGGAATACTGTTCCAAACCTGAGGAAGAATAGCTGAAAATGTATTGGAAATTATATTGGGATACATGCAACATAGGAATAGCAGCAATTCCTATACATTGCTATGATGGAAGATATTTGACAAGGTGAAATACAACCAAGCTTGTAGACGAGACACATTGAGAAAGATTTAATGCATGAATTCGCAATTGGAAGCTATGCTTGTTGATGCTTGTTATAGAAACCTCAATCAATGTCACCGTTGTCTATCTATAATCAATTTTACCAGATAATTTAGCTTATAAAGATTGCCAAGTCACACGCTGATGAGTTTGCCTGAATGTTAAATCATAAATATTATCATAATCGAAAATACCGCATGCACAGACATAAAAATTGCGGTTGTCCTACAAACTTGCCATGGCAGGGTCGGGTGTGAAACTTTTTGATGGTTTTTCGATCACTATTCGAATAATTGCAGAAGTTTTCTATGAAGTCATTTAACAGCAGCAAAGTGAATATTATGTTGATGAGCGGACAGTGTGTTTTTTAACAAAGTAACTGGGCGACATTTATTCACTTTTTTTAAAATTCGAAGTACTGGGCGACAGTGCAATTTGATGCTTCATATCAGTGATGTATAAATGCATTTGTGTTGTGAGTGTGGCTGTGCGATCTCTTGATCTAATGAAGGACAGTCCATTTCCTGGGGTCTGGAAGAGAAATTCAACAACAATGAGGAGGAATCCGAAGCAGGAGAGGATTCAAGGCGAACAATTGATTCTCTGGTCACCTTCAAAAGAGATAATTCGGCTGTCAGGAATGAAATTATCATGAGTGCATTCGAATATCTGTCTCAGCGGCTGGATGACGAGCGAGATTCTGTTATTCAGTAACTGATTGACTCGAGAACAGAAAACACATGATTGCAGCAACAAGATAGGCAGTGAAGGACCTATTTGGATTAGCAGAAGTTCGCCAGTACTCGAAAGAGGTTATTGGTCTCTTTGCATCAATGAAACTGCCGATTGCCGTCAAGGTATAGCAATATCAAAGCAAATCTACAGTTGGTAGACTTCTGTAGCTTCTTACTGTTTCTCTTTTATCACGCTTATTTCTTTTTTTTGTCATATTTTGCGGTCGGCTTGTGTATTTCTCATTCTATGTAGGCGCTCACCGAATGGTAAAGTGGAGCAAATTAAGTATATCATTATTATAACTGCACTACCTACTGCAAATATCCAAAAAAAGTTCTTTTCCAAACTAGTGCAGTCATATATTGCACTATGCCCACACAGCTGCGGACCGGAGAGATATATTCATAAGGTGTAGACGGCCTCTGCGAGATACATTGAGCAGTAAAAATTCCAGTGGCATGAATGGTTGCTGAAGGGACTCTGCAGTGGCAAATTCCCTTCAGAAGAAAGAGCGCAGTAACCGGAAACCGCCGACTTGTACACGAATCGTATATTATAAGGAAGTATTTTGAGAATGACAATCAGAAACTCCATGCCATCACCTGAAAAGTCTTTTTGCTAATAACTAAGTAACTATTTTGATGTGTAGCATGATATACCTGTTTCAACTATCAATAAAGATATTGAAAAAGTCAAATTTTTATTTTCTAGTTTTTTTTGGTTGCCATTCATGTAGGCTTTCATTCAGGCAAATAGAGAACAAATCTAGTAGATTCCGTCATACGGCACCTATTTTGCACTAATATCGCTCAGTGAAATTTCCTTAATAATACTCTGTGAGCGGAATTCTGCACCAAGTCTTGAATAATCTTTTCTGTGGGATAGGAAGTAATTCATCGGTATTGTTGTTGAAAATGATGCGTCAATTGAAAGTGAAGTTATGAATGATACATTTTTACATGATTCGTGTTACACTTTGTTAGAATCGACAAAAGGTGAAATGTAGATTTGGTATGTATGAAGGAGTGGAAAGCAAGATTCACATCATTTCGCTATGTCTTGCAGCGTGCGAATAGAGATAAGTGGAAAAGCGGAAGGATTCAAATAGTTTCGGATTTTTATTGAACTAAATGACAATACTGCTTTTGCTTAATCAATCGTGATGTCATTTATAGAGCGGAACTTCTGGAGCAGTTCATTTATCTTTGTATTTATTGCGGATTCGAACGAATTTCGTATTCAGATCAATCTAACGATGGAGAATCATCGATCACTTTGATAATCAAAATCCTTTCAGCGTGGAAATAAATTATATTATTTTCAGATTTATTACAGAGATAGATATTTCCAATGCATCAACTCACGAAATAATTGTTTGAGAAAGTGTACCGGATTGATTCGACTGTTTTATTGCCATTCGTCAGGAAATCCCTTTGACCTTTAAAATGAAAAATATGTCAGACGCAACGTCAGCATTAATTTCATAGTAATTTTAATGGAGGATGATCCGATTCTTTTACTTTTCCGTGCCCCATAACTTTATTTAAAGCAAGTTTTTTGCCCCCCTTTATTTATAAGCCCAGGTGTTTGTGATGTTGAAAAAATAGGGAAAATACAATCGCACTGCCATGAATGATATGTGGATCATGCATATGCCAGTGTTCTGCGTTCGTTCCTTTGGAGTGCAGAGGAGTTCTGCAAGGCTTCGATTGCTTCGCGCATTGGTTGAGGATCCTTCACATCCGCTTCATCACATGGCCCCATTACGTCCTGCCATATTCGAGAAAATTTTCTATTCCGTTGTGCAAAACAGTTTGTCGAAGCAAATCCTTACGCTAGCAAACAGTGGTTTTCGTGATTAGGTCCTTCCTCTTTCGAGTTACTTATGAACCGATTCCGATTAACACGTATTTTGATAATTTCATCACGGGAAGCCACAACGCGTCGATGTATGCTTACCACTATAATTTAGTAAAAATCACAAGGCCATATGATTTCTATCAAAATATAGTGACAAGCATGCATCGACGCGTTGTGACTTCCCGTGATGAATATTATTAGTGATTCAAGCCCTCCATTTCCTGAAACACGTCTTTTCTGTGACCAATTCGTTTCTGAAGTTATTTCTTTTGTTTCTTGTTACTTCGTATTAATCCATTCACTTCATTGTGCTAATCCTTGCAGCATCATGATTATTATTACTGAGGCGCATGATGAATAAAATGTCATCATTATTATTTTCAAATCAATTTTAGGAAAACTTTCCAAAATTTGGTCGAAATCGGTCGAAGGCGCAGAAGGCCGAAGGCTCGTTCAAAAAATGTTTTGCTTTGAGCTTAAATTCATAAACTTTGTTCAAACTTTGTGGAGTTTTGCTTAAATTGATTCTCAAAATTTCCCTGCCACACCCAAGGTATAAAGCCATACTTACAAGCTAGGGGCGGGGAAACCTTCACATACTCATAAGTGTCACCAGGCCATGATTAGCAATATGTAGTGAGCGCAGTGGCACCTCCCAAGGCGGACTCGAACCCTTGACCTTCAGCACATCCGCACTGTCTGTGTGTCTGATCTGGAAAAGACCGGTGCTGAATGGTCAGGTAAGTTTTCATTGTGAGAGCAAACAAGGTACATCATAAGTGTTTCATTATCTGACAACGTGCACAGAGTTGAGCGAAAATTTTGATAAGGATGTTGGAATTATAGCTGGAATTTATGGTTTCACGCTTGAAGAGATTTGGTTCAGAATTAGATGTAAGGAAATTGCATCTGTCGGCTGTTTATCTGCATGAATTTTGAAGTCATCGTGAGAAAAATTTACATGCAGCCTGTATTTGTAGGCTCATCAAAGATCAAAACTATTATAGAAGCGTGTCTCAATTTATTTATTTTTCTCATAAATTTGGAAATTGCAATTTTTTGCAGTCTATTGATGTCGTTTGAGGCGGAAGCTCGCAGCAGCTACTTTTCAGTTTTCTCAAAAGTAGGTAAATACTATTAGGGAAACGAGTTCAGTACAATACGCTTTTATCAAATTCACGGATTACTCCAACGATTTCACATGCCAAGTGACTGATTTCTTATAGTTTTCATGTACATTTAGCAATTTCACGGAAAAAACATGCAAAATTTCATCAGCTGAAATTACATGTAGTTTCTTCCTGCATCTCTCGAAGAATTGTCAGTATACTTGGAAAAGAATGAAAAGCCGTGTGTTTTTTCGAAGCAGTTCTCGTGGTTAATTTTGCACGTGTTTTATTAGGATCCCTGACTACCGTTGTGAATCGTTCTGATCACATTTTAATTAAATTAAGAATTAACTTCATTACATTTTAAAACTCGAATCACGGAATATGCGAACAAAATCAGCGCTCTCAAAGAGTTGCACTTTTCGAAGGAATCTTACAAAGTTGCATCACTTAAAACTGTTAACCGTTAAATACAGCTAAAACAAGGTTGGGTCTTGGGTTCACTCTTGGGGTTTGGGTACTCTTGAGAGTACCCAAGAACTTGGGTACCCCCCAAGACTGAGAACCCAAGAGTAAAGAAATTGACCATGAATGATCATTTGCGGTTTTCTTGGAAAAGTTCTGCCTAAGTATATGACAACATCATGTCATAGCAATTTATCTACATGCACGCCTACATGCATGTACATGTAAATATGCAGCCTTCTTCAACCACACAATTGGTCTTTCTACGATAAAACTGTGCTATCATCAACTTTGATATAGACCTACCGTAAATGTCTATCTGATAGTTTGTTTAATTAGCTTTTTAAACTATGTTAACCTATGGCTTCCTTGTGAATTTAATCCATTAAACAAGATAATGCATATTGTGTCAGACAAAATTTTGTATACATCATTTTGCGTGAAATAAAAGAAATAATACATGAAAAAATGCAATGCATTAAACCAATACCTGCATAACGCTTATGTTGTTAAATTGGTAGCCTACAACAATTCGTAGATCACTTGCTTCGTATAGCCTCTTGCCTTGAAAGTTAAAAACTTCGGCCTATATTGTTTATTCTACTATTAGTCTACATGTATTAGAAATAGAAAGATACCGGTGTCATTTAATGCAGTGACATTCTTTGATGATTGCTTCTTACGATTAGTAAAAATATCGTTACATCTATGTTTGTGCTATTTTCATCTTATACGAGGCCTATGTTTTGTGTGTTTCGTTTCTCGATCAGACATGTTGTAAGGAATGTAGCTTAGTCATGCATGTTGTTCTATTTAGGAAATTATTAGGCTGTAGACGTAAACAGGGTTGATGACATTAAGCCTAAAGATAACCTACGCCGATAATTAAAACTTTTTGCTGAATATTAATATCGCCTCAATTCCGCAATAACAAATTCATGTAATAAATAGTAATTAATATGAACATTAGATACATATTAATTGGATAGCAATATGTACAATATGGTATGATTCAAAATATCTTCATGCAATTTTAAATCTCAATCAAAATTCCAAACATGTTCTGGAAATTGTTGTTCCACTTCATTAGAGAAATAGCCACTCTTGGGTCCAATCTTGGGAGGTACCCCAAGATTTAATCTTTGGCTTGGGGGTACCCAAGCCCAAATTTGGACCCAACCTTGGCTAAAATATATGTTCAAATCTACAGAAGACTTTACAGAAAATATCGGTAATTATCAGATGAAATTGATGACGTCACAATGTGATGATTGATGACCTAACAGTTAAATTTCGCTAATATCAGGTAAACAGCGTCTGTTTTATAGATATTTTCCGGTGCTTATCTGTTAAGTTTCACAGATATTTACTATGATGTCCAATTTACAGTGAGGAAGTGGTTGTGGTGGAAATGTTCCTGACAGTTTTCATACTGCACCCCATATTTGCATCTTTCACTAAATCTTCTAAAAGCAGACTGATTGAACGGTTTCAAGGTTGGAAGTATTGCATTCGACTCTTCTGATGTCGGAAGATAATATTTTCATTTCGGAATATAAGTATAACATTGTGACCGCAGAAACTGCTGCCATAAAGCTCCTTAAGAGAAAATTAATCAATTCAAATATCATATTTCTTCAATCTAATGGACAACGAATTCTAATGTATACTTTATCTAATACGTTTTTTGGGAGAATGTCATTGGGAGAAAGACTTCCGCTGATTTTGATGGATACTTCCTACTGCATTCATCTTTGAAAATGGACATTCTATGTCGAGTATCATACATGAGAAAGATTTGATTAACTTGAGTTTGGACGCCAGCCTTGTCTCGTATTCTTCCACAAATCAACTTTCTTTGTTTATCGATGTAAGGGTACTTATTGTGAACGTTTAATTGTGAACTGTACGAAGTCCTTGAGTTTTGTCACTTTACTCGCATTGATGAATTTGTGCTGGGGACAGACTCGTGACGTTGTCAATAAATTGATTTTTCTACTGTTTGTTATGACCAGAAAGTAGACGCGATCACAATGATAACAATTACAGTCCGAGAGCTAGCGCGAACTTGTGAAGGGAACCTACTGCATGACAGACATTTTTCGTTGGTGTAGCTGCAAATTTTAACATAGAAATTTCAGGAAAATGATTGATATATTCTAATAATATTCTTCTAAAATTCTATATTCTAATATCTCATATCTAATATCTATATTCTAAATTCTAGATATATTTTTCTAATAAAATTCTAAAAGCATCTGTTTGCACACATTACTTCATCCTATGTCACTGAATGATAGTTCATTTGAAAGATCATGATATGCAGATGATTTCTCTAATAACCATTTCAAGAAAATACCAATCTGTATGTTTTTATGAGCAATGGAGTCAACACCTTAGATACTACAATTTTAGCATTGAAAACACATAGGATTTTGTTATCCTCTCTATTTCTGAAAAGCAAATCCGGCAGACGCGAAGTTTTGCAATAGAACCACTCGGCACAAGTAACACATTGGATCCAGTCCGGTCCACTGGACTTCATAAAGGCGACTGAACAGCTTGCGCATGTGTCGTCTTCATCACTTGAGGACGACGAACTTGAATCCTTGATCGCTGAACAAGTTTGCGGGTGATTCATCAACATACTCGCGTGCGATAGCAATAGACAGTGAGAAATGCCGTCTCAGCAGATTGATCAGTACCAATTAGCCTTGCTTGCTGCACCCACCGGCGCAAGAAATTCCAAGAAATCGCGTCGTCTGTATTTGGGTACAACAACTGACCAGCTACAAACGAGTGACTGAATTAGTAAGGGTTTCTAATGGTACTTCCACAAGCCAGCCCATTTCGACCTAGAACAAAGCTTTGTGGTACATGTAGATCAAACCTGATGAAAATTAGTAAAATTAGGTTTTTTTCGACTTTTTTGAATTTTAAATATAATGTAGCTATGAATACAACGAAAAAAAATTTTCGCGTCTATTGATAAATTTCAGTTGATTAATGTATATCTAACTAAAATAATGCATTTCGGTCTCACTAGAAGCATCTAACAATTTTCATTAGTCGATTAAAGATAAAAAGTGAGCATTTTACGGTACTTTTTGCATTAGAGACGGTAACATGAAGTGTGGCGAAGTCTGCAGCTTGATCTGACTTCGTCTGTTCGACGCCCCATTGTTACTCGTGTGTGCATTGTTCTCTCTCCCTCTTAGTCTCATCCGCTGCTATTTGAAATCTTCCCACGACCACCACCTTGCCACACTATTTTTTAAGATAACAATGTTAGTATAAAGGATGTGGCCTGGTCATTATCACTTTACGAATTGTCGGGAAATGACTTTGTTGACCTCAAGCGCTTTCTGCTTTGACGATGAGGTCAGAAGAAGTCAAATGATGCTGCAGACATCGCTGCACTTCAAGTGATCGCCCCTTACTCAAAAAGTATTTGTCCGATTTTCACAAATTTTGGTATGTGGGTAGAAAATATCCTCACTTGCGTCTACCTGAAGTTTTGTGACGATTGATTCATTTCAACGGATTTTTGACAATTTTGAAAACTTTGGGGGATAACCCTCAACTTTTCAAAGAACTTCACAACTGTACAATGCCCATCATTTCATGCATATTGACAACATTTACACATTTCTTCAAAGAAAAAATGAAATAATTTCTATGCAGCTTTAGAGTCAGTGAACTATACATGCACATGTAGATGATCTTAAAATGAGACTGTATATTCCAAAAATCACCTTGGATAAAAGAAGTGGGTACTCAATTTGTAGACCCACTGCACGCCCCTGCTATGTACATGTAGGTGCTGATTGCTTGATCCTTGCATTATCAATGTTATTTGTTATATAAAAATGCGATGCTTTCATTTCTACGCCTCCAAGCTCACACCTACATGTATAGGGTATGATCAAAAATATATTACTGGTAGATTAAAAAGCAGGTCTTTTGAAATTTGATATTGAATATACCGGTATATTGAATCCATGCCGTCCTTGCCCTTTAGTATTCAATTTTACCCGCTTCCTGGGTCCGGCGTTTGTTGTCGGGGAATCAAAGCTGTTGATGCCTATTATTGACTTCAAATATTTCTTAAGATATTCAATATCACGGCTGTATTTCAAGAAATCATTTTGATTTCCTGATTATTGTGGGCTACAGGTGCGCGCATCCAATATCAAATTCAATCCATATGTTCGTTCGTTTGTGTCTTTTGACCTTCTGATGAGTCGCAACCCAATCGCGCATTAATGTGCATCCATGTTTAATTTATATGCATATTGATTATTAGTTGATAAAGTGCCTTGACTTTGAGTAAATTCACAATATCATTATTTCAATTGCTATCTCATCATGCGCTATTTCTTTGGAGGGTATGTTTAATCTAAGAATCAGCCATGGGAAGGGAGAATCTGTCGGCAGTTCTGCTCGAGTGTACATGTAATTAAAACGTGTTAATGAGATGTGCATGTCTGAAACTTAAAGACCACATGCAATGAAAGCGATAGAAAATCTCTGCGAACTCCTTTGAGTTGGAGATTTCATTTTAAGTCTCTTCGTCTACCGGAAAGATTACTTCGTCAATTTATAAGCAACAACACTATATCAAAGATAATTAGCCAATATAAACGTATTGCCGATGTCCTTGTTTTAGAGCTCCATCTCATTTTCTTATCATCTTCCAATTTTCTGGAGGCGATGTGACCTTCTACTTTAATTTCTTTGCCAACGGCTTAACCATCAACGGTAGGAGAAGAGCGTTCTAAGACGAGTCAGGAATATGTTTGTATTCGGAAATATCAAAATTGCCGTCTCGTAGACTGTCATTGAAAACAGACATTTCTTCAAATGAACTCTCTCAGTTTCAAGCTTTATGCGGAAATGTTCGTTCTTACCGAATTCAAATACAAATTTAATTAAATCGGTAATAAATGCCTTGTTAATGAAAATGCTGTTCGTAAGAATGAGTAAATAATTCGTCTTAATTTTTCAAGTTCTTAGCCATGACTATCATACAGATGAGATTGAGATGCTTCTAATTGTTGTTCAACGTTGCACATTTAGTATTATGTATTCCGCTAAACTCTGAATAGGGAGACTTGATCCGAGCACATTTCATTGTTTTCATGGGTGTTGAGTTGAGAATGTGAAAACAAGCGCTTGTTGAATTTAGGCTTCCTCAACCTAAGCCCATCCCGAACTTAAAGGGAAAAATCACTTTCATATCATGGGCCACGGTGGGGTTCCAGCAACTTCCATCTTCCACATTAAACTTTGATAACCACCATATTTAAATCCTCTTTGTTGATTTTGAAGACCAATTTCAGGTATCTGAGAGCAATGAAATGACAGTAATTCTTGCCATAAAAATAATCCATCTTATACTAACAAACTTCCTAAGTGTAATTGAATATTTATCCTCCCAATCATTTTTTTCAT
Organism: Prostheceraeus crozeri; assembly: GCA_907163375.1. Taxonomy (NCBI): domain Eukaryota; kingdom Metazoa; phylum Platyhelminthes; order Polycladida; family Euryleptidae; genus Prostheceraeus; species Prostheceraeus crozeri. The sequence continues at coordinate 55,997 of CAJQUW010002977.1, read as the reverse complement.
TTAACTGTCAAAGAATTTTTTCAAGAAAAATCAAAAGCAATTCCATTCAGTAAATTCTACCATTTTTACGGTCGTATAGATAGGCTTCGACTGCAGTTCGCGCCTTAGTTCCAAGCTCTCGTAGAAGAGGAAGTTGTAGTATCAAAGCCAAATTTTCAGTTTTTTATTTAACCCTGCAATGTAAACTGTCACTTCCCCACGTAAACTGTCACATCTGTCCGCGAAGTGCCACTAACAACTAACTGAGCTTGCAGGTAAGCTAACTGAAAGCATCCGACTCGATGAAGTCATTTTTATTGGTCTGCAAAGTAAAATTAGAAGTTAATCTTCTGCTCTATAAAGAAGTGAATGATACTAGGAACTCCAATGTTTGTTGAATGTGAGGTGATGAAAGTGAGAGGGCAGACTGAAACAAGGTAATCCATGTCTTCTTTTGATTGCAAGCTTCAAGTGTGTGATATAAAATTTGGCTTCAATGAATGTTGCGCTTTGAGTTCAATGAGCCTAATAAATAAGATGATGTTCTCTAAAAACCTTGAAAACTTCTTCTTGTATAATCAGTGAAATTAGATTTAGTATGATATGATCACTTCTTAGCTGATACATGAATTGTATTATATGTTTACGATTTCAGTCGACTGGTTTAACATAAACTCCTGTTCGAGCTTCGGAATACTCAACAAAAAACATTACACATCCACTCCTTTTGATACAGCGCCTTTGCTTAATATTCTTCAATTTGATTCTTGCGGAATTTCTAACTCATGAGCTTTTGAAACCTTGATATTAACGTCCCGACTGTTTGTACATTTATTCAAGAGGCAAAAATTCTTTGTCGAACAAATATTTACTAATTGCTTATTTCAACTGTGAAATTGCGGAATCTGGTCTGACAATTCAGCTTCGTGATCGGTCATTTTCGTTTTCTCAAACTGTCTGAGAATTTCTTGCAGATGACGATATAAATCGCTTATTTCATGTTTTCTTGATATTCAATTCATTCTTGTAGTTCATGTTCTTGAATTATTTCTGTGTTTATCACTGACATGGTGTGGAAATAAAACATTTTCGACGCTTTGCCGTTAGTCAACCTTTTCACAAGACTTCGGAAAATGACGTAATATTCCGAGGGTTAACAAAAGTTGATTACACTGTAAACCGCAGACCGACAATTATCCTACAACATTACTGACAAAATCAACCGACGATTGTCACCTCCCATATCCTGCGATATCCGACGAATTTGTAGATTCTCCACCGACATCGAAACAGATGCTTCGTATGCAAATTAACTAAACAAAAACTGTTGAATTTTGATTGATTTTTTCAATTAGTGATTGCTTGACTTTTGAGCAATCCGTATTATTGTGTGGCAAAACAATAATAAATAAATAAACATTTATTTTGACATAATTTAATAAATTAGCTACATTTTTGATAGAATTTAAGCTATAATTCATTGCTATTCATTTTGTCGCCTTTTGTCAGATATTGTAGGTGGCAATCATCCTACAAGAACTAGCAATGACCGACAAATTAAATTTTGCAGGATAAATGTCTGTCAATTGTCAGTCAACGGTTTACAGTGTAGTTGTCATTTGAATTTTGCTTCATCTGAAATAAGATTGATTTTAATATATGCTTGACTTCAGATCATATTCCAGAAGCGTCTTAGTGTTTAATTTCTTCAATGTAGCATTTAATTTTTACAAAAAACCAACAAGTTTGACGATGCATATTGCACAATGAAAGCTATTCATCTGGATCATAAAAGATAACCAAGTAATTTGTGCTCTGAAACCTCTGAACTGAAACCTTCTGTGACTATTGAATCGAGCAAAGTCTATTTGATTATTTGCCTCTGCGAACTCGTTATATGTTCATTAGAGTTGACTGAATTTTGCGTAGACCGGTACTTATTTTTCAATCGTTCAATATTTTAAATTTGCTGGGCTATGAAATCAAATTTTGTCAATGAAAGTTTATTGTTTTGAAATTATCCGTATATTACATAATCGGTGGATTTTCAAACATGAAAATGTTTAAACAAAACTACCGCTTTGATTCTTTCAATATTTTTCAATAGTCACGTTAAACTTGACGGATGAAATGACGGGTTGAAGTTACGACAGTATCATAGTTCATCTTGATTTGTTGTCTATACATCATGATGTGAAAGAAATTCTATCACAGTTATCATCAATTATCGAAGATTTATATTTACAGTAAATACATTTATTCCAAGACGTCTATCATGATCATCCACAAAATAATCTGATAATGTTAAGTTTTAAATGGTAATAAAATCTGAGGAATCTTGATGTATTTGGCATGAGTGACCTTCTATCAATCGAATGCTGATGGAAAGGAAAGTCATTTGACCACGCGATGACCATAAAAAATATTCGCTTCAGGTTTCAAGTCAAGTTCGTCTTCCATGCTTCAAATGAAGCTCATTATATTCAATTCAAAGCAGCGATGCGGAGTCCTATCATTTTGATGGAACTCCGACTCCGGGTGGCAAGCATATATAGCCTAATTCTATAAAAAAAACTGGTAACCTACATCGTAGATCCTTATAGGCTTACTTAAACCTGTCTTTAGTGATCATCATTTGTATGAATTATCAATCATTTTCGATGATAGTTTATCAAACGTCGCTTTAAGTTGGATGCATGTGACTCGGCTCCTCCCATCTTGTTCATGTGTGCTTCAAACGGTTTTTCTCCAGTCTCTACCAGGCCGGAAAATCACCATCCTTCTTCAAAAAATATGAGTACCCTTTCGATTTTAATATGCGCCTTGGAGGAGACATCACACACGATTAACGTGAGGGTGAAGAGGAAATGTTCTCAAACAGACTAGTATTTCATTTTTTCTCTGATGTGACCTTTGGTGCGTAAGTGTGATCAAGGCTAGGAAGGCTTGTCTTCTCTACTAAATCACCGAGTGAAAAGACAGTCCTTTTTTCACTATCACGGTTCATTCCCTCAACTATCACTAGCTTTGCATGCACGGCTGTCACAGTACTTTTCTTTGATGAAGAAAGTTGACATCAAGACAGTGACAGCTATGCACGAGGATAAATAATTTGCTTGTATTTTATTTCTGGTTATAGGCCGGAGTCTGGAGTCCTATCACTTGATAGGACTCCGACTCCAGCAAAAATGATAGGACTACGGGACTCCGACTCCGCATCCCTGCAACAAAGGTCTGTCGAAGTATATTGAATCTAAAGAGAATGACAACTATTAAGTCAGCAAATGACACCAACACCCTTGATTCCCCGACCGCACTCGCCCGACCTAGGAATCGAACCGAAGTCCGCAGTGGAGACGAGCTCGCACATTCTTCACTGGGCCTCGCTGACGACACAACAGGAATGCGAGTGAAGACAGAAGTCACCTCCAAGTGAAATCGACAGCTTATTGTCCAACTGATTGACGGTCGGGGAATCAATGGTGTTGGCACAGAATTAGATTGTTTAATCGTGTCACTTTGCTAGAAGTGCAAACTGATTCAAACAGATGGCACATGCAGGAACTTAATAAGTGGGCAAAAAGAAATTTTTGATACCTTGCAGAGATAGGAAAAATAGTCGTGCGTCGCTTGCGGATTGCTATGAATTCCTTCAAAATGCTCCGATCGCATCGACTCCTTCAGATTCGAAGAATTCAGATCATTGCGCAAAAGTTTTCTTGATAATGTTGGGTCCTCCGATCATTATCAAAAAAGATAGCAGGCACATGAAAAAACGTTCACAAACTTCTCTGTAGAACTTGACATCGACTGTGTCTCTTTGCTGTGTGATCCGGTTGATAGCAGTCACTGAAACTTTGCACAATTTGGCGTGTTTAATGTTGAACTGGCTGCTTATTGTTCGATTGCTATGGTATTATGTCAGCAGATTGTGCCATTTCATTTACGTTACGTGTTCCAATGTTTCCCTTCTAGTCAAACGGAAGAAGAGACGACCGGTCTAATTCTGTGGGTGTTGGTGTCTTTTATTGACCTAATAGTTGTTATTCTTTTTAGATATTCAATGTACTACGATAGATTTTTGTTGTCAAAATTGTGTTCATTCATTAGCTCATCGGAGCTTTATAAGTGGAACTTTTGAAGAATTCTGCTCAGTTGAAGCTTCAGAACTTAGTCATTTACTCTTCTCAAATGTACTGCAAAAATCTAACTGTGTAAAGTCATCACGAGACCGAAGATCCCAAGCTTGTATGATTGTAAGTATTTTGCTAACGAGTAGGAAATAACGGTTTCAATGGGATATTCAGGTGTGAGAGAGGAATGAAACCGTGCCACTGAAATCATTCCATGCACGAACTGCTGAACAGCCAAATGCATGCTTATCATTTAAAGTATTTTCATGACTCATTAAATAGAAGCATTTACTTTTACAAAATAAAGCCTCAATCAGCATGATGAGGAATGGAATCTGAATTACGTGCTTAAAGCTTTGAAAAATATGCTTGATATTTCAATTTCTCGAGAGACAGTAATATTTTGCGCTTTCTCCAATCAAACATCCAATCGTTTCTCGTAAATTATCTTTCAAATAACTTCTTGATTATCTAATTGTGTGGGAGAGGCTCGTCGAATATTAAAGTACTGCCACGTTCTGGGAAAGGCTGAATATATTATGCTTGTCACTTTCATCAGAAAATTTCGACAGATGAAAAGTTTGTTGCTCATGATTGAGTTTTTAATCGTATGTTGTGGGATGATACTGAAAAGAGTAAAATCCTGCATGGAATTTATAGAGAATGTACTATTGCTTGAATATCAAAAATTTTTCAAATATTCACTTGTTTTGCTTGGCAGAATATTCAAAATTCAGCTCATTTACATGTTGCAAAAGGCATTGTTGGCGATGACACAATAGATGATGAGTTGTCGAAATATTATTATCTAATTGCCATGCAGTTTTATGCAAATTGAAATTGGTCAATCAATCAATACATGAGTTTTCGACAAGGAAATTTGGTTATTTAACTCTGAAAGATTACTCGAGCTAAAGCGTTTATGCATATACATCATGTCGTTCAAGTCAACAGGAAATTCTTCATTGTCGTTTCAAAAAGAGTTTGTGCAGAATTCAGTCGAGTTTGGTCAATTTGAGGGTCAAAAGTTTGTACACATCCAACATAAAAAGGAATCACAATAAGATCCGGAATTGGACTGTTAACTTTTCAAATTACTGCTGTACAGTATTCGCAGTTGTCTAATTTTTTTGGCTTTACCCGAATATTTTAGTTGTACTAAGCTGTAATCATACGGCTGACAAAGAACTTCTAATTATATCAATATTCATCCTAAAAAGAAGGCGCAATTGGTCGCTTTGTGATTCAACATGTTTAGGATAAGCTTCTGTCACTGTTTTATGCGTGTACTTTTTATTATTTGTTTCTTTCCATTGGTTTTAGGTACATTGTTTCGATAGGTAAAAGGGAGCGCAATTATTGTAACTAATTTTTTCAAAAATATAAAAACTGGTGCTGTCGATGCAGACATAGGGATGATTATTATTCAGGCCCATCGCAATGATGACTTTAGACGCCTAGCTTGACATGTGTTCATAAACGAAAATGAGGAATTGGTACTTATGGGTTATCTCCCTCCACGTTTTCAAATTTGTTTAAAAGCCATAGAAATACATCAATCGTCACAAAACTTTGAACATACGTAAGTGAGGATATTTTCTGGCCACATACTACGTTTTGGACAAATCGAACAAGTACTTTTTGAATTAGAAGCGATACTTAAAGTGCAGCGATGCTGATAGCTTGATCTGACATGTCAGTGACCTCATCGTCTGAGCAGAAGGCACTTGAGGTCAACAAAGTAATTTCCGACAACTTGCGAAGCGATGATGACCAGACCACATCCCTCACATTAATATGCTTCTTAAAAAGATGTGGCAAGGTAGTGGCCTTGGGAAAATTTCAAATGGCAGTGAATGAGACGAATAGGGAGAGAGAACAATGCACACACGAGTAGTAATGATGCGTCTAACAGAGGAAGTCAGACCAAGCTGTTGACATCTCTACACTTCACGTTATCGTCTCTAATGCAAGAAGTACTTGTCTGATCTGCTTAAAATTTTTTATGTGGGTAGAATATATGCGTACGTACGTGTACCCGAAGTTTGGTGACGATTGATTTATTTTTGCAGATTTTAGACAAGTTTGAAAACCCGGGGGTGGAGAAAACCCATAAGTACCGAGGAATGCTTTGCCAAATCATCTAAGGATTCCACGATTCAACAAAGCCTCAAGCTTGTTATCGCCACTAAAGATTCATCCCGGCAAATTTGCAAATGAAATTGCAAATAGCATATCTCTTAATCCTATGCAACTGCTTTGCTGATTTGGCATACTGCAGTTGGACAGTATTCTGAACATGTCAAATGGTGCACTACGATTATCGGTAATGGTTATGGTTTACTGAAACAAAGAGTTTGTACACCTTTACGTGTCACCTATACACTGCCATACACGTATTCATCACCACTCACCACTACGAATGTGTCAGAAAATAGAATATGCGAACCACAGCTGCACAGGGACGTCCGCGGGTTACACAGGTCATATGTAGCCTGCATACGATATCGATGTTGCATGTTTTGAGTGATATTCATTAGCTCTATCCGCACCGGCCTCTAGGCCATGCATCGTGGAAGCGCCAATTCGTCCCTTGCTTGATTTCTAAAGTATGTTTCAGGATGACATGAAAATCTGGTTATCTCGTCCTCTTCCTAACTTTTTTAAAATCCTAAAATTTTAAATCATAAATCCCTAAATTCTGATTTGAGATTTGAAAACCAAATCTCGGAATCTTCGAAATTTCCCCAAAATTTTGTAATGATTCTTTTTTTAATGATTGGCAAGTATGATGCCCTGTATGTACTAAGAAGTTGTCTTCGAAAGAACTCCTATTTGGACGAATATGAACATTGAAAACAGTTCAAACATATGAATGTAAACAAAAGAATAACATTTATATATTCAGTGTTTTTTAAGGTGTTCCACGGGTCACATTCTGCACCGTGTAATTTTCGACTTGTACCGCAGATTTTGAACGTTCATCCGTTACATGCAGTGAGCCATAGCCAACACTATCAATGCCCAGAATTCATCTCAAGATATCTCATTAACATGGAGAATGGAGAGAAGAGATACGCTATCGTTATGATGATAGCGAATGTTGTGGTATTGAAATCAATGATGAGTCTGATGACGAACTTGACATGAATGTTTTGTGGACCTGATGTCGATTTGTTCATGCGGGTATGATGCGGGCACTAGCTGTATGATGACAAAATACATTTCTGTGTTTGCTAATGAGTCTCTTGTCTAAATAGCACATGTAATTAACTTCAAGACTTGAAAAGTCACCTTGCACACGTACATGCAGAATCGCGAATAAAATTCACTGCTAAATGCTAAATGTTATACTGTATTTATGACTTCTGTTTTTGGCTATAAATCCTGAGTGCGTTAGGCGTACACTAATGAAAGTCAATCTTGAGACGATCTGAGTGTGACCCGTGGAATGATCAGATGGCCCGTAGCAAAAACCTTAAAAAACCCTGGTATATTAATACTCATGTAAGCACATCTGCTTACAGATTTCCTTTCCTTCTATGACACTATTTAAAAACCTTTGATATTGATGGATTCCTCATATAAAATGTAATTTAATTGCACAACGCGTTTTCTTTAATGCATACAAAATGCCAATTATTGAAGCAATCATTGGAGTCTAATTATACAATAAATTATGTAATAATGTGCATATTAAAACCGTTTTCCGCTACTTTTTTCAACTCTTGAAATTTCCAGATTTATTTCATCGATTTATTGATTTAAATTTTTTGTTACTTTAAGGAGATATTTGTTAAAACATTAAAGCAACTTTAATGAATATTGATTTCCACATGAATTCTTCGAAATGAACGATTTTATTCTTGCCTTAGCAGCTTTTTGAAATAGCTTTTAATTATGATCCAATGGCTATGATGCTGACTGTCACTATGAATTATGATTGATCGATTTGTTGCCGAAAATATTTAACCTATACTGGACATTGAAAATCAAAATTTATTGTTTCAATGAGGAAAATCGCCGCAGTGATCATAAAGCGCTGATTTATAAAAACACAAAGCGTCTGATTCTCTAAACAGAATGCATAAAAAGTACGAAATAATTGGGCTGACTATTGCACCACACATAAGACAGATCAACATGCAAAGAGCGAGATTCTTCGTACATTTGTTGTGGAATGAAGATTACCTGGAGAAAGGCTTTTTAATCAATTTTATGTTGGTGGAATGTTTGGTTAGTCAAAGGTTTATATATTTACACGACTTCACTTCCTTATCTCAAAATGAGACCGCAAAATATTTAGCAAGGTTTCAAAATCTTTAATCATTTCTCACATTGGAAAGGTTTCTTTGAAATTCGGCACGACGCATAATGAAAGGCAACAAAAGAAATATAGATGACACTTTAAAAAATCAAATTCCTTCTTGGGTTGGAAATATTCAACATTACAACTCTGCATGAGCAACATATTAGAATCTATTGAGAGAATGGAATTAAAGAAGTAGCAGTCTTTAAAGTAATTTTGTGTAAGACACAACTGCAACAATGCCGGGAATGAAATTTTATCAAGAAGATTGGCAACTCATTGATTTATTTGATGAAATAGAATTCACCATAACTCGTACAACGAGATAAAAAGCATAAATGAGAATGAAAAATGGATGGGATGTCGACTGATTCATTCAGAACTCATCTCAACCAATTCAAATAATCGAATGAATGAGCTCAAGTCGATAACGATCCCTCATGGTAAAAGAAATAATTGGAATATAATTAGTCTTTCAAATTTTTCAAATTTTATTCAGTAAAAAACAAAAACAGGAAGAATATTACCATTTGCAGCCAGAACGAGTTTCTGCAGGGAACGAGGCCGAAAATGAGACTTTCACAGAATGATGTAGAATAATGTACATACATACATCTTCTGCCTACTACGAATCGGCACGTCTGCCGAGTTCTAGTGAATTCCTCTTCTTGTCAGACAGGATCAAAGAAAAACACATGCAAATCCAATGGGACGCAGATTTCAGATTTTGGCTAAAATGAAATGTTGTATGTTTTCTCTTATTAAATGAAAAGTACTAAGTCCAGAGTCATAATTTTTGACATGGAATGTCTTCAGGTCATTTCCTATGATGTGCATGTACTTTTATCATGCATCTAATCGGCAATGTACGTGAGAATGTGGTTGAATGTGGATAAAGTTGCTCAAAATGTTTGTGTTTGTCGACATTAAGAGGCTCGCCAAATCTAAATGTGCTTAGCTTTACAGACAAGGGTGCATGAACATGATAGGAAATGGCTTGAAGACATTCATTGCCAAAAATTATGACTCTGGTCTTAGTACTTTTTTTGTTTAATCAGAGATAACATAGAATATTTCATTTTAGCCAAAATCTGCAATCTGCGACCCATTGGATTTACATATGCTTTTCTTTGATCCTGTCTGACAAGAAGAGGAACTCACTAGAACTCGGCAGACGTGCCGATTCGTATACATAGGGTGTACAGCATTCTGTGAAAGTCTCACTTTCGGCCTCGTTCCCTGCAGTAACTCGTTCTGGTTGCCGGACTAAATAGTGTGGAAACCGATCCAGGATGAAATTAGCCGCTCCGTTCAAATGCGACGAACCACATCGAAGCCTTGCACTCACTGCATTAGTTTTGTCTTTACATAGAAGAAATATGGTGATGCATTTGTTAGTGATGTGATGTGAAATGTGCCAAAACATTTTTAGGTTTATCGACAAATTGACTTTCGATGTAAGATCATAACTGTACAAGTCACATTTTGACTTTAAGGGCGTGCACCATCGTTCATGAATGATGGAAAATGTAAGCACCATTTCAATCTCCCGCCGGTAAAAGAGATGGACGGAAAACGTATACTGTAACAGTGGCATTCAAATCCAAATTTTCAACAATGCTTTTGTTCAAAACCAATTTTCAAACAAGCTTATGTTTAAAGTCAAGTGTCCAAACATGGGTTTTATTGTTTTTAACATCATCTTGAGGAGCACTTGGGTGGATTTCTCTCCATTCTCAATTATACACCCTACAATTAAGTTCAGCAGGGAAGTGGATCGCTCCTTGCCTTTCCTGGATGTGATGATTAGACTAACTGGACTGAGAATGGGCTTTCTTTTTCGGTCATTCGAAAGCCGACTTGTGCGTTCTTTTTCTCAGCGAAATGATACAATTTCTTTGAGAGAAAATACATGAAGAGAGTGGAGGACCCTCATGCTGGTTCTAAATGGCTATGAGGCCAATGACTGCAACGATGATGGAATGATCCTTCTCAGATGAAAGTTGATAGGGACTCCAAAACATGTAATTCTTGAAACCTTCCATGACCAACATCAAACGTATTTCTGAACGGATTTGGGCCCTCTCGAGAGGTAGATATCAGTGCACCAATTCGGCTTATAAGTTCTCTTTTGGTAGAGAAGATCTGAGCCGGAAAAAATCCTTGGATCGGTGTATGAGCCCACAGAATTGCATGTAGATTGTTTTGCTATTTCAGTTTCCTGGCAGTGATAAGCAGTGACTGGCCTGCTTATTCAGTGACGACTCATTGCTTGACGGTAGATCGTGTGTGGTGTGTGCCATTTCATTATCGCATACGAGATATGACTGCTCTTCTAGGTAGCGATGACTGAGGAACGAGCAGTCTAAATCTGTGGGTGTACCAGATGCGATGCAGAGAGAAAGGGTACGGGTGCGATTGGAACTAAGTTGTCGAAGCCACTCTACAGAGGAATGAAGTAGGGGCCCTTCTCGCGCGATAAGAGAAGAGGACATTTCGCGGTCTGAGGTGGCGCAACATGCAGTGTTGCAGAATCACTTCGTTGAAGTTGATGGCCTTCAAACTATAGACATGGAGCCGCTCTTGTTGAGGAAAAGAATGATCAAAGAGGATCTGTGGACACGACGCCTTCAGAACTTAAATACAACCAAGCGTTATTTGGGTGATTCTTTGACACTTTTTTACTTATACTAATTGAACTCTAAAGGCTTTCTTTTTGCTATTTTTGTTATGCATTCAGTTTTTAGGCATTTTGCTGACTTGCCTAGTCTTCTGGACTTTGTGTCTGATTAAGATGGCTTTAGTTTCAGCGATCTTGAATATAAGTTGTTCTCATTTTGTGACCGTTCTATGCTTGCGGAAATTCAGATGCTTGACGATGACCAGCGGAGAAAGTATGAAAGTCCTCATAAGAAGTAGATAATTTTTATCGGAATATGATTTCCAGCTAGATCTTGGGGTTTTTAAAATGAAAGAAATCTATTTTTAAGTATGATTGCAAGATCACATTTAATACATGACTTTTTAAAAGCAGTTTCTACGACGTGGATATAGCCTATTAAACATGCTTTTAGACATAAAATTTTGCAAACATGGCGGTTTTTAAAACTAACGTTTTTATGCAAATTTTTTAAAGAATAGAATTATGGACAACGTTTTAACACCGTGTTTATGAACACAAAACCATGCATTTTCTAGACGCATCTGCATCACAGACGCATTCACTTTTAAAGCGAGTTCAGAATAAATCATGACTTATCAAAGATGTCTTCTATCACATTAAATGTACGCACATGTGTTTGTCGAATATGCAGTCATTTGCACGCAGAAGTCTTTCATAATCAATTGATGAGACTTCAATGCAAAATCTAAACTTGTCTTATCAATCAAACTCGAAACAGCTCAAAAGCAATGACGAATGAGGATAGCGGAGACAATATTTTGGCCATTTAAGGAATTTAACTTGTTGAATCGGCGAAGCAGAACTAAAAAATGCCGAGTTAGTGAGAAAAATACTTGATAGACAAATTATTTGGATTCAGCCATGCATTAGAAGCATGCATTGGAGAATTCCGTAGAGAATTCCAAAGGGAAGATCTTGAAGTAGAGTTTAATGACCTTCGATCTGATCAAATGTGTCTATTAGAGAGACGTTGGTGCAAGAAGATGTGAGCTTAAGGCTTTTAACATTTCATCCGGAAGTCTTAATTCTTAAAGTCAGAAAAATAAGTTGGTTATGAATGATAATTATCATTCAAATTTTAATTTGACCGAGTGCTTAATGTTAAGCACTTTTATCCCTGTCTAGAATTTCCCATATTTCTTGTCGAGTATTGATGGTAGTTGATTGATTTTAACAGCACAACCTCACAATGATATAAGAATGTTTTGTGTGAAGTATGAGGTTCTAATTATTTGTGCATTGTCTTTCAGAGATTGAGATGTTATGAATTCGAAACAGAAAAGTGTTAAAATTACGAAATATCTACATATCAACTATAAACATACCATTTGATATCTCTTAAGTTATGGTACTGTATATCTATGGAAATTTATCACTAAAATAATGTGATATGTATTCGAAGGGCTGACGCACACTCCAACCCTTTCATTTGTGGACTTTTTCTTGAAAAATTCTCATAAAATGTCGTTGCATTGAACCTTCAAAGCTTCATACTATTCAAGAATTCATATTTTCTGTGAAGCGCTTCCGTCAAGTTTGACGATTTTTTCTGCTGTTTTTCTAGCGGGGGGTTGCAGTCTGAATATTGTGTAGTCTACGCCATGAGGCTTGTAATCCACGACATGAACTCTACACCACGTGAATTGTTTACTGTATACTCATTGACAAATTTTTTGCATGTTACTTCTTTAACTTCTTTCATTTTTGACTGGTATATATACATGGATGAATTTAGTCACAATCTCCACCAAGTCGCTAGCACAGAAAAACAACGCATGTAGCAGATTCAACTTTAATAGCGCGTGTGCTCCCCTCTAGCTCCAATACATTCAGTAATCCGAGATGGCATGGATTCACAAAGTTTCTGAATGAAGGATGTTTCAAGGAGAAGCCACTGCTCTGTCAATCTTTCAGAGAGAATCTTCAGGGACACTGGTGGAAGTGAATAGCGGTCTCTCACTCGCCGCCCAAGTGCGATCGTCCCAGACTTGTTCAATGGGTGACAACTGAGGTGAGCTTGCAGGCCAGTCAAGGATTTGAATGTTCAATCTCCTAACAGTGGCAATGACAGCCGAGGAGCGATGTGGTCTTGCGTTGTCGTCTTGGAAGACGAGATCCTCCACCCTGACCATTGGGGCAACAACAGGAAGCACAATTTCATTGAGATACCTCTCTCCAGTCAACGTGCCTTTGATGATGACTGCTGTCGTTCGTCCGCCATGCCAAACGCCACCCCACAGCATAACAATTCCACCACCATATCTGTCGTGTTCTTTAATACAGCATGGGCAAAGTGTTCACCTGGAAGACGATGCACTATGACACGACCGTCATTGAAATCCAGAGTGAATCTCGATTCATCGGTCCACAGGACTTTCTGCCAGTGATGGTGATTCCATGAGCGATGGGCATCACACCAGGCAACTCGTCTTCTGCGGTGCTCAAAACGCAATGGAATTAGGACAGCTGGTCGTCGCGATTGAATTCCAGCTTCTCGCAATCTTCGGTAAGCCGTTCGAACGCTGCAGTCTATATTTGAGACACTCTTCCAGTGTACGACTAGCTTTGGGACTGAACAAATCTATTCCTCTTTGCAGCTAAAACTAGACGTGCGTCTGTCCTCCTGCAGACTTTCTTGGTCGGCCATATCTCTTCTTCTTTTTGACATCTCCTTCTTCTTTCCATCGACACCACCACCTCCAAACAACGACTCTCGATAGTTGGAGCTCTTCGGCAACACTCGCACAACTTCTACCACAACGAATCATTCAAATAGCCATACCTCTGGTAAACTGATCGTGTGCCATTTTATTATACAAAAGCTGGATTTCAGTTCACGTTTATGTTCAATTTGTAAAGCAATTGTGACAGTTGTATCGATATCAAAATTCGAAATTTGACCACCATAGATCTTTCTCCATTCTCTAATTTGCTGAATGGTAATACATAGAAAGCGAGATATTGCATCATACCTGAGAAAAAAATGAAACAAACTTCAATTCATGCCAATGATAGTTTGTTTCATTAATTATGTCAATGAGTATATTTGGACTAAATTTGTGGATTATCCCTGTCAGTCATCACAGACCCAGAAAAAACTGTTAGGTGACATTTTCTCGAAATTTTTGCAAAATTCAATGATTGAGTATCTGATGTTTCTGAGCTTCTTTTCTTTGCATCATCATCGCATCGTTCTATCCAGACTTCAAGAAGAAAGAAAAGGTCATTATGCGCTTATCTATTTTGGAAATCTGATTTCATGATCCATTTGAACATGATGTTTTGTTTTCACAGTTTTTGATTTCCCTGAGAATGAGTGCAAAAGATTTTATCGCAAATCAAATTGAAACGAATGATAGCAGGATATCAATGTTGCTGAACTTTCTTGCTTGTCACTTTATTGCAAAAGGGCATTTTATAATAATAAAGAAAGTAGTGCACTTAAACGTCTACATACTCTCTACTTATTTTGTATCGATGAATTTTCCAAAATGTGTAAATTTCTGTTAAGGCCTAAACGCATTTGTGTACGGGTAGTATGTTCAATGACAAACAGTGGCCTATGAATTTGCAAATGTTTGCCGGCGATGTATTGAATCATGCGAGTTTATTAGAACGCATAGATTGGTGGATGGAAAGGGTGACCCAGATATAGCTTACTAGTTTTCAAAGCGTGTAGCTTCAAGTAAAACAAACATATTCTAATGCAGCATGTGTCATTTTAAAGGTGAAGCCACCCATTTGTTCTCCAAAGATGCATCTTGACTTATCTTGAATTCTTTTTTCTATGTATGCTCTAAAACATTTTGCCATTTTCTATAAAAGTCATTTTTTTATACCAGACCTGTTTGAAAGAGCGAGAGAAGTAATAATGATCCACTCAATTATGTATGTTATATTGTCCATTAACTGCGCAATCAATTTACATTAAAATTTCAATGAATAATCGATCAGAAGAGCTCATTGCAAATTGGAAGCGCGAGTCAGTGACATTTCTGTCCAACGATGAGTGAAAGATTCACACAACAAGACCGTTTTCTAATCGCAGCCTGTTATAAGGTGCAAAGTTCCCCATTAACCCTCAGAGACCTGAGCTTTTTCACACCCTCTGAGACCTGAGGGGGGGTCCAGTGGACCCCTTTAACATATTCTTAGTTTACCTGCTTAAATCGATATCAAAACATTAGGAAAGTTGATTTTAAGTAAAACAATGATGTTTGCGTGTAGCAGGTCGGTATAACGAATCCCTTGAGTGACTTTCAGCCTTCTCAGTAAACACGTGCGAAAATATGGTGTTTTGTAAGTCAACCACATTTAGTACAGCATCATTTGTACTAGGAGGCGGCTTTACGATATTTTGTGTCACCATAAAGCCTCAGATAGTTGATTTTGAAGAAATTGATTTAATTCATGCAGCTAATCCTTTCCATTTGTACATTCCTTCAAATTTATCCAAAGCTATCAGAAATAGACCTAAAATGAGTCAAAATTGCTGTACTTCTAGAACCAAAAACAGCTGTGGAGATCTCAAACTTATCATTACTGCTGTGAAAAGTTTGTCATCAATCAGTTTTTGGTGCTCAACTATGAATATAATGATAGCTTTCATTTCGGACATCGATTTATGTCGAGTTGTTCATATGGGCCAACCAGTCACGCGAGATCATGTGCGAAAGCAAAATATTCACATTTTGCGATCTTCCAACACATTGCACATCTACGAGCATGATGCAAACAATGAATAAATGACTTTCACTCTTTATACACCATCGTGGACATGTTCGAAATCATTTTTCATCTAATTACAAAAATTTTGTGATGGAATTTCTTCACCCTCTGAGACCTGCGGGGGGGGGTCCAGTGGATCCCCTTGGCCTATCTGGCATACTTCTACTGATTCAATTGAAATGAAATAACACATGCAGATTCACTGTCAGAAATGATGATTTTGTATGGGCTTGAGTGGTTGATATATCGTGAGCGTAAAAAATGAAATAAAAAAATGTGGCTCCGGGGTCCACTGGACCCCCCCTCAGGTCTCTAAGGGTTAATCGTAGAAAGACAATTCCGATGAAGGTTTGACCGCAGCTAGTGTTCCACTTTCTGTTACGATTTAGTCCATTCATCAGAGGGCCTCCAAACATGGAACTCTTCAAGATTTCCCGAAGTCAAGACGGCAGTTATCGAGACCAGAAAAGGTGAATTTGGCAAATGAGAACTTTGCTAGCCACCCCAGAACACCAACAAGAGCATCTCGTGATTATTGTCAATGTATTAAGAGTCAAACTATCCAATACAAGTGCATGTAGATTATAAAATACTCACATACAGCAACAGAATGTTGCGTGCAACTGTGCAGTGTACTCATGTTGGTCAAGTGTGCTTACAATGTGCGCGATGTACTTTGTGTGCAATGTGCGATAAAAAACGGTAGAAGGCATATCACTCATATACGTACAGTACATAAATTACTAAAGAGATATTGAGAACCCACGATGAAGAGCTCAATGATCTGTCATGAACACATTGAATGCAGTTAAATGGGCAAAAGTAAAAGTGTGATGACATTTTTCTAAATGAAAATGTTTAGGGCTTAACTTGAGACGTGGAAACTTATGAAGAAATGAGGCAGGAAAATGACATTTCTGGGTTTCGGTTACAATACGTTTCTTCTGAAAGTTTACCCAGTCATCAACCAATTGATGTTGTGTTATCATCTACAACAGAAAGAATTCGACATGATGACTATTTTAAGTGAAGAATTGGAATTAGGCTTGCTTTTCCATTCAGTCATAGTTCTTTTCATCTAGTTTCTTGACTTTCGAGTTCTTCTGCTTTGCATGAACATTATGCTCTCATCCTCAAATGTAATCACCGCATTGCTGATTATGGCAATAAAGATGTGTATTGGCTTCAAAATGAGACCTAATTTGTTAATTTCTGTTGAATAATTAGAAAGTTACATTGATTGAAGTTGCGCTGATTTAAATTTATTTACGTTTTTTATGCCGCATCCTGTACTTATACACGCATTTTTTGGAATATCCATGTATGCACACGCTTTTTTCTCCGGAATACCAATCAATAATGAACATACCAGATGAATTCTAGACAAGTTACAAAATGAAAACTCAAAACATCAAGTTCTTGTATAATGGCATGATGTACAGCATGGTATAAATGCAGACGATCGGCGGTTTGTAGAGCAAAAGTAAGGCTTTGAGCATGGCTACGGGATAATGACATGAAGTTGGCGATAAAAACAACATCATTTTCGATACATCGATACATACCCATTCGATATGCATCGAATGGCTATCCCAGGAAAGTGATACGGAAGGCACTACTTCAAGCCAAAAATGATCATGAAAGGCTTTCAAGGAGCAATGCAGATGATGATTCCTTCATTAATTTGACTTTACCTTAAACCAATGAAGAGGACATGAGGGAAATACAAAGAACTCTCCACAAATGTAACTTAGAGAAAGCTATTCGAGTCTCTTTGAGATCGAAATTTATGGCATCGTGTTTGAAGTCCAAGCTATCAAAGAACAGTTTGACAGCTAATTGTTCGTTTTGTTCGGCTGCAAATTATGACAACGACGATTGCTTTGCTATTAAGAATGTGGTCTACCTTATCCGATGTCGAGAGTGCAGCTTATTCTACGAGTATGTCGGAGAATCCAAGCGAACTATGCGTTCCCGTGTAAAAGAACACATGTCATTGGGTGCATCATTGGTCTACCGGCACTTAAACGAATTTCATAGATATCCATGTTCATCGCTGAGTAGTCTTCAATGGCAAGTGTTGCATACAGGTCTCACGAATACTCAATTGCGTCGAAGCATCGAGTTGTATGAGATTATAACTCGCCATCCGGACTTAAATGTTCAGTTGCAATCACTGTTTTACCCTTTGCATGACTAAGCCTAGTGTAGTTTTCACCATCATTTTCGACATGGATATTGAAAGAGGGCTTATTATCGCTTGCATCCACCCTTCTCAATAGAATTTGCAGCGGAATTTTCAAGGGTCAGCCTTTTCGTTGATTTACTTGTTTTTCCGTTATAATTCCGTGAAAACAGTGCTTATAGTAGTGAATTTCGTTTGTGGTTATATTTCATAATAATAACAATAAGCGTTAATAAGGTTAATAAATGTATTGATATTTCACTCCTTAATGTGAGAAGATCGGGACATGCAAAGAAAGTTGTATCCCTGACTGTGTTCATATGAAGTCACTGCATCTCAAGTTTGAATTATTAAATTGAATAATAGTACAAGAAGAGTTTCCACCTCCTTGATGAGTTCTTTATCAGATTTCATTGACTTTTTTCAAAACCTATTCGATAGAAAATGTCATTCTGGTTTCGCTTCTTCTGATGTAAGCGGCTGTAGAATGGAGGAGAATAATAATAGCACTTCCCATATACAGCTCAACTATAATCCTTCCCATACATACATTAACTTTTCGATGGACTTCATTTTGTCGGCGGAGTGTGAGGGAGCGGCGAGTCATGTTCGATGGGAAATATTTCCGATGCCAAATAGATAATGTTCACAACTAGGCGACTCAGTAGCTATTTAACATCTGTCGGTGAACTTTTGCACTTTTAATGACCGTTCTGAGTTAATCTGGTTCGTGATTGCTTCAGTTTCGCATTAGTTATTGATACGTCAACGTGTTGTTGAATGTAAAGGAGGTTGTTGCATGCAGTAATGCCTGAACTTTTCTTCAAACTTCTACGA
This sequence comes from Prostheceraeus crozeri, assembly GCA_907163375.1. NCBI lineage: Eukaryota > Metazoa > Platyhelminthes > Polycladida > Euryleptidae > Prostheceraeus > Prostheceraeus crozeri. The sequence goes on along the minus strand of CAJQUW010002977.1, from coordinate 37,143 downwards.
AAACTGAAGTTTTGACAGAATTTGCTGAGAAATTCTGTGACAGAATAAGCCACCATGAATTTGGGGTGATCAACTTGTGACTTTCCAATTTTTCTAAATTTTTATAATGCTTAATGTGCTTTTAATGTGCTAAATAAGGCTGTGTGTAACTTGAGGATTTGGGTCGCCTTCCGATATGAACCGCACTCTTATAATTAGTATAATTTGATCATTATTACCCCGTTTAATTGTGAAGTTATTGCATCTTTTTGAAAGTAATTATATGGAGTGAATTGCAGTCTCAACTCCAGACTATATTTAAGTGAGTAGAACAAGTGAATTTAAATTGTATATATCTACATGATATGAGTAATGGTATGCACATTAGCTGAACAGTAATTTATAAGAATGGCAATCTTGGTCAATGTAAAATCGCGATACTTTCGCAATAAGTATACGTAGAAAAAGCGATGTTGCAAGGAAAGGATGTTTTTGATGTTGAAATTTATTGGTATTTCTTATTGATTTTTCTTGAGCCGTTGCGGTTCATCAGGGTAAGTAAAAAACAGGTTTCTTTATAAAATGTTTTTTGCTGTCCCTGCATGTGATTGAGACAGGATAGACTTTTCAAGTCACGTTAATTAAATAACCATTTCTTAAATGTGTGTATCGCTCATTCAAACTTAAGAATTTGAATCTTCATCTGATATGAACCGCACTCTTATCATTTGAATCATTTGATCATTAGTACACCGGTTAGGTGTGAATTTATTGCATCTTATTAACAGCAATTCTACTGCGACAGTTGCAAGCATCCCATTTATCATCTCAGGACTAGATTTAAATAAGCAACACAAATGAACTAGAATTCGATCAATATAGCATGAATAGCTATAAACGAGTATTTGATATGATAATAGAAATAACATAATATATTGCTGAACAGTAGTCAATAAAATATTGCAATGCTTTTACAATAGACGTAGAAAGAGCAGGTAGAAAAGTAACCTTGCATGAAAAGTAAACTTGCACGTGCACCAGGCTGCTTTGTGATGATGAGATTTATTAGTATTTCCAATTAATTTTTCTTTGAGCACCTGCGGTTCAATCATTAATGAAAGTTGAACATCATCAAAATCATAGCCGAAACCCAAGTCCTCATGCCAGATGTATATATTTCAATATTTCATGCCAATAAATTCGCCATTAATCCAGGTGCTCAATAAATTTGCCATGACTAGACACCTACCGAGCATCTTCTCAGTAGACGTTGGCTGCAGATGATGTCTTGTCCATCTATGACACTATAGAACAGTGTTTTCACTCTTGATAAACTTCTTCAGAACACTTTTATCATTGCTGCCACGCCGTCGCTATTTATTTCTAAATTCAAATATCAACGTGTGAAAATGAGAGAAGTATTGTTTTTTCTGCCTTTTCGATCATTTTGTTGGTCAGAAATCTCGCATATTTTCGCCTAGGAAGTGATCATTTGATTCATAATGAATATCTACTGGTAATAATAGAAGTTTAATATCGTTTAGGTTATTCCAGACTGTTGACAATGCTGTGCCCAGGCACGGCGGAACCGGGGGGGCGCCTGAACCCTAAAAAGTAAGCAACTTTTCAAGACCTTCTGCCGCAATTTAATTGATGTTCAAAATTTTCAGACATCTCATTGATTTGACATAGCCAAAGATTGCCGATGAGTTATCAAAAAAATTACAAAAAAATAATAGAAAATCGAAAAAGTTATCATTTTCCATTTTTGTCTGTTCAAACTCATTAAAAACAAACCACGACTAAATTTTTTTGGAAAGTTTTGACTAAATGTATTTTGATTGGCTTATGGACTCTATTCAATAGCCTTGTCAACTTTCATAACCATAGAGTAGGGATATGTAGGAAGAGTGTCGACTCAAACAAGTACCTGTATACAGTAAAAATTTTTATATGAAAAGATTCAGTTTTTTGCGGAGATAACGTTTCCGTGGTCCAAAAAATTATTTGAGCACTTTTGAAAAAAGTCAAAGTTTACCAATTTATATACTATCGAGATGACTCTCCTACATAAGTAGTATGAAACAAGTTGGTTATCAAAAGGAATGAATATTTAATAATAAGCATCCTAGCTAAGCGAAAATCAAGCTGATTATTAAGGGAATTTCATGATCCTTATTATAATGGAAGTCTTCATGGAAAAGTCGCGATATTATTCGTGCTTTCTTGGCTGAAATCTCAAGTTTTCATTTCAATTTTCACCGACATGATTTTGTTATTCACTAAATTCATGTATCATTTCTTGAATCTGAATAGTGATGTGGACCCATTAACATCTTTCAAAGTTACTTGAAATCATTGTCTTTGATTCTGTTTTTTGTTCTACCAGCAGGTTGCTTGTGGCATGATCTCACTTAAGAAGATTCTCTTCAGGTTAAGCATGGAAGCAAAAGCAGGTCATCGAGTTGCTAATTTAACAAAAATTTCCTCTCCAAGGCTGTCATGACACGCAGGATCTGTAAAATAATATCATTTCCTTCTGCATTATGCTATCATGATCATTCAATCCCGTTGTAATTTCTGCAAAGCTACAAAAATTTGCAGATCTCACATTTGGAAACAATTCTGACTGTATCTCCTTTGAGTTCATTCAATAAAATCGAACGTGTATCACATTGGGGATTTAATAAATGCGGAGTTACCACTCTAACTAATATATTTACTCTATGTTCATAACATTGTGGGTTTATTTGGGAATGGTTCAGCTTCGAAGTCGGAATCAACATATTTGATAAATGAAATCTTAGTAATTTCCATGAAGTCTAAATGGCAGCACCGTACGTACCTCAATACGTACAAACTTTCCGATTAATTAGATTTATGAATAAAATTCAAGTTGAATGGAAATGCCTGGAAAATTCTGCCGTTTCTAAAAGCTTATTCAACTAATTACACGCCTGATGTGGCATGCATGCATTTATGCACACCTAAATTTTATTTTCAATGTCAGCAGCACTTTTATGTATTCCATATGCAGTTATGGTCGAAAAGCGAATGCATCGTCTTCCGCCGTACCTGGCCGTGCCTACAAAAGGATAAATCCAATTTATTCCACAACATTTCTGTCTTTTAAACTTTGGGTCTCAGATTTCCGTGAGAATTTGCATAAATACTCATTTTTTACGCTGAACACGAAAATCTTAGCGGCGACCACACCAAATAAAAACTTTCCATAGAAATCTAGCACTTTTAAAATGCCATTTTTCTACATCTCGGTCAGAGGACATTTTTTTCATTGGACAATGGAAACCCAGTGAAAATTCAATGATTAATATTGATTATAATATTTAAAATTAGACTGTCTTAAAGAGCTCATCTTCTTCTTTCAGATGATACAAATATTAGTGGGTGTATTTGAATGTATCTAATCGAAAATCCGTGTTGAAGTGAGAGTACTGCAACTTTGGACATGCTTTTTACGGTTCGATTAAAAAAAACTATTGAAATCGGTTCAGAAATATGGATTTTACAAATCAAAGACACATTTTCGTCAAATGTTGTGGATTAATTTGGATTTACCAAAAATGTAACCTACCGGACCCATGTCTGGAAAAACCGTTGAAACCGCATACCCCCAGACCCGTGTTTGGAAAATGATCTGAAACGCGTTCAGACCTAGTTACTTGGTCAATCCCTTTGATCTTCTGATCTCCTGATAGTCTTGTCACGCACTCAATCTTTTTCCGGCAATTTCGCTCGAAGCTTTGAAATGTCATTGCATTAGTAGCAAAAAGCAGTTCTGGGTAAAATAGGATGCGGAAGATTCTATTCTGAAATGCAGAAGCACATGCACGAAAGTGAAGCTAAATCGCTAATTATAAGTTGTTCCCGCTTCCGTCGTCTGTGCTGTCAAAAAGATCTATCGCAACGTTTGATCGGTCTCCTTTATGCCAGGGAAAGATAGAACGCACGCTTAAAGATTCGAAAAATAGAATAGCGCGATTGAACAGAGGGAATTGAAACTTAATGATGACTGTGTATTCGCATCAAATTGGTTAAAAACAATTCAGTCAAAACCAGTATTTATGGAGTTGTGAAGCCGATTTTATGTATTTAGAAATCTTGTCTTAATATTGTCGACTGCGACAACAATGCCTGTATTGCGACCCGTAGTCTATCACTTTTCATATGCTAAATGAAGTGTTGAAAGCGCAAATAGAAGTTATGATCATGATCAGCTATGAGCCCACGAATTGTTTTACTTAGCAATTGGCATGCCAATTGATTTTTTGATGCTTTATCTTAGTCTCGGTACACTTGTCTCAAAGAATGGCTATTGCAATGAGGAATGACTGATTCAGTCAATGTCGTGTGGATAAGGACTATCGTTTTCTTAGCAAAAACTCGCTTCGGTTTGCACTACGACTACAGCAGTCTGAAACTTTGTAAGCAGCTACCTACCTAAACGCAGGACCGAAGACGAGCATCTACTTACTATTTAGATGAAATTCAAAATGCTTACCACGAATTATTTCGATACAAATTGTCAGTCATTTTGGACATAGATATTTGTGCGAAAATCGATTAACTCATTGAATCAGTCACCACTCAATATATTGAATGAATTGAATCAATATTGAATCAATACACAAAAATATTGATATCCAAACTTTATCAAAGATATTGGATATCAAAACTTTTGACATTAAAAAACAAATAAGTTCAAAATGTTCAATCATCTGTTTACTTTTCATGTTCAAACCTTACGCTAATGGCTATATCTGCATGGGAAAAGTGATAGATCCAATTCGACACTGATGAATCTTCGGGCAAAGGTTTAGGAAACCTTTTCAGCTCAGCTCATGCTGTCATAGCCCTGGCTGGGCCGTTGACCTTCTTTCATGGCATGGTTATGCATCGCTTGATTCCCATTCTGTCGCTTGATGACGTTGTCCACTCACTCGATTCTCCGTCTTCCACGTCCTCTTCTTTCCGTTTCTCCTTCAATTGTCGCGAGTACAGTGCTGTTTCCTCTTCTCTTCCAGTGTCCGCCTTTCCTGACCTTTCTCTTTTCCACCTCTGCTAGCATACCTTGTCTTTCTCTTATTCCAGCCTGTTCTCTCACCCATTTTTCTTTGTGTCCAACTCATTCTGAGTACTCTTCTTCTCAACCACATCTCGAAAACTTTTGCAAATTCTCTTCCTGTTTCCTTAAGGTCCAACTTTCACTAGCATAAAGGGCGACGCTCTAAACAATACTTCAGGCAAGTCTTACTTTGAGCTTCATACTTAGCTCTTTTGAAAAAGCTCTCCAAATCTCAACCAAATTGCTTGTCAGTGACTTAGCCTTTCCTATTCTTGTCTTGATGTCGGTAGTGCTGTCTCCGTTTAGGACTTAGTAAATTAAAATATAAGGATGAAAATCGAAATTAATGAGAATATGAACGAAAAGTAGAAATTATTCACCGAATTTGCATTTTCTGTATGTTGCCGAATATCTTTGCAATTTACAATTGAAAAATTGCAGTTCTCTGCTTTCTCTTTCAGTCACTTAAAAGCAAATGGTGGCAAGAAAACGGTCCCTGTCGAGGGAAGCATCAACGTGAAGGTCTAAAACCGACGTCTCTCGACATGCACAATGTCGGTGGTGTCTTTCTTGTCCTGGCTTGTGGCTTGACGCTGGGCTTGATGGTTGCTGTTGCAGAATTTGTTTGGAATTCCCGTCGCAATGCCGCCATTGATCGACAAACGCTGTGTCAAGAGATGGCTGAGGAGTTGAGTTTTGCTCTCAATTGCTATGGAAGTTCGCGGAAGATTCGCACTGAGTCATCCAGAGGTTCTGGCTGTCCAAGTTGTCGTGCGGAACAAGCTGCTCAGGAAGAACGTTCTCTTTCTACGAATTCTCGAAATCGTACTCCAGAACGTAAAAACCACAATGCTCGACAGCGGAGCATGCCTTCGGTACTGGTACAACAGTACGCGTTTGCTCCCTCCTCTCCCTTGATGTACAGGACCAGTAGAAGACAAGATTCTGGTGATATTGAGAAACAGTCTTCTTACCGATCTCTGCCCAGAGATCGAACGATGTAGATATTCAATAATTGATCCATTCAAGTTAGTATTGACGTAGCTCTATCAAAATGGTCATCCGCAAAGAATCTTCGCAGTCTTTTCTTACTGAAGATTTATATTCTGAAAAATGGTAGATTTTTGTATATCTAGCGGTCTGTAGATTTACATAGATTACGCAAATTCAACAAGGTATGACATCATCATTCAAAATATAATCATGTAAATCAAAAATGAGTGGTTTTTCCATTGCCGAACTGATAGCAGACATTTACACACTCGGTGAGGATGCTGATGCATGGCTATATATCAATAGTTTGTGGATACCCGCCCTTTAAGAAGATAGCAAAAGTAAAAAGCACAGATATCCGACCTTTCGCTTTGCTTAGGTAAGTGGGACAACCACAGAATTAGTTTGTTTAAACGCATAATTTTCCTGGAAGTGCAGACTGATTCAAAACGATGGCACATGCAGGAACTTACTAAGTAGGCAAAAAGAACTTTTTAATGCCTTACAGAGGAAAAAAGTCGTCCTTCGCTTGCGGAATGCTGTGAATTCCTTCAAAATACTCCGATCGTCACGATTCCTTCAGATTCGACGAATTCATATCATTGGCGCAAAAGTTTTCTGGATAATGTTGGGCCATCCGATCATTATTAATAAAGTTAGCAGGTGCATGAAAAAACGGTCACAAACTTCTCTGTAGAATTTGATATCGTTTGTGTCTCTTTGCTGTGTGATCTGGTTCATAAGTCACTGAAACTTCGCACAATTTGGCGTGTTTAATGTTGAACTGGCTGCTTACTGACCGATCGCTATGGTATTATGTCACCAGATTGTGCCATTTCATTTACGTTACATGTTCCAATGCTTCCTTTCTAGTCAAACAGAAGACCGGTCTAATTCTGTGGGTGTAACCGCATTGTCGCCAAAGTTTTCTGCCAAACTGACATTGTGTCCTCGATGTATGAGTTGCATGAATCATAGATATCGGTAGAATAGACAGGCAGAATTCCATTGTCTAATTGGTCTCTCGGCTTGTCATAGACACAGAACGCTAAATGTCTACCATGGATTGCTACATTTAAACAGAAATCCATGACTTAATGTAAGTAGGAAGCATTCTTTGTCAACTTTCGCGAATGTTCACTATCATTTTTTGTGTTTTCTATTCTTTTTGTAGCTATCTTCATGCTTAACTCTCAGTTGCTGTTTCGATGATGGAGAGAATGGGCTTCTATCCAATGTGATCAGCTAAACACGCCTTTGAATGCTTTCTCTTTAGACATCGCAATCCTAGAACTTTTGTGCTTGAATATCAGCAGTTAAAACGGATCTTCTGATCTTTGAAATGTTCATCTTACCGTTATGTATCAGGGAACAAAGTTAAATGATCTCTATGTTTGAAACTCATTCATTTTTGGATCAAATTGTTGAATTGTTAAGGTAGAGTTTATGCAATTACCTAGAAATCGGTTCAATGCATAGAATTAGATAGGTCGTCTCTTCTTCCGTTAGACTAGAAGGGAAGCATTGGAACATGTAACGTTATCGAAATGGCACATTCTCCTGACTAAATACCATAGCAATCGAACAATGAGCAGCCAGTTCAACAACACCCCAATTTGTGCGAAGTTTCAGTGATTGCTATCAACCTGATCACACAGCAAAGAGACACAGTCGATGTCAAGTTCTACAGAGAAGTTTGTGAACGTTTTTTCGTGCGCCTGCTAACTTTTTTAAAATGATCGGAGGGCCCAACATTATCGAGAAAACTTTTGCGCAATGATCTGAATTCTTCGAATCTGAAGGAGTCGCGGCGATCGGAATTGAAGGAATTCAGAGCAATCCGCAAGCGACGCACGACTATTTTTCCTATCTCTGCAAGGTATTAAAAAGTTCTTTTTGCCCACTTAGTAAGTTCCTGCATGTGCCATCTGTTTGAATCAGTTTGCACTTCTAGCAAAGTGATAAGATAAAACAATCTAATTCTGTGGTTCAATGTACTGCATCACACTTGCAAAGAAGTCGCATTTGTCATACATGTCAGTCTCACAACTGTGGGTGCAAGTGGATTAGAACACGCTGGGCTGTGACTTCTTACACCGCTACTGTGCGACAAAGCAATTGATCGCTGTGATTGAGCGATCATTGACGGTTCATGTGTACGTCTTGCATTTTCATTTCACAACCTCTGACCACCGTTGTCATTTCATTTCGTTGATAGAAATTTCATTCTCATAAACATTCAATGAACACTGCAGCTTTCATATATGTATATTTCCATTCAAATTATGCATCGGTGGCTTTTTTTGCTTCATACTTTGGCAAAAATTTGTCGATAACGAAATGAACTACTCGAGAAATTCGATGTCAGCAGCGTCTCTGAGTACATTGGCTGCATGCAAGTGAATTCTAGCGCTTTTTGTAACAGTAAAACTTAAATTTATTGCGATATTTGATGTTTGAAAATATGAAATGTGGAACATAGGGGCATGTTAAAGATGTGTATCAGGCCAAAGTTTTGCAATCTTAAGGGTTTAAAAACATAGCGTGTTTTAATACATGTTCTATCGTAAAAACAAATTTTTTAGAACTTCCTCCATAGTGATATTCAGCATAGGCTTTACTTATGCAAGATAACAAATTTTGTATTTCAACATATTTCCGGCTTTCATAAGTTTCTTTTCGGTGCTTATGGATCTGATGACAGTCACTTATTGTGCATTTGCATATGCCGATCAGTGCCCAATAAACACATAAGTGCAGGTCACGATTACTGCATCCGACAAGTGGACACCACTGTGCGACAGTGCCTCCTTATCAAGCTGATGAAGAGATTGCTTGTCTAATTCTGTGGGTTGAAGATGTCTTGACAAAATGTTTTTAGAATTTAAAGAGAATTAATATACTTTTTCCATAAATTATTGACACAAACTGCAAAATAGATGTCACAACTTATTTCTATACGGATAAACATTGTAGACTAGCTTACGGGGCGAAAAATTTCGCTACATTTTTTAAAATACCCGTCCAAGCAGTGTTAGTTACTATAGGAAAGCTAATGATGCGCTAATGGAAATTTAATGATTGGGGAAGCATTTATATATAGTAGTTTAAAGACAACACATTTGTGAAATAAAGAACTACAACTTTTGAGTTAACTTATCAAAGACTCTGCTTTATTCAGACATTTCTCTGTGCAAATAAGAGAGCAATTATGAAACTGATGGCATTTGATAGGAGTGATTGACGACAGTACTTCCTCAAACTGCTGTGTTAATTCAACGTCGGCAGATCGAGTGGCAGATTGAACATTGAATGAAGATCGACTGGATGCGAGAATCCGCCAGTCTTCGCCTTGCACGATTGTCTACGTATGATATGGCCCTTTCGGTTTGGAAAGGGGCCATTTCTCGGGAGTGACTTCCATCATTGTGTGAAGGAGAGCATTGCCATAAATGAGGAAAGTGAGCTGGGAAAGAGGTGCACCTGCTTCGCTGTTGAAATTCAAAAAAGAGTCTTTTGTCATTCTCCTCTGACAAACATGAAGTGCAAGAGTCCAAAGTAGAATGGGAGAAACAGCTAAACAAACTATAGAATTCTCCCACCTCTTCTTCAAATACACACACTGCCCCATCTACTTGTTCCAATCAGCCCTGAGTCCTCGCGGTCCGCATTCGTCGATGATGTCACTAAATGCCCTCTTTCATGAACCATAAGACCTACACTCTCTCTTCTTTCACCTCAGCGTCCAGTGAGATGGCACGGATCGCAAGAGCTTCAATGTTATCAGGCAAGCATCCAAAGCGCGAGAAATTGACGACTTACGGTGTAAAAGTGACAAATGATATTGCAGTTTGTGATATCTATTTTGCAGCAAGGAGGTCTAGATATCTATAATAATATATCTATAATTATCTATAATATATACATATACATATTATATCAATGATACATATAATTATAGACATCAAGACCTCCTTGTATTGCAGTTTGTGACATTAATTTTGCAGCCTTCATAACATGCATACATGTCTATGTTTTGAATATCCATGCAGTCATGGAAATGTACACTTGTAAGATACTGATCTTTGATTATATAAACAGGACAATAGCTATTGTACACCGTAGAAGTCAGTTGCGCCATTTGTTTTGCAGCCTGTGTCGATAATAAGTGGAAAAGGTATACTAACCGTGAATCTCTACAGCGTGCACTGATGAAGTCGTGGTACTTAACCATTTTCAGCCACAGGAAACCGCAGTCGGTTCGGTACAGATTTTGTAATGGGTGTCCGATATCTGCGGTAAAAGGCTGTCAATGGGAAATAAACGTGCCATGTATTTATGACGCCTGACTGATGTAAAAAAGACGCATTTTATCACTTATCGCGCATTAAATATCATAAGTGTGTCAAAACTGTGTTTTTACCCTGAAGTCAGGCATTATGACGACAATGCCTCATCGGTAAATAAATAATCAAAATTGTGTAAATATGTTTCGAACTTCTTGAAGTGACCATTGGTGAGACAACAGAAGGAGATGCACTCAAACTTTGCGTGAAGGCTGATTGAATTGTCCGTGGAATTCTTTGACTCATTCCTCACGATCAGTTGCGTTTCACTATTTCATAAACGTAGAGGAAACAGTCGATCTTTAAATGAAAGTAGGTCAACGTGCATAGAAGGAGGCCTCCAATATTAATTACACCTTCTCATACTGTTCGTCTACAACGGTTGATGCTACTCAAAGTCAAGGCAGGCTAGTGGGTAGGGAAGGCAATACGGCAGCCTCCATTGGAAAATCAATTGGCTACCGACTTGACGGATCAGTATAAAACATGCTGCTTTAAGTAGCCTCCGTGCATGCAAGCTCGTTTGCATTGTGCAGAGTATGCAGCTAACAGAGTTTGATGCCCTTTGTTTTACATATTTCTATGCCGTGCTGTTATCTCCGGTAGAAAAAATTAATGTATTTTCATGATAATGGGTCTACACTAGTATTCTTCTTTTTTGAGTAGTTCGATCAGCTGATAGGCTATACCGATAGAAGCCCATGGACAGCTTATACAAAATATATTCTTAGCTTTTGTTATAATGCCATTGTTAGGAACCGATATCAGCAAATTATTGAGCAAAATTTGGGATCTTTATCGATTTTAAAAAAATTGAATAGTGTTTCGGAACACAGCTTAGAGGTCCAATTACAGTATTTAGAAAATTATCATTAACTGATGACTAAGTCCATGGTGAACGAAACGCTCGGATCTTATTTTTTGAATTTTAACTGGAGGCCACTACTCTAAAAAAGCAGGAATAGTTTGTAGTTTTTGATCCTTAGTCAAGGATTGTTCAGTGCTGAATCTTGATCAGAATATGGTCATGTGAAACAGAATTCGCGTTTTAAAGACAAAAGTTGCTTGCTTGGAAAATGGAAATAATAATAATGAATATGATAGCAATGTGTAATGAATCCAAGCAAATCAATTTACAGCTATTGTGAGATAGCTTAATGACAGGTTATCATTGTCTAATGGTGTCTGGCTCGAAGTGCTCATAGTCAGCAACTTAGGCCGAATGCACGCCTAACTTTTGCAGTTATATTGCAACGTATTAAAAGAATTTCATCCCGCAACTTTGATGGGATGGTTTGTCTCGACCCATCTCAACTCACTGAGTTTTAGTGATAAGAAATCATGTGATAAAAAGGCAAAAACAAAGGCAAAAAACAGAAAACAAACTACAAGAATTTGCATAAATCGGAACCATTGAATTTCAAATTTCCTGGTGTCTGATGAAATTGATCGCGAAATAAAACTCATGCTTAAAAATCAATGTTCGCTCAGTATGAAAGGCAATACTCATATGTCAGTGTCTCAACAAATCCAACAAACACGCTGATTGTACTCTAAGTGGTTGGTTGCACTCTAAAAAATACCGGTTTGTGCTTACGAAAGAAAGTAATTGACTAAATAGCGCGTAATGTTTGCAAGGATGATTACATCGGAAGCATAATCAGATTCCCTTCAACAACTCCAGCTCTATCTTCAAACATCTGCGTTCCTGCAATACCACCAACATTTCAGTCAAAATTCTTACATCTGACAAAGGCAGCTGCAGAGTACGAGAGGCACTTTACATCAGAAAAACTAAAACCAAAAATCAACAATAAAGACGAACAAGATGCCTTCTCTGTATTAGTTATAAACATTTTCCAGTATTTTTTCCATTGTAACTTATAAGTCATTCCACCGCTATGTTCCATTTTTATAGAAATTCAGACATGCCATGATGTTAATTATTGTTTATCTGTCTCGGTTAGTACATACTTTCAGTCTACTCAGGAATTATAGACATGATGCAACAAAAAATTTCGAACAATTTCCAACATACGTGTATAGATTCTCTGCTTCTGATGATGGCCTAGGAGGAGGCCGAAATGAATAAAGCGAGTAAAAATAATTACCATCTTTTTCACTTGGTTTCCCAACTAAGACTCACGGAAAAATGAACAACCAAGGCCTCTTGAATTCTTCAACACACTGAAATAATATCCCGACGATTTATGAACTACACAGAAATCACGGTTTTAGCTTTTAGATTCAAATCAAGAGAGGATTCATTTTAGCTCAGGACTTGAGCTAAGCGCTGCATCTTCTTATCTTGAGAGTGCTCAAAGCATTCTTCTTTTAGAGAAGCAATCTGAATGTGAAGAAATATCAGGACAAAATAAGTGCTCTCTTGTAGATTTGCAAATAATTTCATAGTGATTCGCAAGCAGCAATTAATTATAATTGACTGACATGAATTTATAGATGAACTGTTGATGGTGTAGTTTTTGCTCTTTTACATACGTGTGTGAAAAAAATACCCGTATTTACAAAGACAGACACTGAGTTGCGTCGGCTCACAGTCACTTAGAACAATTGAATGCTCCTAAACTTAGGCCTTTTTCGAAGTGCATAACGGATATAAAAATTGTACTGAAAAAACGTCCTCTCGTTTACATGATTTCAAAAAAAGTAAAGACAGCAATTATATATTTTGCATCAACATCAAATGACATCGAGCAAAGTTTGCTTCACCTTGTATACCTGAAAATTGAGTCGAAATTTGAAGTGTTCATCTGAACTGCTTGGAGACGTAACCATCTATTTAATAGACTTCCGATCAGACATGGGTTCAGAAATGGTAGCTAAAAACAAAACCACCAAATCTTGTCACAAACAAAATAAATTTAGGCAAATAATCTATCAGTGCACAGTTGATGATTTTATTGACTAATGATATACTCAATGATTGCATGATAATTACTTTGTGGTCATTGTATATCTACAAATACGTGCAGTACAGATATCAATTATATTGTCTTACCATCTCTGATTCTCTAAATGTCGAGCCGTGTGTGACATGAATTTATATCTGCTACTCAACTCAACTTGACAAACGGAGCAAGTCAACATGGATGAAAATATTGAAATTGATTTAGAGCTTAAGAATTAAAACAAAAAATTAATATTGAGGCTCAATCGCTGCATGAATGCGTACAATCAAATTGCTTGATAAGAAACCAGCTTGGGTAGGCAAGATTTCATGATTTACACTATGAGCAATTTTTCATGTAATCAACTTTTATTATTTCGTTATATTATGGCATTTTCATTTTTGCACCTAAATGCGACCGAAGTGCAAATATTCTTTCTTAAGTGCAAAAATAGCAATTGGCACCCATACTTGCAGCTAATTCGCACGTACAGGATTACAGTGTAGACTTCCGATCAGAAGTTTCTGGATTTTGCTTTGTGGCGTGAAAATATTGACTTCAGTATTTTGATATTTTTTGATATATTTTGATGATAGTATTTCTGACCATAAATAATGCATGTTATTTCTTTTAAACGCTTCAGATTAATCTTTTCTAATACCTACGCAGGATTTACAAAGGATTGATGCATCTACCATATATTGCATTTTTGTTTTCTCCAAAGAACATTCAAAAATTTATGTTTTTGTTAATTGCGTCTGAAACCATATTGTTTGCCAATCATAACTAAATAATTCTTGGATGCTTGCTTCGATGCCCAAATAGATAAGGCTTTGTCAACAGATAGTTTTGATAACTAATACTTAGGGCAGCGTGTTTTCATACTAAACGTGAAGTGGTACAAATTTTCTTCAAAAAGTGGGATATAAGAATAATAATTTCCAACATTCATGACTTTGATGTAGAGATTATCGCGCGAAAGTGAAAAGGCTGCGGTTTTACGCGTAGAAAAGCTTCAAGATAAATATTGCAGACGTCCCACTTTCGGACTAATAGTAGCAGATCTGACCAGGTCAGAAAAGGCATTTGGAACTTCGAATTTGATACTTGTTACTTTCAAGTGAATTTCAGTGGATTATCAGTTAGTTAGCTCCAAGGACAGTGCAGGCACCACGTATCTTGTTAATTCTTTTCTACCAGACTTTATGTCTTTAGTTCTTGCTTTCCGATTCTGTTGCACACAATTGATGGGCAGCTCAAATAGTGCAGCGCCCTACAATTTTTTAAAGTGATTTTATCAAATGTCTTTCTAGAAATCACAGTTATAATTCATTAGTGATTCTCTATGCTCAAGTTTGATTTGTGTTTCATTTCATGTGTTAAAAAAGCTTATTATGCATTTAAAAGGTTCCACGCAAATGGTCTTTTAATGGTTCTGGAACTCCTGAGGAAAAACCATAAAGCATGATTAAAATAACACAAGTGCTCTCTGTAACATCTAGTCCTATATCATTGATGAAGTGAAAACTCAATAATTTGTCCATGGCCACGCTTGTTCTCTGAAAGGTTTTACAACAAGAATGCAATGCGGATATGTTACATGGAATGAAATATGGAATGAGCGAAGTGAAGTGAGAATTGGAGCACTATTTATTGTTCCAAATATAAGTCATCGAGTCAAAGTAGGTATTGTTTGAAAAGGAAAGAAAATCCGAAAATAGCCTATGTCTAGAACTCGAACTATATACTTGTATGTATATTACAATATTACAATCACAAATTTTCGGCCGAAGCCTTCATCAGGTGAAATTCATGTGTGAAATTATTAATCAATTACTATTATCCATTACCACATCTTGTTGATCATATAATATATGGATTATTATATATCCATTGTTATCCAATTTCTCACATGAATTTCACTTGATGAAGGCTTCGGCCGAAAATTTGTGATTGTAATATTGTGCTATGCATACAAGTATATTGTTCGAGTTCTAAGCATATTTTCGGATTTTCTTTCCTTTTCAAAGTATTTATTGTGTGTATATAGTGAATATTTGCAGTGTGAAGAAGAGCGAGGCAGAAAAAAATGCTGCCATCAAAAAGCTCACACGCAAACTGTCTTAGGCCGTCGTGATGCGTTGCACAGCCCGGTGTTATGATACTTAATTCCCCCTATCTTTAATTTTCCGGGAGGAAACATGGACTCGAGTTTTGTGTGTGATGCAGTTCCCCCCAGGAAACAGAATCTCTTGACATAATAAGCACATGCATTTTCCGCATACTTTGATTTACCCCCGCTTCGAATAATTTCATACTTTGAAGTAAGAGGTAAGAAGAATAACACCGGTATGGATACTGTTAATCAAAACAGTCTAAAAAGTGTTTTCTCCTCATTAGCGTTTTCAAATTGACGCAAATATTCATAAAAGCAGCTTCGCGTCGTTTTAGGGGAAATGTCGATGGATCCTTTATTTAAATCTATTCCGAGTAAGGCTGCACATTTAACGGACAAATTATTATTGTATTACAGAAATGTGAACTAGGCGTGTTGATGAACATTGGATGACAAGGATACTTTGGTGAATTTATAACAAAATTACAAAATGAGTCAGATACGGATTTCCTGATATTTTTTGAAATCATAGCTCTTTGAATTTTTTGAAATCATAGCATCAAAATATCAGTCTTCTGAAAAACCACTTTAAGTAATTTCAAGTTTCAAGGAAATATCGTTTCCATCACTAGAACCAGTTATTGACTTTAAGAAGTTATCGAGATCCTATAGCTATTATTAAAGCCGATGCAAAATTATTAAGGTTTTGCATCGGCTTTATAATTAACCGAAAAAATTATCCAGGTTTTCATAATTCCTCTAAGTTCTGCACTTGAAAAGAAGAGTCTAATGTCTTGCATTAAAACACCTAAAATATCAAAAGTAGAGCATAAATTGATTTCGGTTGACAAATATGAGTTTTTCATACAATCATGGCCTTTTCATTCCAATAACCTCTCCCGAGCAAAGAAATATCCTCTACATCTTGATTTCATGCGGAAATTCTGCCTCTGTGTATGTTTAATTGAATTTCAGCTTTGAAAGAGCTTCTCATGATATCGGTCCACAACATGCTTTGATTAACGGGACGGTGATGTTAAACCATTACTGACCACGGATGCGTTCTGAAAATATATGCCTTTGATGCACAAATTAATCTTTGGTCCGACATATTTTGAAACGAAATAAATTCTTAGTGATGATCTTCAAATAGAAACAGAATCCTATTAGAGTTATTTGACTCGCCATTCATTCTCCAAACCTATCTCATCGCTTACGAGAACAATTTTCTCTGCACAATATGTCTGTCAAAGTCATCATCTGACAATCCCTTAAAGCGACTTGAAAAAAAGAACAAAAGGATAAAGATGTGCTAGCAATGATATAATCAATAATAAGAGATTGGTTTCCATTTTTTCATCGCAATTATTTTTTACGAAAACGTCTACTTTCCATCTGCGTATCCACTTTACACATTCTTCACATTATAATAGTGTTTTAGAAATGCTTATTTCTTGTAATCAAAGGCGGCGCTTCCCCTTTTCTCCTAAGCATAAGCGACGCATCAGTGGGGGACGGGGGACATTGTCTCTCACATTTTTTCATGACGCTATGCTTACTTAATGCCTAACACATCTTTAAACCCTCAAATACGCATTTGTTATCATTTCCTGCTACCGCTCAAGATGACCGTCCTGGGTATCCAAAAACGTCATGACTTTTTTTTATGATTAGAGTCTGATTTCCCCTGACTTCTTGTAGCAGAACAGCTCCTCTGCTACAGGTGTAGAAGTGTAGAAGTCGTTCATTATCAAGTGCTCTGCCATTGACAAAGGGTCTGGACCCGAAACGTCTGGCAATATTTTTTATTCAATTTACTGCACTTTACTTGGCATTAAACATATCAGAAGAGAATTGAATCTGCTTTACATTCGCATTGAAAGAACTCTGACGATTGTGTACAGCTTTTATCGACGAAGCTAGTCCTTCCGATTATTATTAAAAAGGATAGCAGACGCACGAAAAAGCATTCATACATTTCTCTAGAACTTGACATGATCTGTGTCTCTTTAGCGTAATCCAGCTGCTAGCAGTCATTGAAACTTCACACAATCCGGCGTGTTTAATGTTGAACCTTTTGTTCATTGTTCGATAGCTGTGGCATTATGTCAAAAAGATTATGCCATTCATTAGCATTGCATGTTACGAAGCTTCCTTTTTCTTATATGCTGTAGGCAATGAATTACCATAAATCAAACAACTGAAAGTTTTGAGTTCAAGTTGATAATTATTCATTCTTTCTGATTAATTTAGAGAATTTGCTAGTGGTGATAAGAGCGGGCCACAGTTGAGCGTGGTTAACATTATTAAGACACAGAATATCTCAAACATCAGTTTCTTTCATATCGTTGTACTTAGTTAATTGAAAACTCTTTATGGGACGACAACGATCAAAGATCATCAATTAGACAAGCGGTTTAGTTTAAGCGAATATGCTGACAGTGTTGCATCACAGGGGCCATCGGAGATAATGATCTGTTTAAGCTTAATTGATGCCATTTTATGATATTGAAATTGCCTATTAAACAGTATTTTGAGCTTGATGTTGTAGTTTATTATAAAGGACATAAATGCAGAAAAGATCAAAAGGACGTTGCAACATCTTATTGCACAATAGGTACTTGCATTCTCCCTCTCCCCACATTTTCATTTCACATTCACTTCTTCTCTTCCTCCTAACTGTAGTCTCATTTCATGACCACCTTCGCAAAGGCGTTGAGTGTGCAAAATTTCCTCTGATGGAGAAAATTTGCATCACTTGCTTTGTTGTTCACTATATAGACAACATTTCCACGAAGTTCATGATCACAACTGTAACTGAAATTTGCCTTCTAATCTTATATACTAACCAGTATCCATGGAACCAATCCTTCATGTCAGGGTTCAAGTAAAACTTCTCAAAGCTTCTATGACAGCAAAATCTTATCATAGACCAATGTGACTAAATTCGATAAATGTTTGTGAATTGGAAAAGTTGAAGCATGGGGGGGGGAAGAATATAAATATATAAATGAAATCTCTCAAACATCGAATTGCTCTCAAACGTTTGTAGACCCAAATTTATAAGCCAAGTAACGACTTTGACTCGATTGTTAACGCTTTGTCTCAGCTTACCACGCATAATCTGCACTTGAAAATTAAGAAAGCAACCGTTGTCGAATGTATTGTGCATATTTGAGCCACGTGGAGAAATATGGCCAAAGTCCCAATATGATAATTCATAAAGTTGAAAATGAAGCTTCTTTGAAATGTCTTTCATTAAAAAATGTATTGATATGCTAGAAATGTTACGGATGACAGTGACAGACATGGTCAGAGCATGCTGTTAATTCAGTATTTCAGCTGTGATTTCTCGTCAGGAATAGGCACTCAGGGCCTCTATCACCACCTGCGTCTTGGTGTGATTCTTGATCGTCTTCTTCCTCCTGACCTTGTACGAGACCGTCTTGATCTTCCTCTCGCTGCTCTCTTTATCCTAAGTTGTGGCTGAAGAAATTTCGTCAACTCCGCGATATCCATATCTTCGGCATTCAATTCTAATCCGTCAACTTGATCATTCTGACCCGATTCAGCTGATGTATAGCTAATGATGGTGACAGCAAGCAGTACCGTAACGAAACGCATTCTTGGACAAGTGAATAGTCTGTAGAATTCGTTGACTTTTATATCATTTTCAATGTACACGGTGTTTATGACATTCAGGTCATATTTCCGAACAACAAATCATCAATTTGTACTTCATATCTAGTTCTGATGCTAATGATAGATTACAATACAGACATTTAGAGTCTATGTATTGCGAAATGCCGGACAGCAGCGTCATTCAATATCACATTCACGTCATTCATAGGAAATGAGAATGATCGGAACATTGTCACATCCGATCGATTCTTATGTCATTTAATTAAAGAATTTCCGATAGAAACCTCAGAATTCAATTGTAAAAAATTGCTTTCCTCAATTGATTAAGTTAAATCAATTTGACAAAGGCCTAGGAACTACCTTTCATCAATGTAGCAAAAAAATGAAAATATTTTTTCCATGTCGAATAGGGCGATACACATATTAATAATAATAAGCATATATATTTCTTGAGGAATGAAAATCACAAAATTACAATGGTATTATCAAATGAAGTAAAATGGCATCACAATATTCACGAAGACATGATCGTAATGACAATTCGGATAAGACATGAAATTGATTCGATAAATTAACATTTAAAAGGAAAATTGCGTTCATAAGTAACTGGGATAATATACATTTTACAGCTTTGAGTTGGTTAAAGAACATGCATAAGGGGAAAATGAATTCGACCATCTCAATGTTGTTGATATTGGGAGGCAAAAATGATTGGTGTTGCAAGACGCTTCGGAGTCATATGGTGAAGAGATTTCGCACTTTTTTAGAAAGGCACACATCATGTCATCGCAATGAAGACGTACATCAAACATAAAGTCACAGCTGCAGTCATCTAGATCTAAAATATAGATAAACATTGTTGCTTCTGAATAAGGTTATTTTTCTTTCAACCGACATGAAGTTGTTGACTGATGATCTGATATATCCTTTGTTTTCTTTTCTGCTATCATTTTACGATATTGTCACATTGCACTTATTTTTCCTTGCATAGTAATAGCTGATACACGCTTTATTTACTTTCGGTGATGGTTCGTTTATTTACATTCATGCTTATTTCATGCAGTTACATAATGTGCTATTGTTTAGGGTGATTCATGCCATTTGCGTTACCACCCTTGATTTCTATTCATCATGTCCTACAGTTGTCGGAAACACGCGCACAATTTTGTTTTCTGTACGTGACTTCTGGTGAAACACACTTTCGGTTTACGATACCACGCTTGCATTCTACATACATTTATTACAAAGGCTACAGATGTCATCAACAGAAGTAATGTTGGTAAGATAAAAGCTACATGTTCTACTTTTCCAATTTTCATTACACGGTAAGTCTGACATTATTTCAATCACAGTCAAACGTCACTGTCCGACGAAGACTCGGTTTGAGCTTGTTGTCACGATCGGCCTGTACGAGCGAACATTGTACTGCATCATGCTTATGAAGAGGATGACTTTGTTTATTTCATGTTTTAACTTCGATTTATAACTTCTATCTGTAAAATTGCACTTTAAGAATTTTAACATGCACGCTGATCTATCACTATCATTATGACTAGAAGTATTATGACTAGAAGTATTCTATGTGTTGGGAAAAGCTTTGACTCACCAAACCGGTTGACATGAAACGTACGGAGGATTTGCAAAATGCTATTATTCCTTCTGTTTTGCTATTTAGATCAGTCAAATCCAAAATTTCTCCAAAAGTGGAAAATTGCACATGTGATGCTGCGTCTCGACTCATGTTCATTTAATGAAATCGAAACTGCATGCACATTGGGGATTTAATAAATACCGAGTTGCCACTCTACCTAATATACTTACTCTATGACATTAAAAACGATCCACTAGATATAGAAAATCTCAATGGAAGTGGACGACTTTTATTTCATTCTGCACTGACCAGGATGTCTATGCATCAAATTTGTCATGCTAATATAAAGCAGCTGTCCATTGTCGATATCTTTGGCATAGTTGATGCATTTCAAATTCGACCTTTTATCACTATCTCTTTCACTATCTCACCAATTCTTTCTGACTAAATTTTGAAGCAAAAATGTCGCAATCAGAGTTTGTAAAAGGAATGGCTGTTGGAATGCTACGATGTGGAAAGAGTTGTAGGTTTGTTGGACGGAATTTGAGTGTGTCACACTCCACTGTGAGCAGGTGGTGCAGTCGATGGAACAATGATGGAAATGTTCAAAGAAGGAAAGGATCAGGGAGACCGAGATTGACAAACAATTCTACCGATAGGAAATTGGTTATCTCAGCAAAGCGGATCGCTTTAAGAGTGTTCCTCGACTGGCCATCAGCTGGAAAGCTGCAGCAGGAATTGCATGCAGTATACGAACAGCATATCGCCGTCTAGCAGAAGCGGGCCTGAGGTGATACCGACATGCTGTAAGAATTCCTCTAAGTAAGTAATGCGAGAATTTCACACAATGACATTGTTTCACTGCCAATTTTTTTCTCCGTAGGTCTCGAACACAAGCGAAAGCGTGTGGAATGGTGTGAGCAGCATCTGTCGTGGAGCACAGAGGAATCGCGTCAAGTGATGTGGACGGATGAATCCCGTTTCACTTTGGATTTTCATGATGGTCGCATTAGAGTGCATCGAATGGTTGGTGAGAGGTATTCACCCTGCTGCATATCTGAGCATGACCGCTATGGTGGTGGTAGCGTAATGATCTGGGCCGGTATCTGGTACGGAGGTCGAACTGTCGCAGTCTTTGTGAATGGGAACTTGAACGGAGAGCGATATTTATCGAATATTATATCTCCAATCGTCATCCCAACGGTAAATGAACTCAACCTCATATTCCAGGATGACAACGCTCGACCACACAGAGCTCATTGTGTAACAACATCGATAGTGAGAGCTGGAATTCGCATCCTCCATTGGCCTTCACGCTCCCCCGACCTGTCTCCGATCGAACATGCTTGGGATGAACTTGGTCGGAAAGTGAGAGATGCATATGATCATCCGCCATCAACACTGAGAGCGCCATCAACATCTTTCAGAGACTCATCGATCAATGGTCATTGCTGGATCAGGAACGGCTTGATCATCTTTGCGACTCGAAGCCGATGAGACTTCAAAGCTGCATTTCAGTGCGGGGAGGACATACTCGATACTAATGTCTCCCATTTATTCAAATATAATGTTTTATATAAAATGCTATCTTATAATTCATGAGTGTGAGTGGAATAAAGTTCATATGTTTGAGTGGAGCATTTTTTATGTCAGGCAGTATATGTATCTATGATATAGTTCACATCAAATAAATCAAGCATTTCCAAAGATCTAGTAAAATGAATAGATCGCTGACTCGCGATGTCTCTGTGTGCCAGACGGTGAAACAGAGAATTTCTTATTTACAATGTTCCGATTGCTAGGCAGATGCAAACGATTTCATAGATATCGGATGGCGACGGCGTCAAGGTTCTGTACGATGCGCTGTATTTGGTCTAACTTTCGATATCAACTTTTGCTTCCTCGTCATCTACCCTTATTACTAGATCTGTGAGCATTTCCTTCCTTCTGTAAGAGCGATGTTCAATAGAAAACAGGATAAAGTACATGTACTTGTACAATATGAGGGTGTGATATGCAAAGCATAAGTGAAAATGCCAGAATGCTGACATTGCTGAATGCTGACACTGTATTGCTGCCACCTAACTTGCACGTCTAAACGCTACTGACACTGACGTCTGACACTAGATTGCTGACATTTTTAGAAGTTGCTGCAAGCGAGTGTCAGTGAAAATATTGCACGTGCAAACGGCTCCTGGCACTATCTGAAAAGTGTCTGCCACAAGTGTCATTTAAGTTGAACGAGGCGCAACTTTTAGCAGACACTTTTACTGATACTCATACGACCGTGATCGGAACACAGCGACCTGACTTCTTGGAAGCTGGATTTGTTCATTAAATAACTAGTCATTAAATAACTAATGATGTGCTAATATACATAATTCATTTACAGACATAATTTCTGCTTTTGCTACTGCGCACTATTGTGTATAGTTTACATCAATTTCAGCTTCATTTTACTAGGACATAATTGGTTTCACTGTACAAGTGATGCTTGTGGGAGTTAGCATCTAGTATTATTTGATCAAGAATCCCTCACCACAAGACGTGACTTACATCTGCTTATTTTTGCGCAGGAATTTGATTATTGATTTTGCAGTCGTGCATCGCTGCTAGGGCAATTGTGCAATAGATCAAAAACATTTTCAGGCGGGACTCATCTTTCTCGAGTAGAATTAATCTTTGATTGTTTGGCTGTTATGTTGACATCGACATCGACAGATTTATACAGCATTCAGTAAAACAGTTAGTTAAACGATAATCGCTGGTTCATCAATGACTGACACGAAATGCCACAAACGAAAGGTGAATGGACAAGGACGTTAACCAATGACCTGATCGGTGAATGCAAGCAGTAATCCTGTCTGTGAAACGTGCACAATCACGAATATCGAGATAGAATAAAAAAGGCCGAAGCATAGATTGAGATTGCCACAAAATTCAAAATAGAAAACAATTAAAGAGGTTCAGTGAAAAAATACATAACCTAGGAATCAGTTCCACAACAAAATAAAGAAAACAAAAATTAGGGAGGAGCACCGGTGAATAGTGATGCAAATGGAAAATTTTCCGGAAAATTTTCCATTGTAAAATTTTGAAATTTATTTTTTGGTGATTGTCGTTTTTGCCTTTGTTTTAGAGACTTATTACAGTCGTTTGAAAAGACTGTAATATTCAAAGACCGAAAACTTCTCTATCATCCCTGTATGTTAACTTTTGTAACCAACTGCACCTTTTCCATTTCTATTTCAGATCTTTCCAAATGAATTTCAGACATCGGATGGATTTCAGATATCTGTCAGAAGCTCAACTTTGAAAAGATCTTAAATTCAACTGGAGATTCATGTGGATCATATCTGAAATTCATCTGGGCAGATCTGAAATCGAAATGGAACTATCTGAACCATCTGAACTAGAAATGGAGGATGTGTATCCTCAGCGAAGATGTCGGACAATAGGCCAGAAGTTAGAGGGTATCATAGATATTCTTTTACTCATCACAGATATCTTTAGTTTCCAAATATCTCACGAGTTTACAGTCTTTGTCTTCCAAAATGGTTTCTCATGAATGCTGCGTGGACTGTGTGCTTATACTTCACTTGTTCATCAACACATGACGAATTTGCATCACTGATCAACGCTGCATAATAAAACTTAACTTTCAAGCTAATAAGCAAATTCCAAAATGAAGTACATTATTTTTGCTCCAGATCTTTCACATTGTATGAAACCCCTATTGTAAAGCAAGATTCACGTTATCCCAAACGGTGTCCGTGTGATAATTAAATATGCTAACAAAATGGCACAAGCCACTGGTGGCAAAGGAATGTTCAAAAATCCGCGGACGGAAGTATTGCTACGATCGCTTTAATCGAAATAATGATGAAATCAAGAGCTTTAGACCCAATTTATTGGTACGTAGCTGCCTCGGCAGCGGAAGCGCTCAAATTATGAGGCCTATCAAAAAAATCCAAACTTTCAAAATTTTCCTAAATTTCCATAACTTTCCAATATTTTCCAAAATTTTCCATAATTTTCCACGGAAAATTTTAATTCAAAGTTTTCCGGAGAATTTTCATCACTACCGGTGAATAATTGGTCACGAAATGGTTTTAAGAGGCAATGAAGTTCATTCAATGCTCAAATGAAGGCTCAACTGATACATTAAGTTTCAGTACCGATTTATCATCTATCGCATTGTGTTATACTTTCTTGACTTTAATAAAACTTTACGAAATTGATGTAAAAGTTTAGGTTATCTTAGCATAGGAATTGTGGAAACACATATATGATGTTGTGTTTTGGTGTAGAACAGTGGTGGGCAATGAAGATTGGATGGTAAACTGTGCAGGCCATCTTTACGAGGTTAGCGAGACCTTCTACTTGTAAGCTTCTGACGGGTTGGACTATTTGACTCAAGTCAGACGTTTGACAGATATTGAATATTTGACTCACGATTGCATAATAAGTTTGAGGGGAGAATCATGCATTCATAATCGCGATCAACCATCACAGAGTAAGTTATAAAATGTCTCTACCTCTTCATATAGCTTAGGCTTGCATGCAAATATGGCCTGGTAGAATCAGAGGGACTGGTTGACGAGGTCCCCTTAAAATTTATTATTCAAGATAGTCAATAAATAGGCTACCATAATCTAATTGAAGTGGGGAAATTTCAAGGTGCCGAATTCCATGACTATATAGTAGGGTGACCGCCTGTCTTGCATAAATGCATCATATTAAATCGAGAAATTAATTTTTTCCAATATATGTTAGACACTGATGATAGAGCACTAGACAGATTTGGCAAACAACTCTCAGCAATTTTTAGTCGTCACTTACGACATGCAGAAATTTTGCACAAATGCAGCAAAAACAGAAAATGAAAACTGCGTCAACATGCTCAGGGCAAGTTGCCATACAAATCCTAGAATTATTCATCTTGATCAAATGGTCACCTTATACACAATAATGTAACCGTAATTTGGCAGAAGTTCTCAAAGTATCAATATTCAATGGTCTACAAAATATAAAAATATTTGTATAGTTTCTGGGTGCAGAAAATAAACAAACGGGTAGTAAAACTGCCAAGTCTCATACGATTTCTTAAATGTTCTGTAATCACAAGTGTGACATTTAAAGCTAGGCCTAATTCTCAGTGTCGACTCGTGCGCGAATCCAATCACCACTTATTTATCACCTTGAAAAAACGCTTCCTCAGGGAAAGAATTTTGCCGCGTCACGCTTGCGAATTTTGTACAATAGCATTCCAATAGCAAAATTCTCTACATCTAAAATCAATAGAAATCATGAAAAATTGACAAACCTGCAATGTTAAGAGCACACATGAACCTCAAGCAAAAAACTGTGAAAATGACCCTTAAGTTTGAGATGATGAATTGATACGCATACAGTAATAACGTGAGCAAAAAAGTAAAAAAATGCCAAACTACTCACTACGAAAAACATAGATTTTATCTGCAGTTTACAAATAGTGTTATGAATTGAATATTAAGGCCTATACTTTAACAAAGCTAAGGGACATCTCTGTCAATTAAGGTGCTTTTATTCGACATTCTTCTCTACAAGGTCACTTTGTTAACAGCTTGCCCCGGTCCACCTCATCATTCTAATGCCTATGAAACAAAATTTCAACAAAATGTTAATTGAAAGTCCATTTTCAGCCCCCTAAAGCAAAGTAGCTGCATGCTATAAAATAGTGTCATTTCTATAATGGCGTTTACCACAATTCACGTTTTTGCAGTTGCTTCAATTACATATAACTTTTGGAAAGCGTGTATATGGGCACGTTTCGCCTGTTTGTTCATTGGAATTTAAATGCAACATAAAATTGGCGACATCCTACTGCTACGAATGTAAGCCTGGTTCATAGTGTTAAATAGGTACATGTATATTCGCATTTGCAGAAATGGACAAGAAAATAATTTCATACAAAGTTCTACTATAATTTTATATTTTGCTTCAAATGAAAAACGGCTATATAGCACTGAGCTTACAAAACACAGCAAAGTCATCGTTAACACCAGCAAATAATCTATAAATTAATTCATCGATTTAAGTAATACAATTAGCCTGATGCGCATGTACACAAACTTGGTTGTAGAGAAATATGGACCGAAAGGAAGGATGCTTGTCAAGAAGCAGTTGACTAGATAGCGGCATAGGAACGAGGCGTCATTTTAGGTAGAGTTCTTGAAAAGAATCTTCTCCATTGCACATAGGCCTGCCGTGAAACAGATTTTGAAGCTGCATTTTGCTGTCGAAAGTATAGCGCAAATTAGTGTACATGCCTACCTCTCAGAGTAGCACATAATTCTATTACAAATTCAAAAGCAGACACCAGGAGAATAATATTGAATAGAAATGGTGCAATGCTTGAAATATATCTAGGACTGTGAAATTAGAGTTGTGTAAATCACAGATGTACATCATTTAACTTGAGACAAATGTGGATCTAGGATAACTGAACTTTATTTTCCTCACCGGTGTTATATTTTGTAAGAGAAAATATAGCACTGCTTTCAAATGGTAAATATGCTTTAAATCAAATAGAGTACTTAATTATCATACTCTAAGACAATAAAGCACTCAGACTTTCGGTCGAAATTGAAATTCGGTCGTGTTGAAAGATACATCATTTTGAGCAATGACTTGTCTGATATCATTGTTATAATAAAGGATATGGCTTGCGGTTTGAATTTTAGCCTGAATGAGGGTATAGCCTATGCATGTACTTTTTCATGTACTGCGATATCATCAGCCCGTCTCTATTTCTTCTTTCATCTCTTAAAAAGGATTCGTTATTTACACCAAGGTATAATTTGTTAAGAGAATTTTTCCCATTGCTTCATAGTTATCAAAATTCATCTAGAAGGATAAAATCGACACTGCAGCGACTGGTTCATCAATTTCTCTGAGCATCAAAGTCGAAAGTCCTGATTAATAGACTGTGCTTGAGGGCAGATCGGTGAGGGAATCTGAAGAATCCTTCGTCGGGATAATGTGGTGCTTCAAGTAGATTTGTATTTACATGTGTGTTAGCTGGGAATTCCGATTTGGGACAGTACTATAGTACCTGCAGTATTCTAGTTGAACGTAGTTGGTAGACTACATGTATAGGCCTACTTGCTTTTCATCTTATTCCATTTGTTTCCAGTCTTTATGGATTATATTAGGCTTACATCCTTCGCTATAGCTTTGCTGATGATGCTTCCCATTTTGTACAGTCCCAAATTAATGTCTCCCATTTTTGTATGATCTCGCTCGTGCAGATTTCGAGAGATTTTTGAAAACCTAAAAGCCTAGAAAAATTTGTATTTTGGCCGGAAGGCCTGAACTAATGGCAACATTTTGTTAACGTTGGAGAACTAATAATACTATTATCTTTGTTCTATAATACTGTAATGCTAATATATAACTACTATAATAATGTACTATAAAAAGCTACTATATATATTATAATACTAATTATTGTTTTTGGAATTCACAATGTATTTAATGAATACGATTGTCGCAAACGGACGATTCTTCATGATGAACCAAAAGTACGTTGAGGTATCTTCTTAAAGAATTTATTGGCTATGAAATTGTAATAAAAACTATGTAGGTTTACAGGACCGACGTTTCGTGTATTCACGCTTCTTAAGGGACAAAAAAGCTAAAAACAATCAACAGAAAGTCAGTAGAGCATCAGGAAGGACAAGCATAGTTATTTACGCAGTGGGTTAAAGAATTCTACCCTTGCAATAATTGGTTTTGTAATCTTTTGCAGAAGTTGCCAGAAACACAACGTTATAAGGATTTTTTGTTTTGCTTCATCTTCGAATTGACAATTTTATTATAGAAGAGTGGAAGTGCATGCCTCACGACAATTCTCTGAAGAAGGTTTACTTAAATAAAACTCGGAATCATTTCAACTACTGCACCCTATTATGTGAGCCTAAACATTCTTTTTGCCATTCCATTATGGCCGGGTGGTGTGTCATCGATTTCAGTGTTACTTCTTTTCGAATGACACAGAGCGGTAGAATACATGAATAGGCCTAATCCATTTCTATGGCCTGATCACACGAGTTCAAAGATCACTAGTTGCACAGAAATAGTCAAACAGCCAGAACGATATTCTGCTAGGAACGATGCCGAAAATGACACTTTCACAGAATGAAATAAGCCTACCACGAAGCTGCGCGTCTGCCGAGTTCTATCCGGCTCCTTATCTTCCCCGCCAGAGCCGAATGTTCGCGAGCGTTCGACAAGCGTTCGCTAGACGTTCGCAAAGTTCGCGTGAATTTGTGACTTTAGAAAATTTATCAAGAACGTTGACAAACGTTCGTCGAGCATTCAACGAACGCTCGCGTAGATCGCAAATTTCCGAACGTTCGTTTAGTGCTCGTAGATCGATCGTAGGCGAACCTCAACGTGTAGAGAAAACTTTGCATTATAGCGGTTGAAGAATTTCGAACACATTGTGTACTGCAGACAAACAGAATTTCCAACATCCACTTCGAGAGTTGCGGCAGAATCCAGTTTTAAAAAAAATCAGGTTACAAAAATATCCCCACGATGGAACCCTGCAACCCTGGTGCAACACGTTCAGTTCATCCATCTACTCTTGTTTCATTATAAAAACTTTTTCGTGAAAATTGATATGAGGCAAACATTACCAGCGATGAAATTCCGTATACATTAATTCGTTGGATCTTTTTGATGGCAACCTTAGTTTGGTGAATTATCAGCTGATGTGTGTTTGACTAAATGCAAATCATTCCAACAAATACGTAATTACCATAACGACTGAATGCATAGAAATTCGAATATTTAGATGCAGTCCAATGTTTCCAATAAGCTAATCTCAAAATTTTTCTTAGGAACTCAGATGAAGTAGAACGTGACAGATTGCCTTATGGGTTACATTCTATTTATTTCCTATAAAACTTTTTTCTGGAAGGCGTAGATCGAAGAAAAAATTAACTAAATTTTTCACAATTGGCATCAACAGAAATTCATCTAAGAATTATCACAGATATATATTTCGCCTAGTGGTTACTTATTTATTGATTTTTTTCAATGCTGCACACCTAACAACACTTTATCAGCATCTTCTCAGGTTTTCTTGTTATTGTTTTGTTAAAGTAATTATTTAGCCTTACTATTTACTGTTGAAACAATAGGAATTCTAGGAAATTTAAAGATACTTTCAATTGCTTTTTATATCTTAATTACTACCTGCAGTGTTTTCACATGCATTATCTGCATGCAACTGAGATACTGATTTGCATCAACAACTGATAATTTACTTATTCCACCTGATAATTTACTGATGACTACTTCTACAATAGGCTATGTATACATGTAATGTATAAAACTATGTATAATGAAAAACATTTGGCGGATATGATACATTAACGTAAGGCCTGTCACACAATGTATATGTGCCGATTGGCATCATTTAAATTGCTATTCTGATGGATCGCAATTAGGACGTATGCTCAGAAATTGCGTACGCCTACCTAGGCTTACTTGTATTTGTTCAACGAAAGGTACATGCAACACCATCTTTTCACGAATTGCAACATGTCTTCGAAATACCTCATCTCAAGCACTCCATTAACATTTCGGAGTTCTACCACTTCCTAGTTGTATCCACACTGTTTGAGATAGTCTTAGCTCGTGATCAGTTTTAGCACGTGGCTCATGGCCTGTCTTCCGAGGTACCATAATTTCCGGTCTATAAGGTGCATTGGTAATTTGTAATTTTCAGATATTACACCATTATTATAGCATAGTCTTCAGTTTTTATGAACTATCGGTATTACTTCCATCGGTGAAATCAGCTTCAATCATTGTTTCCTACTAGATAATATCTGAAAGTACCGGCATACATGTGCGCCCTATCTGCGAAGTGTTCCTTATCTGTTGTCAAAACATGAAATTGCCTAAACATCGTCTCATGCGCCTTATGCACGGATGCGCCTTATAGGCCGAAAATTACGGTACACGTTTTATATTGACCAAAATCACAAGTGAAAACAAATCTGTAGGCCTACCTGTGAATGCATCCATTGCATTAAACTAATTTTAAATGGACAGCTTTCAGTGTCGATCTGTGGAGGCTATTTTCTTTCTAGAATTTTTCAGAGGCGTATCATGCACATACTCCTGAGTTTAAGTAGTACGTAGCCAACACCACAGATTCAGACTTTATAAAGTATGGATATTGCATATTATTAGTGAATGTTGGATGATTATCAGTAGCGCAGTGCTATCCGTGTCTGCGGGACTTTCGATGCATACTCAGAAATGATTACCAATAATACACAAATTTATAATAAGCAGCAATCACTCCTAAGTCTTAATTTTTATTTGATTGCTTACCATGCACAGTTTTAGTCAGTCCTCCGCTTCAAAAATCGCAGCGATGAATTGAAGCGCAGCTGTGGACCTCCAACAATCACACTCATGATCTGTGCCGGCAGAGTGGGCTGTGTGTGTGTGGGGGGGGGGGTCGGGGTCGCACTTACTAATCTCGATTTTTCCGGTCTTCTCCAAATTCTATCTGGTCCGATAGTTGTACTTGGCCAAGTCAAAGAGTGAGATAAAACGACATCTTGGTGAATGGCACAGACGCGTTGGCCTGTGCAATCTGCATGCATACGCTGCAATTCTTGATTGAGGACGATATAGAGTTCATGGTCGTTGTCTTCAAAATGTGAGTAAAGGTCATGAATTAACATTTGCACCACTTGATGGCGTAAAAGACTGCCGTATCAACGTCGCCAATTAATGCAGTATTGGCGAACAAAAGTATAAATCGGAATCTGCAAGTGTCCATAATTTGATCTGTGAGATTCAAGTGATGCTATGCTGTGAAGTGTATACAATCTCATAACCACATTTTTATGAACCATCGTACACCAATGTAGGCCTCTAGCACAAAAGTATTTCCGTGTAACTTATGTTATGTGTTTCACTTTCAGTTACTTTGTATCTTTGCGTCATTCAATTATCGAAAATACGGACGAAATTTCATCGAACAGCTTGCCAAGAATTTGCCAAGAACAGATCCAAGAAATTGTTGACATCTCTTCAACTGTACGAGTAAATCTTTTTTTACCTACATGGCCGATAGTTGCGTGCGGTGCTACTTATTGATAGGCATGCGATGTGCAGAATCAGAATTTGATATTTTCTAAACGCCCATGCGTTCAAAGTTAGACATTGTCCTTGCACGCTATGGCATGTATCATATTCGATACTGAAAATGGCGCTAACACGTAACGCGAATATTCACGAAATTATCTAAAATTGAAATCCATCCTCCTTGACTTTTTAACGAAGTCATCAAATGACATTATGATACAAAAAGCCTTCCTACATCATTCGAAGGTTACAAGTGAAGTTTTCTCAATGGACATTTAGACTTGGGTTTCAAAACCACCATGGAAAAATCGTCGTATCGACGAATGTACGCCTTTTCGTCTTTCAGCGCTTCGGTCTTCATTTGAACTTCATTTTGGGCATCGGTCGCCCAGCTTCAACAACATTTTTTCGGCAAATATTCTGCCAGATCGGTAAACAAATTGATAGCATAAAATGTCCAAGACATTTCTACATCGTACATCAGACAACGCTTTGTTCTTTTCTGGTGATGGATGACCAATATATAACACATCGGACTGGCTCATGCAATGCATGCACATGCACACAAGTCAGTCTGATGAGATCTGGTCTATCTGTATCATTTTCCCTAAAGTGAGCGATGCGACAATTTCGCCGAATGTAGCCACTATATAATTTCACAGGCTTTTGTATAGGAGCTGTGCGAGAAGACAGTGTGCACAGACTGCGAGTTGGTCAATGCAAAAAGATATGAACAGTGAATGCGGCGATGCCTCACCGTTGTTAAAGCTCTTTAGATGTCATCTCCCTCAATGAAATGACTTTCTATTGGATTTTATGCGATATTCTGAGCCCAAACTGTCCTCAATCTTGGGAAGGATAAAAATGGTTAATTTTCAGAATATAAGTGAGGCATTCGCCGCATGCACCGCATCTATTGACCGCACGCCACTGATAGCCGATAGTGACAGTTCTTTGGAAGATCTGACAGAGTTAGTCAAATTGCCCCCTTCATTACAAGAGAGGAAGAAGAAACGTAAATTGTATAATAAGACATGGAAGAGGGAAAATAGGAAAAGGTATAGAAATCAAAGACTTCAAGTGGATAGTGATCAGTTCCTGAAATACGAGCATTCCTCTTCAGAAGAAGAGGGAGATGACTTTGCTCCATTATACGACAATAGGAAATCAAACTTAGACAGCGATGAAGGGTTTCTCATTGATATGATTGATTCTGCTGAAGTCCAACTGAGTAAAGAGGAGGATTCCGAAATGAGCGAAGTAGAAGATGTTGGAGGCAGTTCGTCACTTTGGGAGGACCTTGCGCGTTTCGTGCAAAGTAGCAACCTACTGACAACCCAGACAGATGCTTTACTTGAAATATTGAATAATCACGAAGACGTCATCTCCACAGATTTACCTAAATCGTACAAAGCTTTATTGCATACAACCAGACATTCAGTAAAAAAGGATATTAGAGAAATCTCTGGTCATTCTTACTACTACTTTGGACTAGAAAAGCAATTGAAATTTTACTTATCAAGATTTCCAAAAAAGGATACAGATTGTTTAGACTCATTAGATATAGTGTGGAATTTAGACGGATGCAGATTTACAACAGTAAGCGATTGACAAGCTGGCCAATTTTATGTTACATTTCAAACATTCTCCCACGTATCGTCTTTGAAGTTGCCATCACACTTGGTAAAGGAAACCAATCAATTTAGACTTCACGAAAGAATTTCTTTCAGAATTGAAATCACTTATGTTATCTGGAATTCAAATTGAAGGGAAAGTATTCGGAATACGCATGAAAGCATGCGTAGCGGACGCACCAGCACGCGCTAAGATAAAGAATGTTAAGCAGTTCAGTGCCACGTATGGATGTGACATGTGCATGAAGGCAGGCACTCATGACGGCAAACGAACTGTTTTTATAGGTACCAATGGATGTATTCCAAAAACTGATGATAACTTCCGGGATCGATCTCAAAAACTTCATCATAATATCGATGGTACTAGCTCTGTTGAGTCACTCCCCATAGATATGATACAATCATTTCCTCACGATTTTATGCACCAGGGTGGAGGTACCATGAAAAAGTTATTACTTTGGATATGAAGAGGTCCTAAGAAGAGTGGTAACTCAAAGTATTTGGTGCTCCTTCAAAAGTAGTCATTTTAGACAATCGAATTAGGTATGTCAATACTTGTATACCAAATTTTTTCGGTCGTAGGGTACGCAGCACTGACGAATTGAATTACTACAAGTACAGTAAATTGAGACAAATACTGCTGTACACGGGGAAAATACTTTTCAAGGATTTGATGGCTTCGAAGGAACAGTATCAAAACTTTATGACCTATTCAGCTGTATACTGCCTGATGACTGATCCAAGTTCAGCTGCTGTCTCCCAGCGCAAGCAGAGGAAATTGTTAGAAGATGTAGTTAATGGATTCAGTGAAATAAACGGTGATGCCTTAATGACGTATAATGCGCATGTCAATCTACATTTTCATGAAATCGTCAAATGGCATGGTAACCTTGACTCAGTCAGTGCTTACCCTTTCGAAAATCACATGAGATTTTTAAAGAAATATGTGACATCTTCACATAACGCTCATGTTAGCATGATCAAAGGAATACAACGTCGCCAAAGTGTCGAAAAATTGAAGGAAATTGTTAGATCCGATAGCCGGATTTACTTTGTACCGCCTAACAATGTATATATCGACGAAGTTACTCATCGATGTTTCCAGTCAATATCTCACGATGGAAGCAAGATAAAAATGATAGAAAATCTCAGATTAGAGCAAATGTTCACAGATCCAATCGATTCTTTTGACATAGGTTGTTATGTTGTCCACTTAAAGTCATGGCGATATATTTGCGTTGATGAAAGTGAAGTCACGAAGCTCAGGAGAGGTATTCAAATACCTCTACAAGATATGCCAGGAATGGATTCTCCAGATTTGGTTAAGGATAAATCTGTGTTTCTGTCATCACTGCATGATGAAGAAGTCTCTCTTTGATTGGCACATTGTTAAGATGCAAGATATACAGTTTCGCTTAATAGTATTGAACTAAGCTGATTTTTTTCTGATCCTTCTCATTTTCAAATCTTGCTATAAATTTCGAAGTTTCCAAATCAGATGCTTGTTACACAATAGGCCGACAGTAAAGAGATTAAACAGTTTCATATTGAGATCTTATTTCGGTGAAGTTACTATTCAGAAATGTGAGTAGAAGAAAATACTTGTTATGTTGATAGTGGTTATTCAATGCAAATCAGGAATACTTTTCAGATCTATAAGAACAAAGACGAAGAGGATGAACAAAGACAACGCAAGTTCACCCAGGAAGTCGAAACGGAAGAAGAAGAAGGTGACGAATTATGAAAATGTAAGTTTTGTGTCTGAAGATAATGTGACCTGCAGATATTTTCACTTTTTCCATGTGTGATGAGTTTATTTTCTATTAATATATTTATTCATTCTAGTAGGCTATGTGTGTACAGCTGAATCGGCGAGACCGGTGAAATACTGAGATTATTATAAATTATAATTCATCCTTTTCTTTTGAGGTCGCGCGTCGAATTTTTTTATGGAATTTGGAGTTATCTTTATTTAGAATTGAAAAGATATAAAGCTAAAAATATATCATCTCTTATTTTCTTCGCTGCTTTTAGAGAAAATGGACAGTTTTCTACTTCAAAGTTGATAAGTCCATGTTCGTTGTACCTTCAAGCTGGGTCAAAGAAAATCTTGGGGAGAAGTTGGGTCGAGGAGAGAATAATGTCTGTTGGTGGCCAGCACCTGGATGTGAAGATGAGACAAATTCGCGAATAACGATGTTGATCAGTAATTGTTCGGACCTAACTATGAGCTGTGGAGACCGTATGCCGGGTTGAGATATGATGATTTCCATGATTTCGGAAAGGCGCAGGCAGCTCTTAGAGGATATTTGAAGCAAATGTCCTCCTCCAGTGAAGATACTTCAATCACGAAGAAAGCTTTCTTTAGTAAGTTAACATATTTATCAGTGTCATGCAAACTACTATCTATTAATTGTTCGCTTCATTTTTTCTCTGATTCACGCTTGTCCTGCGAGATGTCTTCTTTACTGCATATAGATGTTTCCCATAATTTTTTCGGGTTTATTCTGTTAATTCTCTTCATTATGTTCCCTACTCAGAAATTTCAACGAAAAAGTACCAGAAATTCTAGATGTGTTAAAAAAGTCTACCAAACTAAAATAAAGAAATATAATAATACCATAGTACAATTGAAGAAGATGTACAGGATAAGATTATTTAACCGCTAAATCTCTTTCTCTAAGGCTGTGTCAGTTAAAAATATCCGATCATTGTGTAATTCTCCTTATTGAACCAGTTTCAATCCGGTTTTGTGCAAGCGAGGGTGGCCGGATGTACCTCATTGTCCTTTGCTTCTTTGGCTTTTGGCGCCCATAAAACCGAGTTCCATAACCTCTCTACCGTACTTCCTGTGTACATACTGTAAAAAAGTTCTGTAAAAATACTCAAAAGCTTTGCCAACCGGCCTGTTCACGAGATACTAAAGAGCGAAAAGTATGGAAGATGCTATACGAAATAACTGATTCAAATTCAATAAATACATATAAATCATCAAAGGGCCTAGCACAGACAATAGAAATGTAGGAAAGCAATGGAGTATTTCAGCCATTTCGTATATATCCATGCATGTGCACGCATCTATGCACACATATACCTACGTTTGTGTGCGTAATAACTATTTATTTGATGGTAACTGCCATGAAGATATATTATGCATATATATAAGGTGCAAGCAGACACCTACATATAATATAGAAGTGTGTGCGATGACCTTTCGCTTGTAGAAACGTATGCTTTTGTGTGTTAATTATTTACTTGATGATACTGTTTGAAAAAATTAGGAAATTTGCAATCGTTATAATATGTAAATAATGAGAAGCAAAAAAAGAATCAAAGAATCGCCTTTGCGTTGCAAAATGGATTAACTAACAATTCAATAAGTGTAGAGTAGGTTTTCTAGGTCATTGGTGGTGACTCAAGCAATTGTAGGTGTAAAAGTGGCTAGTCAATAAGTGTAAGTAGACTTCGGAAATCACTTGTATCTGTCAGCTGTTCATCAAATTGTGTCATTTAACTACAGATTCAATGTGCGTCAAATAGTTGGATTGAACCAGTAAGTATATCTTAATGTACAAATTAAATTCAGAATAAGTTGGCTTGCCAATTGTGCGTTCAGTTGATCTAAAAAATGCGATAAAGATTCTGCGTCTAAAAGTGTGATTTGTGTTTTCGGCTAATTTCATTCAT